>QJPP01000608.1:0-188283 GCA_003996215.1 Jaltomata sinuosa | reverse complement strand
AATCCTAGATAAGGGATTTATACGTCCTAGTGCTTCGCCTTGGGGTGCTTCAGTTTTATTTGTAAAGAAGAAGGATGGTAGTATGCGGATGTGCATAGATTATAGGCAGTTGAACAAGGTGACCATCCGGAATAAGTACCCTCTACCCCGTATAGATGATTTGTTTGACCAGCTTCAGGGTGCATCAGTGTTCTCAAAAATTGACTTGAGGTCGTGGTACCATCAGTTAAAGATTACACCTGAGGACATTCTGAAGACTGCTTTTCAGACTCGGTATAGGCATTACGAGTTTCTAGTAATGTCATTTGGTTTGACCAATGCGCCGACAGCATTCATGAGATTGATGAATGGGGTGTTTAAGTCTTACTTGGATTCCTTCGTTATCGTGTTCATCGATGATATTTTGATCTACTCTAAGAGTAGGGAGGAGCATGCTAATCATCTTCGTATTGTACTGAATATCTTGAGGCACCAAAAGCTTTATCCAAAATTCACTAAGAGTGAGTTTTGGTTGACTTCTGTGGCATTTTTGGGACATGTAGTATCAGAAAAAGGGGTAAGGGTGGATCCCCAGAAAATTGAGGCAGTCAAGAGTTTGGTTTGGCCTAGCCCTGTGACCGAGGTGAGGAGTTTTGTTGGGCTCGCAGGGTACTATCAGAGGTTTGTTAAGAATTTTGCTTCTATTGCTACTCACCTGACCAGGCTAACACAGAAAGTGGTACCGTTCGTGTGGTCCGACAAGTGCGAGGAGAGCTTCCAAAAGCTCAAGACACTTTTGACCACAACCCCAATATTGTCCTTGCTGGTTGAAGGTAAAGACTTTGTTGTTTACTGTGATGCTTTACATTCTGGTTTATGTGTTGTGTTGATGAAGGATAGGAATATGATAGCTTATGCATCTAGGCAGTTGAAAGTGCATGAGAAGAATTACCCGACTCACGATTTAGAGTTGGCAACAGTGGTTTTTGCATTGAAAATTTGGAGACACTACCTTTATGGTGTCAAGTGTGAGGTATTCACAGATCATCGCAGTCTGCAGCACGTTTTCACTCAGAAGGATTTGAATCTGATGCATAGGAGGTGGATGGAGCTATTGAAGGATTATGATGTGACCATTCAGTACCATCCGGGTAAGGCTAATATGGTGGCAGACGCGTAAAGCCAGAAAACTGTTAGCATGGGTAGCTTGTCTTGTTTGGGGGTGTCCAAACGACCACTAGCTAAGGAGATTCGGGCCTTGGAGGCCAAGTTCATGCACTTGGGTGTTTCAGATCAAGGTGGGTTATTTGCCAGCATTGAGGTCAAGGCCACCTTCATAGAGAAAATAAAGGCGAAACTATTTCAGGATCTGAAACTGGATAAGTTGCGAGGTAAGGTAATATTCGGGGAGTCCAGAGATGTCATGTTAGACTCTGGTAGAGTGTTGCATTTCAGGGAGAGGATTTTTATTCCTCGAGTTGATGATATAATTCAAAGAATTTTAGCGGAAGCCCATGGTTCACGGTACTCAATTCATCCGGGTGTGGCCAAATTGTACAGTAACTTGAGGCAGCGTTACTGGTGGCCTGGGATGAAAAGGGACATAGTGGATTTTGTGTCCAAATGTCAGAACTGCCAGCAGGTGAAGTATGAACATCAGAGACCTGCAGGGCTACTTCAGAGAATGCCAATTCCATAGTGGAAGTGGGAAAGGATATCCATGGATTTCATGGTGGGTCTTCCCAAGACATTGGGGAAGCATGACTCAATTTGGGTCATTGTTGACAGGCTGACCAAGTCCGCTTATTTTATTCCGATTAGGGTAGATTACAATTCACAACAATTGGCTAAGATCTTCGTGAAGAAGATTGTGAGACTGCATGGGGTACCACTATCCATCATTTCAGACAGGGGTACACAGTTTACATCTAAGTTCTGGGGCAGGTTCCATGAAGAGTTGGGTACACAACTCACTTTTAGCATAACCTTCCATCCTCAGACTGATGGTCAGTCAAAAAGAATGATCCAATTATTGGAGGACATGCTGAGAGCATGTGTGCTGGACTTCGGGGGTCATTGGGACCAGTTTCTACCATTGTGCAAATTATCGTACAATAATAGCTACCACTCTAGTATTGACATGGCACCGTTCGAGGCACTGTATGGGAGGAACTACAGATCACCAGTTGGCTGGTTTGAGGAAGGCGATGTAAAGCCTCTGGGCGTAGACTTAGTGAAGGAAGCGCAAGAAAAGGTAAGAGGCATACAGACCAAGTTGATGGCTGGTCAAAGCAGGTAGAAGGAGTATGCAGACCGCAAGGTCCGGGACATGGATTTTCAGGCTGGTGAATAGGTATTGTTGAAGGTGTCACCAATGAAAGGGGTTATGCGGTTTGGTAAGAAGGGCAAGCTTAGACCTCAGTTCATCGGTCCATTTGAAGTTCTTGAAATTGTGGGGCTAGTGGCTTACAGGTTAGCACTGCTACCTAGTTTGTCGGGTGTCCATACGATATTCCATGTATCCATGCTTAAGTGATACCATGGGGATGGGGATTACATCATCAAGTGGGATAAGGTACTTTTTGATAAGGATCTTTGTTATGAGGAGGAACCAGTTTTGATTCTTGCTCGGGATGTCCGGAGGTTGAGGACAAAGGTGATTGATATGGTGAAGGTTCAGTGGAAGCATCGTCTAGTTGAGGAAGCCACTTGGGAAACTGAGAAGGACATGCGGGATAAGTACCCTCAACTATTTGAGGATTCGGGTACTACACTTCCTTCTTTTTATTTCCGTAATATTGAGTTTGATCATTCGGGGATGAATGATGGGTAAATTGGTATCTGTTGTAATGACTGGGTCCGTAGTTATGGGTAGTCCAATCTTGCCAAGTTTTAGAGTTAGCAAACTCCAGATTTGGGAGTTTGAAATTCTAGGCTAGGCTAGCCTTGGCCGATTTTGGAGCAAGGTAGAGTCTAGAGAAATCCAGGTAAGGATTGGTCTATGTGTCTTGTTTTGAGCTAGTTTTCCACATAACCAAAACATAGAGGAGTCCAGGGGACTTTTTGGAATCAAATTTGGGTAAGTAGAACTCCCGGAATCGCGTTTGACGTGAAGGGGTTGCTTCGGGTCATCGGGGAAAGCAAGTTTGTTGTAAAATGGCCAAAACTGGGAGATTTCCGTACATTCTGTCTGTGACGAGCGCAATGGCTCCATCGTAGCGGCCTCTGCTATAGCGGTGGAAAATACCGCTATGCGGTGGTCAACACCCACTTAAGACCGCTATAGCAGAAGTCGTCCGCTATAGCGGAGCGGGGACCGCTATAGCGGGCCGACGGGTTTTTAATGGAGAAACTTCTCCAAAACAGTTCAGTTTTCTACAATTCATTTTAGGAGAAGGGCTAGGCGTTTTTCTTCCTTTTTTCGTCGAAATTCTTCCCTAAGGTAAGGTTCTTGTTCCCCAATCTTTGTAATACGTTTCCTATGTGGTAGAATTGCTAGGAGGGAACTTGGGGGAGGTTGGAATAACCTAGGAATGGTAGAATTCGGGGAAGAAAAGGGATTCCAAGCATGTACGTTCTTGGGTGTTGATAAAAGTATGTTAAAATGATCATAGGTTGTTAAATTCTCTGTTTTATCCGTAAAAATGATAGAACTAGGAGGATTAACGGTGGGAAAGCCCGGGAAAAGGGTGGGATGATCATGGGTGGCTTGGGGTTTGGGGATTTGGTATAATCCAGGTAATGTGCAGGCCTTGTGTTGTGTGTTAATTGTATGTACTGTGTGTTGTTTTTAGACCAAGAACGAGAGAGGAATCCGGAACACGGGAAAGCTCGGGTCAAATAGAGCTTGGATCATTTTGAGGTAGGTGATGGCTTATGATTTTGGTAAATGTTGTATATTCTTGTACTCATATCTAAGTGATTGTATGAATTACATTGCTTAGGAAAGTTGTGTACGATGTCTAAGGTTCCTATTTTATAGTCTGTGATTTGAACGGTATTTGCTTGTTGGTTTACAAGTTGTGTGTTCATGCATTTGACTGTGGATTATTGACATTCGGTTGGCTCGGGTACCACGCCTGGTACGGGTATAACAAATGGTTGGCACGGGTACCACGCCTAGTACGGTTTACTTTTGTTGCATCATTGCATTGTTATTATTGTGTTGCATTGATTGATATTGGTTTCGTGAGTGGACCGAGCTGCTTATGGAAATGTGTTATTGGTTTCGTAGTCCTTGAGAGGCCAGGGAAATTCTGGCTAACTGTTGTGTTGGTCTTGGTTTAGGTCGGGTTGTTCATTGACATTTGTGTTGGTCTTGGTTTAGGCCGGGTTGATTCAAAGTACATGTGTGTAGTCTAGAGGGGATCCCAGGGTGGGTCCAGGCTAGATGGAAAAGTATAGTTAATGGTATATGGTTGTGGATTAGAGTTAGATGGTGGATTCATGCGGGAACAGGCTAAGTAGAGACTGGTAGTCTAAGTGTGTCTGTGGTTATTTATGCATATTTTCCATACCTTATACTTGATATTGTTGTACTGTTATACACTATTTATTTGAAAACTGGCTGATGATCCTACCAGTACACAGTGGTGGTGTACTGATACTGCACTTGCTTGTCTTTTGGTGAGCACAGGAAATCTTCCAGCGGCTGAGACGTGACCTCACCTTTAGCGCCGACGATTCCTGATTTTCAAGGGTGAGCTGCTTGATTCGAGCTACCTTTGGTTATCTTTAGAGTTTCAGTCCACTTGTTTCGAAATTAAAACTACTTCGTATTTTCTTTTGGGGTTGCATCCCCGTATTCTAGATATTGGTGTTGATGTTTGGTACAACGACTTTCAGTTCCTAGTTGGGATTTTCCACAGGTTAATGATTATGCTATAGTTTTTGCTTATTTTGATTGCTAGTTTACTTTATGTTGCTAGTTTTAGCCTATTAGTCTAGGCAAAGGGTTGAACTCTATTGGTTCGCTCGTCCGGGGGTTGGGTGGGTGCCACTCACGACGGGTTGGGTCGTGACACTGTGGAACAAAACAAAAAAAAGTATAATCATGAAATAAGGACTAATAGTAAAATAAACACAATCTCTCCTAATCCTAAACCGTATTCCCCGACAATGGCGCCAAAATTTGATACGCCCAAATTACACCTCCAAAAGAAGCATAAAGCGATCGATGTTCAAATATAGAACTCAATAAAGATTGGGGTCGATCCTATAGGTAATATGGTAGGACTAGGGTGAACTATGTTTATTCACGCTCTTAGCCGTTTATTTCCCCAAAGGGGGGTTTATATTAACAAGTAACGTTTGTAATTAAAACTCGAACAAGTAACAAAGTAACAGTTTTCACGTATTGTAATCGATGAGAGAAGCAACTAGGGTAGTGTTCCCCATGAGTTCACAACACAGTAAGGCATTGTACTAGCAATCTAGTTAGGTTCTCCTAAGCGGATGGTTGCCAAAATAGAAGAATGTCACCACACAACTTGGTCGGTCTATGGGCATTTACATTACTAACCCTACCAGTGATCCCAGATTAGCTTTCCCTGGGCAAGTTCAAGCTAATTAGTTGAGGGTTGGTAGCCTCAAATTTCCGTTGTGTAATCCCCTTTCCCATTCTTTACCCCTTCGGTCAAGCAAATGGGAATAAGGCAAGTTCTAACGTTTGCAACCATTAAAAAGCAATCAAAACGAGAGGAAGAACAATACATGCATGAACACCATTCAAGGATTACTAAGTACTTTGCCTACTTTGTTAATCCTGCATGGTTCCCAAAACCCTAGTTGTGGATTTAGCTAATCATAGTTGCAAGAGAACAATCAGATTTAGATGAAGAGATCATGATTATAACTTATAAAATCAAGTAAAGAAAACCAGAATCTTGAATTCTCAAGAATACTTCAATAATCAAGAACAATTAATTGAATCCTCAAAAGTATGGAATAATATCTCAACAATATGTTATGATATCTCAATATTGCATAAGAATTTCGTAATAATTTCTTAACATCCGAAATAAAACCCTAGGAAAGGTATTTATAGACAATAAAGACCAAATCCTAACAGAACTAGGAGAGCTGAAATGCATAAATTCTGACAGGTAGGCCCCTGGGCCATCGTGGGTGCCATGGGCATCGTGGGTGCCCATCGAATCTTTGATACTTTATGCCTCAAGAACTTTGCCTTGTTTCCACGGGACAGGTGATGGGGCATCGTGGTTCCCACGGGCGTCGTGGGTAACCCATCGGCCAAATCATCTAAAGTCTCAGTATCTCTACTCTGTTTTAATGGGCGTGTGCGATGTCCCATCATGGTTCCGACGCCTGTCCCAGTTGGTCGTGGGATTGGATTTTTCCTTTAACTCTCACTACTTTATTCCGACGTTTCTTCCCACGGGCCGTGGTGAATCCCACGCCTGTGGGGCATGACTTTTAGCCCAGAAATAGCAACTTTTCAGTCTTTTCAATACTTTTCCCTGCACATGTAGCAAAAGAGCATCATATCTAACAAAACACACTTAAGAACTCCCAAAATCCTTAGTTTTAAGCATCAAAGTACCGTGAAATCCCAGCACATCAGTACCCCACAGCCTAACCTCAAAGGCATCAAACCAACCCACTGAAGATCTGCACTGCCTACCATACAAAGCCTCGAATGGAGCCATTTGAATGCTGAAATGGTAACTATTATTATACGCGAACTCTGCCAAGGCTAAAAACTAGTCCCACTAACCCCCGAAATCAATAACATAGGCCCGCAACATATCCTCCAAAACCTGAATAGTGCGCTATGACTGACCATCAGTATGCGGGTGAAAAGCAGTATTGAGCTAAAATCTGGTACCCAACTCTCTCTGAATAGACCTCCAGAAAAATGAAGTAAACTAATTACCACGGTCTGAAATGATAGAAACTAGAACCCCATGCAAACGGATAATGTCACGGATGTAGATCTGAGCCAACCTCTTAGAACTGTAGAAAGTCTGAACCGAAAGAAAGTAAGCAGACTTCGTCAACCTATCCACGATGACCCAAATAGCATCAAATCTCCACAAAGTAAAACCCTACCACGAAGTCCATAGCTATCCTCTCCTATTTCCACTCCAGAATGGATAGCCTCTTAGACAAACCATCTGGTCTCTGGTGCTCAAACTTCACCTGCTGATAGTTCAAGTACCTAGACATAAAATCTGAGATATCTCTCTTCATCCCACACCACCAGTAGTGCTTCCTCAAGTCACGATACATCTTAGCTGCCTCGGGATGAATATAATATATAGAACAATGAGCCTTCTCCAAGATCAAACTAACCAGGTCACCAACTCTAGCAATATAGATACGACCCTCAATCCTCAGAACACCCTCCAGATCTAAGGTCGCCTTTCTAGCCTTGCCGCTCAACACCTTATCACGAATGATCCTCAACCTTGCATCCTCAAACTGATGTGCCAGAATCTTCTCTAACAAGGCAGATCTAGCCTCAACACAAGCAAGAATATGACCCAACTCAGAAATATCAAATCTATCCAACCTGTTAGCCAAGGACTGGATGTCTAAAGCTAAAGGTCGCTCCTCTGCTGCTAAGAATGCCAAGCTAACTATACTAAATGCCTTCCGGCTCAAGGCATCTGCTACAATATTTGCCTTTCCGGGATGATAAATAATGGATATGTCATAGTCCTTTAGTAACTCCAACCACCTGCACTGCCTCAAATTTAGATCCTTCTGGCTGAAGATGTACTGAACACTACGATGGTCAGTGAAGATCTCATAATGCACACCATACAAATACTGCCTCCAACTCTTCAATATGAAGACTACTGCCACTAACTCCAAGTCATGAGTGAGGTAGTTCTTCTCGTGAACCTTCAGCTTTCTGGAAGCATACGCAATAACTCGGCCCTGCTGCATCAATACACAACCCAAACCAATATCGAAAGTATCATAATACATTGTAAACCTCTAACCCTCAATTAGAAGAGCAAGAATCAGAGATAAAGTCAATAAGGCCTTGAGCTTCAGAAAACTCACCTCGCACTCATCAGACCATTGGAAAGGGACATTCTTCTGAGTCGATCTAGTCAATAGAGCTGCTATAAAAGAAAACCCCCCCACAAACCGTTTGTAGTAATCTGCCAACCCAATGAAACTGCAAACCTTGGTAGGAGAAGTAGGCCTAGCCTAATCACGAATTGCCACAATCTTCACCGGATCCACCATAATCCCATCCTTGGACACCACGTGCCCCAAGAATGCCACATACTCGAGCCAAAACTCACACTTAGTTAATTTGGCATACAACTGATGGTCTCACAATGTCTGAAGTACAACTCTCAGATGCTGCTCATGCTCCTCTCTACTCCTCGAATATACCAGAATGTCATCGATGAATGCAATCATGAAGGAATCAAGGTACACTCTGAATACACAGTTCATCAACTCCATAAATGTTGTTGGGGCATTGGTCAACCCAAAAGACATAATTAGGAACTCATAATGAAAATATCAAGTCGTAAATGCAGTCTTTAGGATGTCCACAACCCTAATCCTTAACTGATGATAACCAAACCTCAAGTCTATCTTAGAGAACACTGCTGCACCCTATAGCTGGTTAAAAAGATCATCATTACACGGCATCAGGTACCTGTTCTTAACTGTCACCTTATTCAACTTTCTGTAGTCAATACGCATACAAATCCTAGAGCTGATCCTTAAGCTCCCTCAACTCGATTGGTGCCATCCGATATGACAGAATAGAAATAAGTTGAGTGTTTGGCTCGATATCAATGCCAAAGTCAATATCATGATCAGGAGGAAGACCTAGTAAATTAGAAGGAAACACATCAAAATACTCGCAAACAACGAGAATTAATTTAAGAGAAGGTGTGGTGGCACTAGTATCACGGACGTAAGCAAGATAGGCTAAGCACCCCTTCCCAACCAATCGCTAGGCGCTCAAGAAAGATATAACTCCCCTCGGCATATGGCTATCATCACCCTTTCATACTATAGGAGGGATACCAGTCATCCGTAGAGTAATGGTCTTGGTGAAGAAATCCAAGACCGCATGGTTGGGAGACAAAAAATCCATGCCTAAAATCACATCAAAATCAAGTATATCTAGCACATTCAGGTCTACCCACATGTCATACCCCTAAATAGTTACCATACATGCCCGATATAGATAATCTACTACTAAAGAATTTTCTACTGGGGTAGCTACACACAAAGGCACAAGAAATAACTCACAAGTAGACTCCAGACGAGTAGCATAATATGCAAATACATAGGAGAATGTAGACCCTAAATCAAACAAATCACAAGTTGACTGATAAAAAATGGAGATCGTACATGTGATGATAGCATCTGAAGCCTCAGTCTCTAGATGGCCCAGAAATACATACATGTGGCTCCAACCGCCACGACTATCCAATATACCAGACTAAGAACCACCTCGAGTACCTTGGGGACCACCCCTACTACCATGTGCACCACCTCTGGCCGATAGTGCTGGAGCCCTTGGGGGATGAACCGGCTAATCATGTCGCTTATAGTGTTGTGCTGAAGGATACTCCCTAGCAAAGTGTCCCAACTTGCCACACTCATAACAACCCTGGCCCACTATACCTTGTTCTGAGGACTCGGTTGAATCAAAATGACTACCACGACCTGTGGACCAAGAATGTGCACCTCACAAAGTCTGAATCATACTCTGGATACCCTGCCCCTCGATAGTCTGTAATGCTACCTGAATAGGTCAGCTCAGCTAGAAATGCTATTGATGTTAACCCCTGCCAAAGTAGCCTCTGCCACATATCTGTGAGCCATTGTAACTGCCCTGATGGGGGGGCCTCTTATTATTGCCCCCTTGGGCATCATGAAGTACGCCCTCAATAGTGCGGGCATGGACTACCACCTCCAGGAAGGACTATCCTGATGCTACCATACCCTCTGTAGACAAACAGAGCTATAAAGTCAAACCTTGGACAAAATGACACACCCTCTGATGCTCGGTGGGCAGAATTATAGTGGAATGACTAGCCAACTCATAAAAATGGACCTCATACTCTCTAAGACAGACATGGAGCCCTGATACAACCTGGAGAACTCATCTATCAACCGCTCCCTCAAGCTGCACGGTACATACTTCTCTAAGAAAGCTGCGGAGAACTGTGCCCAAGTAAGTGGAGGTGACCCGGCTGGTCTGCAAGCTATATAGAACCTCCACCACTGTTTTGCTAGACCATCCAGCTGAAATGTGGTGTAATCTATTCTGTGCGACTTAACCAACCCAAGGTTATGCAACCTCTCCTGAAAACTAGCCAGAAACTTGTGTGCATCCTACCTAGGAGCACCAGAAAACCTTGGGGGACCCAGCCTCAGAAACCTACCAAGAATCTTCTTCTCCTCAAAGGACATAACATGCCTAGATGGAATAGGTGGGATAATAGTAGGAACCAGCAATACCTCTAATCGGGGAGCCGCAGTAGCATATTTCACTCCTGAACTCAGTGCCACTGCCTAGGCTGAAGTCTGAGCCTCGTTCATAATCTGAGAACTAATCAGAGTACTAGGAAAAGTTGCGGGTTGTGATATACCCTTAAGAAACCCAAGCAAGTGAACCAATGTGTCCTGTAGTACCAGAGTAGCCACGAAACCTACCAGATACTGGGTTGGCCCCACATCCTCTGGCTCATAATGCACCTCTTGAACTTCAACATCTGGCTTAGGCGATGGTAATCTAGCTTGGGCAAGAGTTGGCACTGCAGCTCATCCCCTACCTCAACCTCTGGGTCAACCTCTATCTCGTTCCCTAGTAATTATAGGTGCAGGGGTCTCGTCCTCACCTGCTACTGATCTCATCTGAACCATCTGAGAAAGAGTGAAACAAAAGATACTCAGAGGTTGATAAGGTCAAGGACGCATGATAAGGAATCAAACAAGATGGAATCTTTCCTAGGAATGCCCTATAGCCTCTCGCAGATAGGATACGAATGTCATCATACTGATCCACGAGGCTCTACTAGACACTTTGATCTTGTAATAGCGAGACTGATGAACCTAGAGATCTGATACCACTATATCATGACCTAAAATCGAGTCGCAATGGCACCTACATAACCCTCCAATAGGCAAGTCAACCCAAGAATGCAAAAGTACAATAAAATAATTTAAATAATAAAATATGGAAGGGAATCATACAAGAAGAGGGCCAACAATATATATACATAGAAACAACAATAAATATACAAAATGGCCCCAAAGTGATCGAGAAGACAAAACATCTACAAGACTAAGCCGGGACCTGGTGTCGCTGGTACAAGAGCGTCTAAACTATGGAATAGTTATACAACAAGTGTTGTCTATCCAAAATAGAAAAATAGAGACAGATATGTAGATGGAAAGCAATAAAGGATCTCCAACCGCCAGGAGCTCAACGCGATCCAAATAGCAGCTGGCCACGAATGACTGAAAGGTCAACGAGGGTGGCTCGTACTAGGTACTATATCAGAAAAATATGCAGAGTGTAGTATGAGTACCAAAACAATGGGTACTCAGCAGGCATCATATGCCGATCGAGCGTAGAAAGATAATATATATTATAAGACACAAGAAAGTAAACTATCTACAGGGATCCACCTAAATCTAGTTATCAACAGAAAACAAAACTATCTAAACTGACGGTGAAGATAATAATGATAATAAAGGCAAAGTCGCTCCAAGTACATATAAGCAATGCCATGCCATGTAATACATCGTAAGATGATATGATGCAGAATATGGCCAATGCAAAAAAGTAAAATCCAGTTTTTGTTACCCCAGGTGCCCGAAATGTAACCTCGAGCTCATCAACATATGCATAAAAGTAAAACCCAGATATGTGCTCCTCAGGCCACCCGAAATCATGCCTCAAACTCATCAATATGAAGGTAAATAAAGGAAAGATCCAAAAATGTCCCTTAGACCGGTATAAACAGTGGTACTTTCCTTTCATTCGAAAATCATCGGTTAAGTAAATATCTCATGTTTGAACCAAAAGCCTCATATTTCCATCATTTCCAAATCATTTGCCATGCAATGCAGTATGAGATATGACACCAAATTCATAGAATACCAAATCAACCAGGGTAAAACACCTTCCAAATAAGATAACTTAGTTGGAACTTTGTTCAATCTATGTTATGGCCTCGGGCCCACAGATACACTAATACGGTAATAAATAAGCAAAAAATGGAAAATAAGAAGAAAAAACAAGTAAAAGCACCTACTCTGCCTTTAAAATCTCCCTAAATCATTCTAAGGATTCTAGGCTAGCCATGACAATTCTACAAGCTCCTATACTAAGGATAAATATGGTTATACTATTCTACAGCTCCGAAGATGGCCAAGAAGAGTAGAAAATAGGATTTAAGCCTAATTATAACCTAAACCTAGCCTAACATACATGCAACTCATAACATGTAAAATCTAGCTAAGCCAAGTGTAAAATAAGTAAACTGTAACCTACCTCGGGGCCAAACTACAAGCACGAACCGTCACTCGTGTGCCTTCCTCTTCCAAACAGCCTCAGAATGCTGCCATGCTATCAAGAATATAATCCAGGTGTCAAGACAAAAAGAATGACACCCATATTGTTAAACGGAAATTTGGGTCAAAAATCAAGTCAAAAAATGACCCTCGGGGCTCGTGCAACAAAATGGAAAACAAATATTACAATTACGTTCACAAAGGGTTTATAAACCCAAGTCCAAAATTTGAGCACGAATAGGACTCATTTCAGGCCCAAAATAGCCTCGAAGTCCACTTTGATCAAGAATTTGCATGCAATTAGGATAAATTTTACGGAGGAAATAATTCTAGGATGATAACTAGAACGAAGAGAGGAAAAGAATTACCTCAATAAGACATAGAATCGATGATAGTTGGTGATTTCTCTCCTTAGCCGAGCTATATCAATGGAGAGAAGCTGGTTGGAAATGATATGAAATAAAGAAGAAGAATCTCATTTACCTACCGATGATTGGTGCACCTGCGGTCAAAATGACACAGGTGCAGTGTTGTTGTTGCGCCCAGACTACCGCAGGGGCAGTGGTCAACCAAACCCCCAATCCCCATAGGTGCAGCTCCGCAGGCGTGACTAAAGAAGCGCAGGGGTGCCCCTTGCCGATGTCACCCAGGGCCGCAGGTGCGGCTGGTGACCGCAAGGGTGGCAGTGTAGGTGTGCCCCCAGGCACGCATGCACATCATACCAGATACCAACAACACCAGCTTCAACAACACACATCCAAAAACTCTGACCGTACCCTCGGAATTTATTCAAAATCCCGTGAACACAAACCCGACATGCTACTCTATAAAAAAATGACATTTCAAACTCAAAGAAATTAATGAAACTCCCAATGGAGATTGTTCCCAACTTTAACCAATAAGGAACTCAATAGCCCAAAACGAGTTTGAAAACCTTAGGACCCGAACCAAAAGTCCCTCTAGCCCAAAGTTGATGTTTCGGAGCTAACAACGCTGATGAAATTTCTATCCAAGGTCGTATTCTCCGAATATTAACCAAAGTTAACTCTACCAGCCTTAAGAGTTGCAAAATATGGAAATGCTCTTAAAACACAAAGAACTGTCTGAGAACTGAACTGTCAGTCCCGACAAGTCATAACTGACCTGTAGGGTCATTATAGATGGTGATGTAATATTCATCAAAGAGATATGGTCAAATTAGTTTGGTACAACTTCATCAAGATGAAGAAGGAGCTTTAATGGTGGTGGACGATTCATCAAGAGAGATGATCAAATTAATTTGGAAAAATACAAGTTTGAATTATTTACAATATATAAAAATAAACTTGTTGTTGCTTAATTTAGTTTTTCAATTAGTTATTCCTCCAAATGCAAGATATGTATCCTTCAAGAACAAAACTTTATTATAAAGTTTTACATTTTGTGTATCAAGGGCAACATAAAATAATCTTCAACTTATTATTTTGTTGCAACATAAAACTTATAATTGGTATCATTATATACACTTTTACCTTTTAATTATATAATTTATGTATACATATTATAATTGTGATTTATAACAAAATGATGTCTTTTGGCCTTTTCTCAACCCTTTTTCTTTTCATTCAATTTTTTTGACTGTTTTATTATTTTTTTTGTTCAAAAGTCGGGAAAAATTATTTATCATATTAGTAATGAATGATAAGGCAATGACATTCCCAATAGCATAAAATAAATCCATGGCTTAACAATATCATGACTCTTAGTCTGTTAAATATGTGAAGAGTTATGCTCATCCGTTAATATAGCAAGGAAGACCTCCTTTCTGATGCGTTGAAGAAGCTATTGCTTTGTCAATGTTTATAGCAGCGAAATTTATTTATTTTACACTTTTTAAATAATAATTCTGTTAAATATTGAACTTTCATTAGTTTGAGAGATCAATTACCACACATTTCAATTAATTAAAGATTTAATGTGTTCAGTCTAATAATATACGGACTAAAACTAAAATAATGCAATAACACAAGGATTAAAATTATTATTTACCCTTCACTAATATACCGTGCAAAGCATGAATATATATATATATATATATATATAAATGATGTAACACCTCTCTTTGGCCAAGAAACACAATTTTTTTTCTCCTTCTTTTTAATATATTTTGTCTATTTTTTTTCAATTTAGGTACTATGTAGAAAAGCTCAAAAGTAACTTATTTAACTCTCTTAATTGTGTCAATTATGCTACATTTAAAAAAATCTATATATCACTTAATCAAATGAGGAAGATATTGAAAAACATAAGTTACCAAGACTATTCATTTTTCAAGAACGTTCTTTTTTTTGTAAAATGTCTAACTTTCCATTTTTTCCCTACTAAATAAATGAAGGAATAAATGTGATATTGCAAACCAAAAAAATCTACATTTCTCTAAAATTAATTTCGTTAAGTTAACCTAAGGCTTTCGCCTATTAGCATATTAGTTCAATTTTTTGTGCATATTATTATTGTAATATGTCATTTTATTTATTTAAATAAATTCTTAAATGTAATGACTAAAGTTACTTTTTATATCCTTATTTAAATTATCAACTGTTAAAAAAGTATTCTTCCACAAAGTTTGTGTATTTAAAATAAAATTTATATATTTAAAAATAATATAAAATATTTATGTACGATAAAAAAATCAAAGCAGAGTTTAACATCATCTAAAAGATTGAACTCAAAGAGAATAATAATTTTATAATATTTCTAAAAATAAAAAAATGTTGATACTATATACATAACTAATTATCTAAAAAAATTGTTAAAAATATTTGAAGATTTATTTATTTATTGAATTTCTCTTTGTATATAGATATTCAAAAAAAAATATCATCTCATAAATTTTATAAGATTTTGGTAACCGCGCAAGCGCGGATCAGTTTACTAGTTGAATATAATTGGAAGGGAATAATTTCACTCTCCAATTCTCAAGGGAGGGTTGAAAAATGAGTGTAATCGGAATAGTATAATTACACTCTGGGGAGAGTGCTACCTCACATAATTTCTGCTAATCATACTAGCTTCCTAAAGAATAGAAGTATTGTTGAGAATGTGTTGCTTGCTCAGGAAATGGTCAAAGATATCTGAATTAGATCTCGGACTGCTAATGTGGTGGTCAAATTGGATATGACAAAGGCTTATGACAGAGTTTCATGGATTTTCCTCACTAAAGTCCTCAGACAGTTTGGGTTTTGTGAATTACTTATTGACATGGTCTACAGGCTGCTTTATAATAGCTGGTATTCAGTCCTCCTGAATGGTCAGCCTCATGGTTTCTACTAGAGTGGTCAAGCAAGGTGATCCCTTGTCTCCAATATTGTTTGTTCTAGCGGTAGAACCCTATCTAGGAGTTTGAATGCTCTATTTCAAGAAGCTAAGTTTGTTCCATATAGAGAGCCTAAGTGGAGTCCTGAGATCAATCATCTGGCCTATGTAGATAATACTATTTTATTTTCATCTGCAGACAAGAAATCTCTAAAGATGATGAAGGGGTTCTACATCAGTATGAGAGATACTCTGGTCAATTGATAAATTTGGAAAAAAGTGCTTTCTACATGTATGAGAAGACAAATAGAAGATGGGTGAGAAGAGTCAGGAATATTACTCACATAAGATAAGGTAATTTTCCATTTCTCTATTTGGGATGTCCTATTTTTTATAGTAGGAACAAGATAGCTCATTATGATAATATTGTTAACAAAATTGGGAAGAATATGCACTCTTGGCAGGGGAGATTGATAACAATTGGGGGAAGAGTAGTTCTTATTAATAATGTCCTATAAAGCATCTCTGTTCATTTACTATCAGCAATGAGTCCTCCTAAAGGTGTAATAAGGAAGATACATAGACTCTTTGCGAAATTCTTCTGGAACAACACTGAAGAAAGCAAGAGTAGACATTGAGTAAAGTGGGATGATTTATTCTTACCTAAAGAAGAAGGAGGCCTTGGTTTTAGATCTATGTTTGATGTCTCAAAAGCATTATTCTGCAAACTCTGGTGGAATTTCAAAACTAGGACATCTCAATGGACAACATTTATTCATAACAAATACTGCAAAAAGCAGCATCCTGTTATGGCTATTGCTAGATATGGCTCCACAGTGTGGAAAAAGATGATAGAGGTGAAGGAATTGGTGGAGCACCAGATTTGGTGGTAGGTTAAAAGTGAAAACTCTAGATTCTGGTTTGATAAATGGACAACTTTAGGATCTTTATATCATATAGTTCCAGGGATAAAAATCATAGTAGAAATAGAAGTGAAGGAGTTTGCTGACAATAATGGATGGAATATGACCAAATTGGTTTTTCTGTTTTCAGGCCATTTGGAGTTGGAAGTGTAACTTTGGTCAGCTTTTGATGATTGGAGCATCAGATTTGAAATCCAACGATTCCATCATCTCCAGAATGATGAGTTTGGGTTAGTTAGGTGTTTGGTTCAGGTTCCGAGAGAGACGGGCTCATTTTGAGTGTTTTTGAGTGTTTGGTTGCTTGTTGGTTAGTATTGACTTGGGTCAATATTTCTCCTAAATGACCTTGTATGGAAGTTTCGTCGATTCGGTTGAGTTCGGAACATTGTTTCTGTTAGCACTATTGGTTTTTGAGTATCGGTTTCTGATTGTGCTCGGACTGCCCCGTAGAGTTCTGAAAATGTTGCAGGTTTTTGCTATTGCAGGTGCAGGCCTCAGGCCTTAATCGCGATCGCGAGCCTTTTCCTAGAGACTGCGATGAAGCACCTGGTCCCTTGTTCTTCGCGATCGTGACTTACCTTGTCGCGACTGCGATGAGGTCTTCTCCTCTTTGTTCTTCGCCACGGCATGGCTAGTCCTTGCGATCATGATGGTCTAGCCAGCGTGGTCCTCACAAACGCGAGGGGTCAGTTCGTGATTGTGATGAAGGACCCCTGGGCAGTATATAAACTCCCAACTTCGTCTTCTTCACTCCAAAATATGAATTCCCTATTGATGTAAGCTCCAAAATCATCTAAACTCAGTTATGACTCAATTCTTGGTGTTGGGGTGCAAATTTCTTGGCCTTGATCGTTCCTCTATTGTTATTGGTAAGTTTTATTTGCTTAAAGTCCATTAAATTCGCCTCCTTGATTCTTTAATTGTTCTTATAATTGGCTGGCTGGTTTGAGCCATTTCCTAGACTATATTCTCTCTATAATCTGAGCATACACACCTAGGAGTGTGGTGATCATTGTGCGCTCATCCAGTTTCAGTGTCGGGTCGCGAGGCCCATGAATCCGTCGGTGATCCAAATTTTGGCCCGGCTATTATTATAGCGATATGGGTTTCTTTAGTCTCATTTTAATGCGCTTTTCATGTTTTTGATAGTTTGATTATCACTCAGAGCTTCTCGGAGCGGTTCGGCCTCGGATATCATTGTGCCAGCAGTTTATCATTAGACGACAGGTAGGTTACGATATAAACTCCCAAGACTTCACATATATCAGATAAAATTGTACTAATTGGCATCTTTGGGTTGGGTATATTAGCTTGGCACCACAGACCATGACCACTTTTCCCCATCCGTCCTACTTCTTTCCTCCATTTTGTGTAGTATTCCTTCTAGTTTGATATTATCACCCTTGTGGTCCTGTGTGGCCTTGTTTTGACTCTAGACCATAGATGGTAGGCTATTCAGGGGTGTCCGTGAGTCCCGAACATCGTTATCTGATACTAGACTGGCTATCTGTGTTGTAGAGCGATTGGAGCCTGTGCAGGGCCGATAGGTTGATTTTGAGCTGCTGTGTGACTATTTGTGTTTGATCATGTGATTTCCATGCATATAAAGAGGATTTTTACCATATTACTATGGTTTTGGATTTTGGCCTACTTGTATTGATTTTCTAAACTTTGCATGGCCCTAAGGGCCCATTTTCAACGGAAATGACTTGGAAATGATTTGGACTTGATTTGTGGATCTTCTTGAGGTGAAAGATTTAGGTATGGTTTCTATCATCAGTTTTTACTTATATTGCTAGACTCAGCAGGGCCGTAGTGCTAGATGGATTTTCTTACTGATTTGAGATAGTATTAGACTTGGTCGGACCCAGCATCAGAGATGTTTTACTACTGTTTTAGACTCGATTATGCCCGGGCACCTTTGGTGGGGTTTTTGAGGCATTTTCCACTGTTGTAGACCTAGACAGAGTCTGGGAATGCATATTTGAGACTTGAGTCTCCAGCTTGGATCCGGACCTACTCCGGATGATGTTTTCGAGATTGAGTTACAGCATGGGGTATGGGACCTCTATGGACCTTGCGGTTCTGGACTAGGGTCCTTGGACTGCATGTGCCGGAGGAGGGGTATACGGCGGAGTAGAGGTATACGGGCAGTGTCCTTCCATGAAATTTACATGTTGGGCCCGTCTGGCGCTGGAGGAGGTACATACAGAGTTACTGTTCTTCCCAGAAGTCATCACGCATCATATCATTCATTATTTGAGGCTCAACCCTTGTTTGCTATTTACGCTCCAGTTGTGTGGGTGGCCAGAGGGTTTGTTTTCACTTATATGCATTCCTCGATTGTATGGGTGGACTGGGCACTATACGTAGACTCTTATTACTTTATCGCGATATTATTCCCTATCATAGCTATATGTGAGGTTGGATTCTGTGAGGTTGTTAGTTTCTTGACTTGATATTGGTATGATTAATGTGGTTATTAATTCCTGTTTCCTAGCATGCCTACCCTTATTCTTTTTCTCCCTCCTCTGTCTATATGAGGTTATGGGTATACT
Source organism: Jaltomata sinuosa (assembly GCA_003996215.1). Classification (NCBI taxonomy): domain Eukaryota; kingdom Viridiplantae; phylum Streptophyta; class Magnoliopsida; order Solanales; family Solanaceae; genus Jaltomata; species Jaltomata sinuosa. The sequence continues at coordinate 168,998 of QJPP01000608.1, read as the reverse complement.
ACCCACTTTTAAACTTACTTTATATACTATTATTGCGAGGACCCTAGGTGCATCATTTCTTACTCTCACCTGTGCCTGTTGTGTATATATTCTACTTGCTAGCCTTGTATGTTGTTTTCTACTGTCTTCCCTCTAGGTTAGTTTCTGTGTACTTCTTCGTTGATTCGGTGACTATTTGCTTCTATTCTACCTGTTACTATGCTTTTATCTTATATGTGCCCAGTCGGCCTATGATACCTATTGGGTACTATTTGCTTCGCATTTGGTGCTCATACTACACTCTGCATCTTCTGGTGCAATTCCTAGTGTGAGCCACTGCCACTAGCTCGTGGGAGACTCGTTCTTGGAGATTTTAGACCGTTCCTGACTGAGGGTGAGATCTTGGTGACCGAAGCTTGACTTTAGTTTATATTTTGCATATTTTGTACTCTCATAGCTTCGGAGACATGATGTGTATGTATTGTTTTGGACCCTTTGTACTCCTTATGTAGGTCTGGCTCTTGTATACCATGATACCAGGTTTTGGGTGTTGTCTTAGCTTCCATATGTTATATATATGCTCTTGTTGTTACTTTTCTTCTCATATAACCCTTGCTTCCATGTATATTACTTGTTCTTCTGCTTACCTGTTAGATAGTAGCCCATTACTAACTGTTCCGATCTAATGTGAATAGTTCGCCTACTTGGGAGGGGGGTTGTAGGTGTCATCATGATCGAGAAATCAGGTCGTGAAAGCTTGGTATCAGAGCCTAGGTTCACCGGTGTCATCGGTATAGGAGCCAAATGTCTAGTTGAGTTTCCTGTGAATCAGGGCGGAGACGTTTGTACTCTATCTTCGGGAGGGTATAGTGACATCTTAGGAAATATGACTCTTTCATTGCTTTTATATCGTGCGTAGCATCTTTAAAGTTTCCTGGAATTTCACTTGTTCTTGTTCATTCTTCCGCAGATGGTTTGTACGAGAGATGAGCCTCTGACTCCAACTAGGGGCCGGGGAGGTCGTAGAGGTAGGGGTCGAGGACATCCCCGAGCAGCAGCACCTGCTAGAGCTTCTAGAGTTGAGATAGAGCCCAAGCATGATTATGAGCTAGAGTTCTCTCCCGAGCAGTATATAGACCCAGGGATAGCCCAGGTACCACCAGCTCCAGTACCAGCTTCAGTATCAGCTTTTGTGTCAGCTTCAACCCCAGCTTAGACTTCAAATGTTTGGGGTTTACTATTGCAACTGTTGGGTATGATTGGAAAGCATCCTTCTGAGGCAGCACATACATCTGCTCAGGGGGTAGTCTTGGGCGTATCGAGTTCAAGAGTGCAGTCTGCTACTGCAGCTCCCCGTGCTGAGGTTATTCCGGTCCCATCAATTGCATAGCCTCTTGCCCCTCGTCCAGCTATGATAGAGACAGAGTAGAAGGCGTTGGGTAGATTCTTGAGATTGGCACCTCCGCGGTTTACTGGTACTTCTGGACAGGACCCACATGACTTTATTACTACCAGTGAGAAGATGTTGCATCATTTGGGGTTGTTGGAGACTCACGGGGTTGGCTATACTACATATCAGTTGGAGGGCCCAACGAAGTTATGATGGAGAGCCCAGGTTGCTTGCAAACCATCATCTTTGCCTCTGTTGACTTGGTCCGAGTTTTATGAGGCCTTTATGGCCAAGTTCTTACCTCAGAGCGACAAAGAGTGTTGGAGAGAGGAGTTCACTAGACTTATTTAGAATACTATGACCGTCTCAGAGTATGAGACCTGTTTCATTAGCTTGCTCCATTTGGGCCCATGATTATGCCTACTGAGTTTGACAGAGTCTATAGATTTGTTTAGGGGCTACAGAGAGAGTTTAGAGAGCCTGTAGAAATATTGGTTGCTAGTGGTCGATCATTATAGGCTATTGCAAACTATGCCCGTACTGTAGAGGATTCGTGTCATCATGACACCAGGGCCAGAGATAAGAGGCCTCAACATCAGGGCAGTTATAATGGTTCTCGTTATGGTGGTAGGGGTTCAGGGTAGTGGGGCCGAGGTTATCAGCCACAGAGGCACCAGGGTCAGTCTAGTCGATCGATTCAGGCTTCACTTCAGTCTTTAGGTGGTTCACAGTGTGAGCAGGGTCAGAGTAGCCAGCAGGGCTACAGTGGTCAGCCGTTGAGAGGTACAGATTCTGGTGCTTCAGGCCGTGGTGGCCATACGGGTTCCGCTAGTTTATCCCGACAGAGTAGGTCATCAGAGGCTTGCTTTACTTATGGTGTGGTTGGTTATTATGCCAGAGATTGCCCCCAGTAGGGTACAATTCAACCTGCCACTTAGCTGGATCAGCCTATTCCCTCAATTCAGCCATCGACTCGAGGAGGTGGTAGTCAGGGTAGAGGTGGTGGCCCACGAGGCAGGATAGGTGGTAGGGATGGTGGTCGTCATCAGTTCTATGTGATCCTTGGGAGACCGGAGGCAGAGGCTTCGAATGCTGTAATTACATGTACGTTCTCTATTTGCCATTGGCTGGATTATGCTTTATTTGATCCTGGATCCACTTGTTCATATGTATCTGCCTATTTTATGCCTTGTCTGGAGTTGGCTAGTGAGACATTGTCTGTGCCTGTGTCTGTATCAACCCAGTAGGAGATTCTTTAGTAGTGGATCAGATTGTGAGATCTTGCATGATTACTATTGGTGATTTAGAGACTTGGGGTGACTTGTTGATACTTGATATGGTAGATTTCGACGTGATTCTAGGCATGGACTAGTTATCCCCTCATCGTGCGATTTTGGATTGCTATGACAAATCCGTTACCATAGCCGTGCCTGGCATATCCCCAATTATGTGGCATGGTTCTGTCATCCGCGCACCGTCATGGATCATCTCTTGTCTTCGAGCTAGGAAGTTGATCTTGCGAGGGTGTTTGGCTTACTTAGCATATGTCCGAGATGCTAGTGCCGACCCTTCTTCCCCTGAGTCTATCCTTGTGGTTAGAGACTTCCTAGTTGTGTTCCCTACTGACCTGCCAGGCCTTCCACCTGAGAGAGATATAGACTTCGCCATTGAGTTAGAACCGGGCAACATGCCCATTCTATTTCTCCTTACCGTATGGCTTCAGTTGAGTTGAGGGAGCTTAAGGAGCAGCTTCAGGACTTGTTAGATAAGGAGTTTATTAGACCGAGTGTGTCGACTTGGAGTGTTCTTGTTCTATTTGTTAAGAAGAAGGATGGGTCAATGCGGATGTGTATTGACTATCGGCATGTATTGATGACTTGTTTGATCAGCTCCAGGGTTCAACCGTGTTTTTGAAGATAGATTTGAGGTCAGGCTACCACCAGTTGAGGATTAGGGCAGAGGACATCTCTATGACAGCATTCAGGACACATTATGGCCACTATGAGTTCCTGGTGATGTCTTTTGGGTTGACTAATGCCCCCTCAGCTTACATGGATCTGATGCACAGGGTGCTTAGCCCGTATTTGGACTCCTTTGTGATAGTCTTCATAGACGACATTCTGCAGCACCTGAGGATTATACTCAAGACTTTGAGAGATCATCGGCTTTATGCCAAGTTCTTAAAGTGTGAGTTTTGGCTTGAGTCAGTTGCATTTATAGGACACGTGGTGTCTAAGGATGGGATTAGAGTAGACCCAGGTAAGATTTCAGCGATTTGTGATTAGCCTAGACCCACTACTCCTACGGAGGTTTGCAACTTTATTGGGTTAACAGGGTACTACAGATGGTTCATAGAAGGGTTTTCTTCCATAGAAGCACCTTTGACTAGGATGAATAGGAAGGATGTCCCATTTTAATGGTCAGATCATTGCGAGGATACCTTTCAGAAGCTTAAGGCCTTATTGACTTCAGCTCCTGTGTTGACTATGTCGGTCGAGGGTCAGAGTTTTTTGGTATACTGTGATGCTTCTGGGGTTGGTTTTGGTTGTGTGTTGATGCAGCAGGGTCGTGTGATTGCTTATGCGTCGAGGCAGCTGAAGGTTCATGAGTGCAACTACCCTACCCATGATTGGGAGTTGACGGCGGTAGTTTTCACGCTCAAGATCTGGAGGCACCACTTATATGGAGTTCATTGTGAGATATTCACCAATCACCATAGTCTTTAGTACATTACGAGTCAGCAAGAGCTGAACTCGAGGCAAAGGAGATGGATTGAGTTGCTGAAGGACTATGATTTCACTATTCTGTACCATTCGGGCATGGCAAACGTGGTAGCGGATGCCTTGAGTCAAAATGCGATGAGTATGGGCAGCCTGGCTTCACTTTCAATTTTTCAGCGACTGTTGGCCATGGATATCCAGTCCTTGGCTAACCGTTTGGTTAGTCTTGACTTGATGAATCCTAGCAGAGTTTTTGCCAGTATTGATGTTCGGTCTACTCTAGTTGATCAGATTCAGAGATGACAGTTTGAGGATCAGAGATTGTGTGACCTTCATGATCAGGTAGTTCGGGGTGAGGCTAGCTGGGCTGCTTTGGGTTCTGATGGTATTCTGAGGTTTGATAGTCGTCTTTGTTTTTTGAGGGCTGGGGATTTGATTCAGTTGATACTTCATGAGGCGCATTATTCTAGATACTCTATTCAACTGAGCGCAGCGAAGATGTATAGGGATTTGAGACAACTTTACTTGTGGAGTGGTATGAAGTAGGACATAGCGGAGTTCGTATCTCGATGCTTAAACTGTCAGCAAGTTAAGTTCGAGCATATGAGACCTGGTGGTTTGATGTAGTGACTTCCCATTCCTGAGTGGAAGTGGGAAGGGATTACTATGGACTTTATAGTTGGTTTGCCTCATACTTCTTGAGGGTTTGATTCCATCTGGGTGATTGTTGATAGGATGACTAAGTCAGCACATTTCTTATCGGTTCAAACTTCTTACGGTGCCGAGAGGTTAGCTCAGATCTACATTCATGAGGTTGTTCGGTTGCACGGGGTCCCAGCTTCCATCATTTCAGACCGTGAAACTCAGTTCACATCTCAGTTCTGGAGGGCTATTCAGTGAGATTTGGGTACAGAGGTTCAGCCTAATACTTTTTTCCACACTCAGACATATGTCCAGTCCGAGAGGACTATTCAGGTCTTGGAGGACATGTTTCGGGCCTGTGTTCTTGACTTTGGAGGTTCTTGGGATCAGTTTGTTCCTTTGACCAAGTTTACTTATAGTAATAGTTTTCATTCGAGAATCGGCATGGCACCCTTCGAGGCATTGTATGGTAGGCATTGCAGATCGCCGGTTGATGGGTTAGAGTCCAGGCCACAAAGTACTGATTTACTTTGGGATTCTTTAGACAGAGTTAGGGTGATTTAGGATAGACTTTGTGCTGCTCAGATTAGGCAGAAGAGCTACACTGATCATAGACTTTGTGCCTTAGAGTTTAGTGTTGATGACTTGGTATTCCTTTGAGTATTTCCCAAGAAGGGCGTGATGACATTTGTTCGGCGAGGCAAGCTTAGCCCAGGTACATTAGGCCATTTGAGATTCTACAGAGGGTTGGTAGTGTTGCCTATCAGTTAGCCTTGCCTCCGATGTTTTCAGTTATACATCATGTATTTCATGTTTTGATGTTGTACCGATATGTTCCAGATGAGTCCTATGAGTTTCACTGGGAGTCGGTTTAGTTGGACGAGAGCTTGTCCTTTGTTGAGGAGTCAGTTGCTATATTGGCCAGAGATGTTAGGAGATTGAGATCTAGAGAGATTCTGGTTGTGAAAGTTCAGTGGAGGCATCGTCTGGTGGAGGAGGCTACCTGGGAGACCGAGAGAGATATGCGAGCCCAGTATACGCAGTTGCTTGAGCCTTCAAGTACCTCTTTTTTCTTGACTTTCGAGAACGAAAGTCCCTTTTAGTAGTGGATGATGTAATGACCCTTCCAGTCATTTTACATTTGCACCTTCTTTGTACTGTTAGAGCCTTCCTGTAGCGGCCCCAAGTTATTTATAGCTTGCTGGGACTGGTGGTTTGGTGACCTGTCCGTTCATTGGGCCATTTGGCTATTTCCCTGTTTTAGAGCCTTAACTTAGGAATTCGTTGACTTAAGTCAACATTCTTATCTAACATGCTCGAAATCGAATTTTGACAGTTTCGTTAGCTCTAGAGCATTGAGTTTGGTCTAGTTGTACCTTTAGTCGAGGCCTGAGAACTTCCGATGTGGGTTTTAGGTTGATTTTTCTGTTTTCAGGCCATTTGGAATTGGAAGTGTAACTTTGGTCATCTTTCGATGATCAGAGCGTTATATTTGAAATTCGACGATTCCATCAGCTCCAGAATGATGAGCTTGGGTTAGTTAGGTGTTTGGTTTACATTTTGGGTGAGCCGGGCTCATTTCGAGTGTTTGGTTGCTGGTTGGTTAGTGTTGACTTGGGTCAACATTTCTCCGAAACGATCTCATATGAAAGTTTCATTGATTTCGTTGAGTTCAGAATGTCGTTTCCACTCTGTTAGCACTATTGGTTTTTGAGTATTGGTTTCCGATCGTGCCCAAAATGCCCCATAGAGTTCTGAAAATGTTACAGGTTTTTGGTGTTTGCAGGTGCAAGCCTCAGGCCTTAATCGAGATCGCGAGCCTTTTCCTTGCGACCGCGATGAAGCACCTGGTCCCTTGTTCATCGCGATTGCGACATCCCTTGTCGCAATCGCGATGAGGCCTTCTCCTCTTTGTTGTTCGCGACCGTGTGGCTAGTCCTCGCGATCGCGATGGTCTAGTCAGCGTGGTTCTCGTGACCGCGAGGGGTCCCTTCGCGATAACGATGAAGGACCTCTGGGCAGTATATAAACTCCCAACTTCGTCTTCTTCACTCCAATATATGAATTCCCCATTGATTTAAGCTCCAAACTCATCTAAACTCAGTATTGGCTAAATTCTTGGTGTTGGTGTGCAAATTTCTTGGCCTTGATCATTCCTCCATTGTTATTGGAAAGTTTTATCCACTTAAAGTCCGTTAAATTCTCCTTCTTAATTATTTAATTGTTCTTATAATTGGCTGGCTGGCTTGAGCCATTTTCTTGACTAAATTCTCTCTATAATCTGAGCATGCACATCTAGGGGTGTGGTGATCATTGTGCGCTCATCCAATTTTGGCATCGGGTCGCGGGGCCCACAGGCCCGTCGGTGACTCAAATTTTATCTCGGCTATTATTATAGTGATATGGGTGTCCTTAGTCTCATTTTAATGCGCTTTTCGTGTTTTTGATAGTTTGATTATCACTTGGAGCTTTTTGGAGCGGTTCAGCCTCGGATATAGTCGTACCAGTAGCATCTTATCGGACGACAGGTAGGTTACGATCTAAACTCCCTAGACTTTGCATATATTGGATAAAATTCTACTAATTGGCATCCTTGGATTGGGTTTATTAGCTTGGCACCACAAACCATGACCACTTTTCCCCGTCCGTCCCATTTCTTTCCTATGTTGTGTGTAGTATTCCTTGTAGTTTGATATTATCACCCTTGTGGTCCTGTGTAGCCTTGTTTTGACTCTGGACCATAGATGGTGGGATATTCGGGGGTGTCCGTGAGTCTCAGACATCGTTATCATGATACTAGGCTGGCTATCTCTTTTGTAGAACGATTAAAGCTTATGCAGGGCCGATAGGTTGATTGTGAGCTGCTGGGTGGATATTTGTGTTTGATCATGCCATTTCCATGCATATAAAAAGGATTTTTACCATATTACTGCAGTTTTTGCTTCGAGCCTACTTGTATTTCTAAACTTTGCATGGCCCCGGGGCTCCATTTTCGACGAAAATGAGTTGGAAATAATTTGGACTTGATTTGTGGATCTTCTTGGGGTAAAAGATTTAAGTATGGTTTCTATCATCAGTTTTTACTACTATTGCTAGACTCGACAGGGCCGTAGTGCTAGATGGATTTTCTTACTGATTTGAGATGGTATTAGACTCGGTCGAACCGAGCATCAGAGTTGTTTTACTACTATTTTTGACCCGGGTACCCTTGGTGGGGTTTTTGAGATGTTTTCCACTGTTTTAGACGTAGATAGAGTCTGGGCATGAATATTTGAGACTTGAGTCTCCAGCTTGGATCCGGACCTACTCCGGATGATATTTTCGAGATTGAGTTATAGTATGGGGTCCGGGACCTCCATGGACCTTGCCGCTCCAGACCAGTGGCCTTGGGCTGCGTGTGCCAGAGGAGGAGTATACAGTGGAGTAGAGGTATATAAGCATTGTCCTTCCATGGAACCTACCTGTTGGGCCCGTCCGACGACAGAGGAGGTACATACAGAGTTACTATTCCACTCAGAGGTCATCATGAATTATATCATTCATTGTTTGAGGCTCCATCCTTATTTTCTATTTGTTGAGTGTGCATTTCGGTTGTATGGGCGGCCGTAGGGTTTGTTTTCACTTTTTTGTGTTCCTCGATTGTATGGGAAGCCGGGGGACTATAGGTAGACTCTTGTTACTTTATCGCGATATTATTCCCTGTCATAGCTATATGTGAGGTTGTTTATGTGAGGTTTTTAGTTTCTTGACTTGAGATTAGTATGATTAATGTGGTTATTAATTCCTGTTTCCGAGATGCCTACCCTTATTCTTCTTCTCCCTCCTCTGTCTATCTGAGGTTACCGGCATACCGCCCACTTTGAAACTTACTTTATATACTGTTATTATGAGGACCCCAGGTGTGTCATTTCTTACTTTCACATGTGCCTGTTGGTATATATGCTACTTGCTAGCCTTGTATGTTTTTTTCTGCTGTCTTTCCTCTGGGCTAGTTTTTGTGTACTTCTTCATTGATTCGGTGACTATTTGCTTCTATTCTGCATGTTACTATGCTTTTATCTTATATGTTACTATGAAGATCGTGTGTATAAAAAGAAAAAAGCAATAAAATTGTAGCAAACTTACAGATTTTTTTTATAGGAAACAAGGAAACATTGCAGAAGTTTTTACAAGGAGGGTAGTAAGAAAATATCAGAGAGGGATTATTTTTTTGATTCCCTTCTCTTAATGAAATACACTGTCTTATATAGACTGAGAAAGTAAAGTAAGTTCATCTAGAGTGAACAAGTGTAAGGATGAGATGTTGCCGACAATTTGATGGCCGACAGTTGGTGGAAGGTGGATCCCTTTGAAAAAGTTGTCAGGATTCTTATCTTGACTAATAGACTCCTTTATAAAAAGTAATTCCAGTCCTTTAGACCTCTACTTTTCCCAAGGGTCATTTTACTAGTTATAATAATTGCCTTGGAAGCATTGATAGGTTTTTGCTATTCCTCTGGGGCATAGCATATCTCCATTGTCATTATCACTGGATGACTCAGCTTCTTTGGCCATCTGCAACAGTTCTTCCTCTTCGAAATCCTCCATATGGTTTAGGGCTTGTTGAAGCCTAGCTTTGAGCTGGATCTTTGAAGAAGATGAAGTTTTCTTGGATATAGATTGCTTATCCTTTTGAATCTTGGGACTAGGAATCCATCCTTTAATCCTTATCTCTTTGGACAAGTACTTGATTCTGTCAAACTCAGATATAGAAAAACTCCAACTGATTATATAGGAGATTCTCCTTTTGATGTAGAATTTACACATTTTAATGTGCTCAGGGAGAGTGGTGATTTCTTCTGTGATTTGAAAATCTTCATATCTGGGTATGAATTGCTTTGGTAAAATCTGGTTTTGTCCTCCAAAATAGCTCCACCAATCGTAGAACCATCTAGGGATAATAGAATTCGTTAATTCTGTTACATATTTTATGAACCAAGTATGCCCTGGACGAAGATACATAAAATTAAACCATGCATCTTTGTAGATATACCAATTATAGGTCTGTGACCTATGAGTCATTGATAATCTAACTGGTGTTTGAAGATGATCTGCAAACCAGTCGAAGGGAGAAAGTATTCTCTTCAGTGTCACTTTTGAGTATTGAATATACTCGGTATTTTTCTCATCGTAGGTATGCTCTACCTCGATTGAGTCTGTGTCTACTAAGTTAGCTTCGAAATCGAGCCTTGTTTTTAGTGGGTCATCTGTATTGACAAAATTGTTATCTGTGTAACAAGGTTTGGTAAGATCATTTGGCTTAAAGCCTTCATATCCTTTGTCTAATGCCATTAGTGGCAATACTTAGGTAGTTACGAAATCAAAAGTTTCTTCTTTGTTTTGTACCACCGCTTCCTTGCTTGGAGTTGTGGGGATTAGTCGGGGATTTACCGCATGAGAAAAAGATTCTGGGATATTTACTTCATAACTCTTCTTTGTTTGAACTAAAGAAGTGGATTTGGATCCTTCTATTGTGCTGCTGGAGCTTGCGGCCTTAGTGGGACCTGCCTCTTTCTTTTCTGGAGGTTCCACTAATATTGAGTACCTGTTTTTTAATATAGCATCTAATGATGATGTCGGTGGTCCTGGTAAGGGAGGGAATTCTGGCCTGAGGTGACCAGTAGCTGGTATAAGGGGCCTTGGAGGCCGTGGTCTTAGTTGTATAAGTCCTACCTGTGGTGGCGCAAAGGGGAGGGCTGACGTTGCATTTCTTGTTAATGTAGGTTTGGCTCCCTTAAAGGGAGAATTGGGACGATGAGGATTACTCATGTCGGTTCTGCAGAAATTCTCTGGGTAGGAAATCTGGGAGGGAGTTGTTTTCTCCTTTAATAAATTCGATTTGAAAATCAAAACTAGAGAGCAGAGCTTTCCACCTAGCGAAAATTTGTTTAGAAACAATGTTTTTAACATCCTTTTGCAAAATTTCTTTAGCAGATTTACAATCTACTCTGAGTAGGAATTCTTTATTTATCAAGTCGTCTTGAAACTTTGTGATACATAGCACTATAGACAAAATTTCTTTTTTGACAGTGCTATAATTCTTTTGGGAGGAATTTCAGACTCCTGAGATAAACCTAACTAATACTTCTTCAGTATTAGGGGGAATCTTTTGTTTGAGTATTCCTCCGTAGCCAATGTCGAAAGCATCGGTTTCAACTATCATGAAAGCTTCAGGATTAGATATTCCTAAATAGGGAAGATTCTGAACAAGTCTTTTGACTTTCTTGATAGCATTGGTTTGGTCTATACTCCAAGGTACAGGGGTTTTTCTATGCCTTTTATAAAGGGGTTCACAGACCTGCCTCATGTTTGGGATGAAGTCAGCTACATAATTAAGGCTGCCTAAAAACCTTTGAAGTTGGGTTTTGTCAGGGATTTCATCAGGAAATTTAGAAGAGAATTCTATAGCCCTGCAAATGGGTTTGTGACTACCTTGATATAGGTCATGTCCTAAGAACCTGATCTTGGTTTGGAAAAGCTTAATTTTCTTGGCGCTAACCACTAAGCCATTGATCTTAACAATCTTAAAGAAAGTATTAAGGTGTTTAAAATGATAATCAATATCTTCAGAGAATATAAGTACATCATCTATATAGACAATAGACATATGACTATGAGGATTGAAAATATTGTTCATAATATTTTGGAATTCAGAGGGGGCGTTCTTGAGCCCAAATGGCAAGACATTCCATTCGTAATTCCCAAAGGGGACATTGAATGCTGTCTTGTACTTGTCCTTTTCAGCAATTTGGATTTGCCAGAACCCAGATTTCATATCGAACTTGCTATAGAGGTTGGCTCTATAAGTTCGTTTCAGGAGATATCTTTTGTTAGGGATTGGGTGGCGAATCCATTTCAGGACAACGTTAAGAGGTTTGTAATTAATCACAAGTCTGGGAGAACCTCTTTCCTTTTCTGCGCTGTTATTTACATAGAATGCAGAGCAGCTCCAGGGTGAGTTAGAGGGACAGATAATACCATTTTTTAAGTAAATGATTTATCTCGATTTTGCAGACTTCCATCATGCTTTGATTTATCTGAATTGGTCTAGACTTTGTGGGAATAGATAATTCATCAAAATCAGTAATATATGGAAGCTCGACCAAAGTCGCTTTCGTTCCCAAAAGGCATTAAGAAAGTCAGAACAAATAGCAGCTATAAAATTCTTTTCAAGAATGGCAATCTTAGTAACCATGGCCATAGAGCTAACAATTGCCCAAACTCTAAGAAGAAGAAAAAGATCAACCTCTTAGGTTTAGCAGATGATACCAAGGAACAACTCCTCACTATTTTAGAAGAACAGTATTCTGATTCTCCTAGTCATTCATCTAGTGAAGAATACAGTGATGAAGAAGATATCAACATCGCTAGGTTTATGTTTTCTAGAGGGAGGAATGGCAGTGACAAAACCAAAGTCTTGACAAAAGCTTCCTAATTCATTTTTAGAAGAAGTTTGGTCCTTCTTAAGTTGATGCTTAAGCTTAAGATCAGTGCAAAGCTCCAGGCCTACAGTATTGATAATGCTGACAATATCTCCGTATGTCATGTTACTATAGGGGATTTTACCATCACACCTATCTTTAATCTTTTTTCTAACAGTCTTAGCAGACACAGACTCAATCGAGGTAGAGCATACCTACGATGAGAAAAATACCGAGTATATTCAATACTCAAGAGTGACACTGAAGAGAATACTTTCTCCCTTCGACTGGTTTGCAGATCATCTTCAAACACCAGTTAGATTATCAATGACTCATAGACACAGACCTATAATTGGTATATCTACAAAGATGCCTGGTTTAATTTTATGTATCTTCGTCCAGGGCATACTTGGTTCATAAAATATAGAACAGAATTAACGAATTCTATTATCCCTAAATGGTTCTACGATTGGTGGAGCTATTTTGGAGGACAAAACCAGATTTTACCAAAGCAATTCATACCCAGATATGAAGATTTTCAAATCACAGAAGAAATCACCACTCTCCCTGAGCACATTAAAATGTGTAAATTCTACATCAAAAGGAGAATCTCCTATATAATCAGTTGGAGTTTTTCTATATCTGAGTTTGACAGAATCAAGTACTTGTCCAAATGGAGGATTTCGAAGAGGAAGAACTATTGCAGATGGCCAAAGAAGCTGAGTCATCTAGTGATAATGACAATGGAAATATTCTATGCCCCAGAGGAATAGCAAAAACCTATCAATGCTTCCAAGGCAATTATTATGACTAGTAAAATGACCCTTGGGAAAAGTAGAGGTCTAAAGGACTGGAATTACTTTTCATAAAGGAGTCTATTAGTCAAGATAAGAATCCTGACAACTTTTTCAAAGGGATCCACCTTCCACCAACTGTCGGCCATCAAATTGTCGGCAACATCTCATCCTTACACTTGTTCACTCTAGATGAACTTACTTTACTTTCTCAGTCTATATAAGACAGTGTATTTCATTAAGAGAAGGGCATCAAAAAAATAATCCCTCTCTGATATTTTCTTACTACCCCTCCTTGTAAAAACTTCTGCAATGTTTCCTTGTTTCCTATAAATAAAATCTGTAAGTTTGCTACAATTTTATTGCTTTTTCTTTTTATACACACGATCTTCAAATTGGTATCAGAGTCATGTTTGGCTGTGTATAAAATTAGCATGAGCAGCTAAGTCTATATACTGCCGGAAAGTATGAAAATAGATATTTTCATAATAAATTAAGTATTTTGAACGTAATCAAATTCATTAGTTTATTATTGTTCTTTAATTCATCTTGATTACTACTTGTATCCTGTGTGAGGTTTCTATTTCTCTCTTACGGTTTGAGGTTTCTGATTAATATCCAGTTTAAGGTGTTGGTTAGCCAAATGAAAGGTCATTGCCAGAGTGTGCGTTAGACCTATAGGTGATCCCTCCGCTGAGATAACCTTAGAGAGAAACAAGTGTAAACCCAATAGAACTTAGATACTGCAGTACTCCTCAAGATAAGTAAAGATCTCTAATACTACTAGTACTTTGATTATTTTCTCTTTATTTAATCAATATGATCCTTATCTATACCCCTTTGCTTTCTGGTAGTATCTCTCTTCTTTATGAGTGATACCCAAAATGTTTTGAAAACTGTTAATATTTCTCAGGCAACTCGGATTGCCAATCTCGAAAGTAATCTTCAAAACTGGAGTATTCCTGAAGAACCTTTTAAAAAAATTTACCAGCTAGGTAATTTTAGCTTCATCAAAAGGCATAATATTAAGACCCGTGAGTCCACTATGTCTATTAATAATTCACTAGAAATTATTAGAATGCTTAAAGAGCATGATATAAATAGATATAAATCTAATTTTAACTATTTACATATTGGTTTAGTCCAAGTAGCTATAAAACCTCTCTTTAGAAAGGGTTTAGATATTCCTATTTGTACTATCCTTAGAGATGGTCGTCTCCTTAATTTTGATGATTCTATTCTAGGAATCTTACAGAGTAATCTAGCCAATGGCCCAGTTTACTTTAATTGTTATCCAAACTTTTCGGTAGATATAAACGACCCTAATGTTATGGACACCTTGACTCTTAATGTCAAGACTAAAAACATGAATAGTAAAATCAATACTAGAGAAATAGCCATTATCTATAGAGTTTATTATAGATTGATGTCCACTTCACTAGCTCCTAAGGCTAGGATAGAAGATGTCAAAGGTGTAACTATGCTTATGGAAGCCAACCAAGGGCATGGTACTACCTTCGTTCCTAGACTTTTAAATGGAACGACATCCTCCAAAATAGTGATTGGCACTTTGAGGCAATAACTCAGCCTCTTTCCGTTCACCCCGAAAGATCACAAATCGAAAGGGTAATCCAATATCCTGACGGTTTGATAGATCTGAAATTTCTCAGTGATACAAATAGTAGAACGTCTTCGTATCGAAGATTGACATCTACTAGACCGTCTACTTCCAAACCCCCGGAGGGAAGAGGAAGTGAAGATGACGATAATGCCAAAGGCAAAGTCGTTGGAGTTGACTTTTTGGGAGAACTCCCCAAGGTCCACTATCATCAGAACTACCAAGAACCCAGTAGTTCCCATAATAGCCCTACTCCCTCTGAGATGTTGCCCCCCGGTCAAGACCCTGGCTGCAGAGTCATCAGATCCGATGACGAATACACCCCAGATCTAAAAGCACTCAAAGTACTTTGGGATTAAAAAAGGAATAAAACCAAAAGAGATTGGTATTTTAGCACTTATGATGCAAAACAACAATCCCTCTATGGAAAAGACTGGATCAAAGACATGAAGAGAATCCGATGTGAAATTGAATTCTTCAAATGGTTTGAGATCACGGGAAAGCTAGACCATCAACAAGAATCATTAAAGGTTCTTGTACAAAGATGGCATACCCAGTCCAATAAGATCATTGAATTATAGTTCCCCCTCTTGAAGGGATAAAAATTGCACATTCCAACAAGGTCATCTTAGCCTCCCCTTTCAAACTCAGTAGTGAGAAAAACCCTGACCAGACTTTTAAGCAAGTCACCATTGGAGACATAGATAAAGTAGTTGAACAAAACAACTACACCAACCAACTTCTTTATGTCATTTCAAAAAAGATAGAAGAAAAGGCTCACCTTGCTAGCATTCATGTCCCCTCCAAGACAAGTACTAGCAGTACCATTGAGACTAATCCTATCTTTAATATGACATAATTCAGTAAGGATAATTTCCCTAAGCTAGCTGAAAATTTTGATGCTTCAGGAAAAATCCTTGAACAAATCAATAAGAAACTAGCAAAGTTCTCTATTACCAGATCCAAAGATACCCTTACCACCATCCAAGGAGAAGGAAAAAATCTTAGTAAACTTACCAATAATCGGTTTCATACCCGAAAAAATTACTACCAAAAACCCTCTTTTCCAGACATGCAGTTTGAAGAGAATGCTTTTCTTTCAACGGGTTCCCATGATGGTACGGGTATCACCGAATGGAACATTGACGGATTAGCAGAACACCAAGTTTACAATAAACTCCATGAAATAGGAGTTGCTATCACTGCCTATAAAATTAGGAATGCCTCTGACAAAGAAGCCGCTACCATGATTGCTGCAGGCTTCACTGGTATGCTCAGACATTGGTGGGACAACTGTCTTACCGAAGAAGTCAAAGCAGCCATCAACAATGCCAAAGCCATCGAGTCTGTTGTCAAAACTAAGAATGGAGTCGATACGGTTACTCAGGTTCAGAAGGAGGACGCTTGCGCAACCCTCCTCTACCTAATTGCTAAGCAATTTGTAGGCGAACCTAAACTCTCTCAAGATAGGAGTCTAGAAATCCTTAACAACCTTTCTTGCCCTAAGCTCACTGACTTTAGGTGGTACAAAGATACCTTCTTAGTTAAAGTTATGACCCGAACTGGCTGCAACCATGACTTTTGGAAAGAAAGATTTATTAGTGGTTTACCCCCTCTCTTTGCCGATAAGGTTAGAACAAAGAACCCTCCATTTCGGAACTTAGAGAAGAGGTAAATTCCCTTAAACAAGAGATTCGCGAGATCAAAACCAGACTTAGCAGTGTAGAACTTAGCTTCTTACCTTCCAGATCCTTAAAGAGGTCTCTTACTCCGAAGACAATAACCCTAATGACTTTCCCAATCTAGGTAAAGCCATTGAGATCGAACCAACCACAGGGCATTTCCCTGGAACAACATCTGAAAGTATGATTCCCCCTGACCAGTTAGTTATAACTAACATTAGGTCCTTAAGTGACCATATACCGGTAAAATTATTATTAAGGACTTTGTTTTACAAAAGGTCGCTCTCTTTGACACAGGTGCTGATCGTAACTGCATAGTCAAAGGATTAATCCCTACTGAGTACTTAGAAAAGAGTACTACTCGTCTTTACTCTGCAACAGGAGAAAAGATGAAGATTAATTTTAAGCTTTCTAAAGCTCATAGATGCAATAATAATATTTGTCTAGTTAATGATATTGTCATTACTGAAGATATTAACCAAGATATAATTTTGGGTTTACCCTTTATCAATCAGATAAAACCCTATACTGACAATTTTGATGGTATCCATTCTATTGTCCTTGAACATAAATTATTCTTTCCATTTGTTAAAACCCTTTCCTCTGAGGAACAATCTTACATTAAAGAAAGAACCATTTTTAAAATAAATCATCTTTCTAATCATATCTTTTCTTTACAAAAGGAAATTAGTTTATTATAGATTGATGTCCACTTCACTAGCTCCTAAGGCTAAGATAGAAGATGTCAAAGGTGTAACTATGCTTATGGAATCCAACCAAGAGCATGGTACTACCTTCGTTCCTAGACTTTTAAAATGGAACGACATCCTCCAAAATAGTGATTGGCACTTTGTGGCAATAACTCAGCCTCTTCCCCTTCACCCCGAAAGATCACAAATCGAAAGGGTAATCCAATATCCTGATGGTTTGATAGATCTAAAATTTCTTGGTGATACAAATAGTAGAACGTCTTCGTATCGAAGATCGACATCTACTAGACCGTCTACTTCCAAACCCCCAGAGGGAAGAGGAAGTGAAGATGACGACAACGCCGGACTGGTCAGAGATATAGGCGATGTTGATATCTTCTTCATCACTGTATTCTTCACTGACTCTTAATGTCAAGACTAAAAACATGAATAGTAAAATCAATACTAGAGAAATAGCCATTATCTATAGAGTTTATTCTAGATTGATGTCCACTTCACTAGCTCTGATCCTTATCTATACCCCTTTGCTTTCTGGTAGTATCTCTCTTCTTTATGAGTGATACCCAAAACGTTTTGAATACTGTTAATATTTCTCAGGCAACTCGGATTGCCAATCTCTAAAGTAATCTTCAAAACTGGAGTATTACTGAAGAACCTTTTAAAAAAATCTACCAGCTAGGTAATTTTAGCTTCATCAAAAGGCATAATATTAAGACCTGTGAGTCCACTATGGCTATTAATAATTCACTAGAAATTACTAGAATGCTTAAAGAGCATGATATAAATAGATATAAATCTAATTTTAACTATTTACATATTGGTGGAGGAGGCTACCTGGGAGACCGAGAGAGATATGCGAGCCCAGTATCCGCAGCTGCTTGAGCCTTCAAGTACCTTTTTTTTCATAACTTTCGAGGACGAAAGTCCCTTTTAGTAGTGGATGATGTAATGATCCTTCCAGACATTTTTACATTTGCACCTTCTTTGTACTGTTAGAGCCTTCCTGTAGTGGCCCCAAGTTATTTATAGCTTGCTGGGACTGGTGATTTGGTGACCTGGCCGTTCATTGGGCCATTATGGCTATTTCCCTATTTTAGAGCCTTAACTTAGGAATTCGTTGACTTAAGTCAACATTCTTAGCTAACATGCTCGAAATAGAATTTTGATAGTTTTGTTAGCTCTGGAGCATTGAGTTTGGTCTAGTTGTACCTTTAGTCGAGGTCTGAGAACTTCCGATGTGGGTTTTAAGTTGGTTTTTCTGTTTTCAGGCCATTTGGAGTTGGAAGTGTAACTTTGGTTCGCTTTCAATGATCAGAGTGTTATATTTGAAATCCGACGATTCCATCAACTCCAGAATGATGAGCTTGGGTTAGTTAGGTGTTTGGTTTACATTTTGGGTGAGTCGGGCTCATTTCGAGTGTTTAGTTGCTTGTTGGTTAGTGTTGACTTGGGTCAACATTTCTCCAAAATGATCTCATATGAAAGTTTTATCAATTTCGTTGAGTTCAGAACGTCGTTTTCACTCTGTTAGCACTATTGGTTTTTGAGTATTGGTTTTTGATCGTGGCCAAAATGCCCCATAGAGTTCTGAAAATGTTGCAGGTTTTTGGTGTTGCAGGTGCAAGCCTCAGGCCTTAATCGCGATCGCGAGCCTTTTCCTTGCGACCGCGATGAAGCACATGGTCTCTTGTTCTTCGCGATTGCGACGTCCCTTGTCGCAATCGCGATGAGGCCTTCTCCTCTTTGTTCTTTGCGACTGTGTGGCTAGTCCTCGCGATCGCGATAGTCTAGTCAGCGTGGTTCTCGTGACCGTGAGGGGTCCCTTCGCGATAACGATGAAGGACCCCTGGGCAGTATATAAACTCCCAACTTCGTCTTCTTCACTCCAAAATATGAATTCCCCATCGATTTAAGCTCCAAACTCATCTAAACTCAGTATTGGCTAAATTCTTGGTGTTGGGGTGAAAATTTCTTGGCCTTGATCATTCCTCCATTGTTATTGGAAAGTTTTATCCGCTTAAAGTCCGTTAAATTCTCCTTCTTAATTCTTTAATTGTTCTTATAATTGGCTGGTTGGTTTGAGCCATTTCCTTGACTAAATTCTCTCTTTAATCTGAGCATGCACATCTAGGGGTGTGGTGATCATTGTGCGCTCATCCAATTTCGACATCAGGTCGCGGGGCCCACAGGCCCGTCGGTGACTCAAATTTTATCCCGGCTATTATTATAGTGATATGGGTGTCCTTAGTCTCATTTTAATGTGCTTTCGTGTTTTTGATAGTTTGATTATCACTTGGAGCTTTTTGGAGCGGTTTAGCCTCGGATATAGTCGTACCAGCAGCTTGTTATCGGACGACAGGTAGGTTACGATATAAACTCCCTAGACTTTGCATATATTGGATAAAATTCTACTAATTGGCATCCTTGGATTGGGTTTATTAGCTTGGCACCACAGACCATGACCACTTTTCCCCGTCCGTCCCATTTCTTTCCTCTGTTGTGTGTAATATTCCTTGTAGTTTGATATTATCACCCTTGTGGTCCTGTGTAGCCTTGTTTTGACTCTAGACCATAAATGGTGGGATATTCGGGGGTGTCCGTGAGTCTCAGACATCGTTATCATGATACTAGGCTGGTTATCTCTGTTGTAGAGCGATTGGAGCTTATGCAGGGCCGATAGGTTGATTGTGAGCTGCTGGGTGGCTATTTGTGTTTGATCATGCCATTTCCATGCATATAAAGAGGATTTTTACCATATTACTGCAGTTTTTGCTTCGGGCCTACTTGTATTTCTAAACTTTGCATGGCCCCGGGGCTCCGTTTTCGACGGAAATGACTTGGAAATAATTTGGACTTGATTTGTGGATCTTCTTGGGGTAAAAGATTTAAGTATGGTTTCTATCATCAGTTTTTACTACTATTGCTAGACTCAGCAGGGCCGTAGTGCTAGATGGATTTTCTTACTGATTTGAGATGGTATTAGACTAGGTCGAACCGAGCATCAGAGTTGTTTTACTACTATTTTTGACCCGGGTACCCTTGGTGGGGTTTTTGAGATGTTTTCCACTGTTTTAGACGTAGATAGAGTCTGGGCATGCACATTTGAGACTTGAGTCTCCAGCTTGGATCCGGACCTACTCCGGATGATATTTTCGAGATTGAGTTATAGTATGGGGTCCGGGACCTCCATGGACCTTGCCGCTCCAGACCATTGGCCTTGGGCTGCGTGTGCCAGAGGAGGGGTATACGGTGGAGTAGAGGTATATAAGCATTGTCCTTCCATGGAACCTACCTGCTGGGCTCGTCCGACGCCGGAGGAAGTACATACAGAGTTACTATTCCACTCAGAGGTCATCATGAATTATATCATTCATTGTTTGAGGCTCCATCCTTATTTTCTGTTTGTTGAGTGTACATTTCGATTGTACGGGCGGCCGGAGGGTTTGTTTTTACTTTTTTGCGTTCCTCGATTATATGGGAAGCCGGGGGACTGTAGGTAGACTCTTGTTACTTTATCGCGATATTATTCCCTGTCATAGCTATATGTGAGGTTCGATTCTGTGAGGTTGTTAGTTTCTTGACTTGAGATTAGTATGATTAATGTGGTTATTAATTCCTGTTTCCGAGCATGCCTACCCTTATTCTTCTTCTCCCTCCTCTGTCTATCTGAGGTTACTGGTATACCGCCCACTTCTAAAATTACTTTATATACTGTTATTATGAGGACCCCATGTGTGTCATTTCTTACTTTCACATGTGCCTGCTGTGTATATATGCTACTTGCTAGCCTTGTATGTTGTTTTCTGTTGTCTTTCCTCTGGGCTAGTTTCCGTGTACTTCTTCATTGATTCGGTGACTATTTGCTTCTATTCTGCATGTTACTATGCTTTTATCTTATATGTGCCCAGTTGGCCTATGATACCTACTGGGTACCATTTGCTTTGCATTTGATGCTCATACTATACTCTGCATCTTCTGGTGCAGATCCTAGTGTGAGCCATCGCTGCTAGCTCGTGGGAGACTCGTGCTTGGAGATTTTGGGCCATCCCAGACTGAGGGTGAGCCCTTGGCGAACGGAGCTTGACTTTATTTTATCTTTTGCATATTTTGTACTCTCATAGCTTCGAAGACATGATGTATATGTATTATTTTGGACCCTTTGTACTCCTTACGTAGATCCGGCTCTTGTATACCATGATACCAGGTTTTGGGTGTTGGCTTAGCTTCCGTATGTTATATATGCTTCTGTTGTTACTTTTCTTCTCGTATAACCCTTGCTTCCATTTATAAGACTTGTTCTTCCGCTTACATGTTAGATAGTAGCTCGCTACTAACCGTTCTGGGATATGAGAATTGGTTCGCTTACTGGGGGGTTGTAGGTGCTATCATGATCAAATAATCGGGTCGTGACACTAGGAT
Source organism: Jaltomata sinuosa (assembly GCA_003996215.1). Classification (NCBI taxonomy): domain Eukaryota; kingdom Viridiplantae; phylum Streptophyta; class Magnoliopsida; order Solanales; family Solanaceae; genus Jaltomata; species Jaltomata sinuosa. Next base: position 147,584 of record QJPP01000608.1, on the reverse strand, counting down.
TTTTGCTAAGTAGGTTACCTGGTCCCCTAACACACGGCATCAAATGCAACACAGATGGAGCGAGTAGAGGGAATCCAGGTAGATCATCTTATGGAATTTGTTTGAGGAATACTAGAGGGGACCTATTGTATGCACAAGCAGAAGAGATCAAAGAAGGGACCAACATTGAAGCAGAGGCCACATCCATTAAGGTAGCCATAACTCACTGTGTTTCAGAGAATATCATCAAATATGTTTAGAAATAGATTCTCTGTTAATGAAAAACATTTTGGATGGTATTTGGCACATTCCTTGGCAAATTAGAATTATAATCGAAGACATAAGGGATTTCATGAAGATGTGTGTCAGGTTCAAGTAATTCACATTATGAACACCTAATTTTTGACTGAACCTAAAAGTTTTACACTTTTTAGGGATTAAATATTTCTTCTAGGTCTAAATTAGATACTTTGATTTTTTCTTAATTTCAGTAAGTTTATTTTAAAAGATTTAAAAACTACAAAAAAAGAGTCATGTTTTAGGATACGTTTTGTTTTTACTTTTTAAAAGAGAAGAAAATTTTCAAAAAATATAATTTCTTTTAATTTAGATTTTAATAAATAAGCTAGTAATTTTAATATTTTTCTAGTTACTTTTTTTTTTTAATTTTAAGTATATCTTTTTGTAAGTCCAAATAGTTATCTAATATTATAACTTCCTAAAACTACCCAACCCCCCTAATATGACTAACTTCCCATTTACCCCCATTTTACTCCCCCCACGTAATCCCTCAACTCCCAACCTCCCTACATTCCCTCACATCCCCTTAATCTGCTCCCTCACAAACACACACCCACATGCTCCTATATAAACAATACAAACCCACAACATCACAGATATGGATATGTACAGACAATACACACAGACACAAGACAAGAGAAAAGAGGAGGAGAATTAGGGAGAGTAAGATGAAAAACAGAAAATAAATAGAGAACGAGAAGCAAGAGGAAGAAAAAGATAGAGAGAAAAGAAAGGCACCGAAAGGAAAAAAATAGATAACAGAGAGTTAAAGAAGGAAAAGAAAATTGAGGTTGTCGAGGTTTTCAACGAGTTTTCGGTCCAGCGACAAATTGATCGTGAGTTTCCATTTTTAAAGGTCCACTTTTACCTTATATTCCTTAAGAGTTCTATCTCTTGCAAATAAATTCTAATGAAGGCAACATATTATTTGCTTTGGTTATCATTAGTCTTTGATTTGTTCGTTTAAATCTCTTTACAATGAATTAATTTGATTTATTTCTAAGTGAGTTTATGAATATTTTATTAAATTAGATTGGTTCGGCCTCGTGGACTTTGATTCCGTATGTGCTATTGTTAAATATTTCACTCAATTTTCCTTGGTATTTCATTTAATGTATTTGTTAAAAGTTTGAATCACCTTGATAATATTTGTCATACAAATTTGATGATGAACGTATGAAAACTTAAGTTGAATTAAGTTACATCTTTGTACTTAAGATTTCCATCACTTTGTTATTTAATTGGACCATTAGGAGTACGATTAGGCCAATAATAATAATAGGTAAATATAATTGCACTTAAGAAATATAAATTATGTGTACGATTATGTTTCTTGGGTAGCACAAATTATTAAATTATTCAAGAGCCCCTCGATCAAATAACTGTGAGACGATTGAGTAGTATCAATAAAAAAAAAGCGGGACATAAGCATTAGTTTAAAGCCACATAAACACATTTTTATTTAAGGATTAATTCAAGACAGATATAAGTCAATAAAGCGATCGTGCTAGAACCACGGGACTCGAGGGATGCCTAATACCTTCCCCTCAGTCAACGAAATTTCTTATCTGAATTTCTAGTTCGTAGACCAATATTAAAGAGTCAACTTCCTTTTAATTAGGGATTCAAATAAGGTGACTTGGAACACCATAACTCAATTCCAAGTGGCAACTCTGTAAACAAATAATCCCTTCTCAAAACGTCACTTTAATTGGAAATATTCTCTTTCAAAAACACCATCTTTTAAGCGGGGTGGTGTGAAAAAATAGGGGTGTGACAGATAGCGACTCCGCTGGGAAAAATCAGAATTCCAGCTTTTTGTATTGATTCATGTTTAGCGTTCTTTATTTCTTGGATAAATATATTGTGTTTGTTGGCCTAATATGCTCTTTACTTGCTTATTTATCGCTTTGATATTTTGTGACTACTGTGTATATTAATAGTCTTCTCTCACGCACTCCTTCGAGTATATGAACACATTCACCGCTGTTCACTGTGTGTGCGGATACGCTCCACCAAATTTTTTATTCGAGATGATCCAGTGTGCGGTTACGCTCCTGGTTTAGGTATATTAGTCACACATGTTAGGCGAGGTTGGACCACCTGTAAAAGTCAAAAAAGCTCAGCTACCGGTAAACTGACCCTCCTCGGCCTGCTTTGTCCACTCGAGTAAGTCAGTCTAGACACCTTTCCTTTTAGGATGTTAAACCTAGCAGAACAAAATCACAAAAAATGATTATCCCTTGTAGAGTGATATATATTCTCGTCACATGCATTCGACCTAGTGAGACTCGGCACACGGACCGAGTCCGTTTAGGACATGAGCCCATCTTTTAGAAAATTATGTTCATGACTATGTGCTACTTGTTACAATGTTTGGAAGCCTTTCTTTGAGTATTGACCAATTTTAGAGTATGAGAGAAATTGTTCCTCTGATTATTACTAATATATACCCGTTTACAGACAAATCTCAAATTGTATGGTTGTAGCCCTTTTGCAATAAGATGTCCAAAATAAATCAAGTTTTTTTTTGAAAGTTCAAACATCTTTATGAAATTTTACGAACTACGCTCACCTGATTCTCAACTTGATGAGATACGTAGGCAGCCCTCCTCGGGTTCGGTGGCCTTATTCAAAAAAAAATTAAAAAGAGTTTTTAATCTTTATTGAATAATCAAAAAAAAATTCATCCTTTTTCAAAAGAATTTTTTAAAAAAAAGTTCTTTTATCCTTATTGAAAGAAAAAATTTAAAAAAGGTCAAATCCTTTTGCGAGTTTTACGAACTACGCTCACCTAATTCTCAACTTGATGAGATACGTAGGCAGCCCTCCTCGAGTTTGGTGGTCTTATTCAAAAAAAAAAAGAGTTTTTAATCTTTATTGAATGATCAAAAAAAAAATTAATCCTTTTTCAAAAGAATTTTAAAAAAAAATCTTTTATTCCTTATTGAAAGAACTTTTTTTAAAAAAGGTCAAATCTTTTTGCGAGTTTCACGAACTACGCACACTTGATTCTTACCTCAATGAGATATGTAGGCATCCCTCTTGAGTTCGGTGATCTAAGTTCAAAAAAATTTTAAAAAAAAAAAAAAAATTCTAACCTTTATTAAAAATTCAGGAAAGAAAAAATCAAATCGTTTTGCGAGTCTCACGAACTACGCACACCTGATTCTCACCTTGATGAGATACATAGGCAGTCTCCCTGGGTTCGGTGATCTAAGTTCAAAAATTTCAAAAAAAAAGAAATTTTTCCTAATCATTATTCAAAAATACAATTATCCTTATTTTTAAAAAATAAAGAAGTTTTTTTTTCTTCACTTTCAAAAATTCAAAAAAAAAATATTTAATTCATATTTCAAGTTTTTCTGAGCTACGTCTGACCTGATTTTTATCTCGACAGAATACGTAGGCAACCTTTCTTAAGGTTTGGTCTCAAAAAAAATGAAAGAATTTTCTTGATTTGGTTGGTACCAACATATTAAAAGTGTGCATGAGAAAAAATAAAAATTAAGTGATTTGATATTATTGAGAGGACCAACTTTGATGTGAGCCATAAATTTCTTTTGGTACCTCTTAATTATACTTAAATGACACTTGAGAAACTCTCTTGCTAAAGTCTGGGTTAAAATGAATCCTACTTCATCATTTCATGTGCATTGTGTGGTGACCTTTAGATTAAAAATTCAATGACATTGCTTTGTTGATCTAAAACTTGGCCCGAATGTTTGTTGAGGCGAAATTTCGTGCAACACTTTGATTTGCGAAAGGATTGTAGATTTTCTTTGATCCGATTGTGCCTTTCAAGCCTACCAAATTACATATAATCCTTAGAGTTCCCCTTTTGATCCTAAAGTTTTTTATTGGATAACCACATTTAAGACTTCATCTTTTTGAGTGCATAAATATACTATCCCTCTTTGGCCTCACCTCCTTAAGCGCACTGGTCAAGATCTAAGTTGAGTGAAAAAAGAAGTGCAAAAAAAATAAATATATAATTACAAAGACAAAAGAAAAAAAAAGAAAAAAAAAACTCCAACAAAAAGGAGGAAAAAGTCAAGAAAAAAAATGAGACAAAGTAGCAAAGCAAATAAAGATCAAGTGAAAAAACACAAAATATACTGAAGGTACAATGCTATGCTTATGGAGGGAATAGTCACTTTATCCAAAAATGAATATCCTACCAATTGCTAAGCCTACACTACAAGTCGATGACAAGTCCTACTTGATCCCATTTTGAGTGTTCTCACATTAGTGGATACTTACATAAGGGCCAAGCATATGGCATCTCAATTGCATGCATTAAACATCTTTATGAGTGTGAGTGCCTTCTGAAATGTCCTAAGATTTAAATACTTCTATGATGTGTGAATCGGAACTTTAGTTGTGATAAGGGCACCTTGAAACATGAGGATAAAAAGAATTTTATACCCTTGATTGAGGCAAGATGAACAAATCTTGTTAATATTTAAGTGTATTTGAGGTATCATTTAAAACTATAGAAATTACTTCTAAGTTTACCTCGAATTTGTCCGAAAGTAATTGGTGAAATTTCTATGCATAATAATAATTGTTGGTTCCAACTAAAGTCAAGACATGATCAACCAATAAATTAATTTCTTTTTCTTCATTCTCCAGTGCTCTATATAAAAGACACTCTTTAAAAGAAAAGCAAAAAAAAGTCATCGTTTTTTTTTATGTGAACTACGTTGAACCTGATTCTTGCTATAGCAAGATATGTAGGCAGTCTTTTAATGAGCTCGGTCTTCAGAATAAAATTTTAATATCCCCCAAAGTTTAAAAAAACTGAGGCATTTTTAAAAAAAAATCCATTTTTTTTAAGAAAAAGGAAAAAAAAAATTCCAATAAAAGAAAAGAAAAGAAAGAGTTTCAAAGTTTTCCCGTTTCAAAACTAGGGAATTTTTTTATTAAAAAAAATATTTCTCTTATCTTCACAGGGTACGACATTTCCTGATTGCATTTTAGGACATAAATTTTCTATTTTCCTTTTTCATGGTTTCATAGGGTTCGACCTTTCCTGGTTGTATTTTAGGGCATAAATTTTCTAATTTTTTTTCATGGCTTCACAGGGTACGACATTCCCTGATTGCATTTTAGGGCACAAAATCTCTATTTTCTTTATTCATTGCTTCACAGGGTACTACATTCTCTAGTTGCATTTTAGGGAATAAAATTCCTCTTTTTTTTTTGTCTTCACAGGGTACGACAATTCCTGGTTGCATTTTTAGGGCACAAAATTTCTATTTTCTTTTTCATGGCTTCACAGGGTACGACATTCCCTGGTTGCATTTTTAGGGCACAAAATCTGTATTTTCTTTTTTCATGGCTTCACAGGGTACGACATTCCCTGATTGCAGTTTTAGGGCACAAAATTCTTATTTCCTTTTTCATGGCTTCACAGGGTACGACATTCCCTGGTTGCATTTTTAGGGCACAAAATCACTATTTCCTTCTTCATGGCTTCACAGTGTACGACATTCCCTGGTTGCATTTTAGGGAACAAAATTCTTATTTTTCTTTTTCATGTCTTCACAGGGTACGACATTCCTTGGTTGCATTTAGGGCAAAAGATTCGTTATTTCCTTTTTATGTCTTCACAGGGTACGACATCCCCTGGTTGCGTTATTGAAAACAAGAATCTTATTTTATTTTCATGCTTATCTTAAATTTCTATCATTGTTGTCCTTACCATTGGAGTAGTTAGTTATAGCTTTACTAATAGATCACAAAATTTTCCTAGTGCAAACTAGGGCAGCAAATTTTGTTCATTTTTTTTGTTTGTCTTTGATTGTTTGCAGGTTTTCCAGCAAAGCACATGTTTGATGTTCAAGAATGGAATCTCATCTCTGGTTAGAAAAGAGAAGAATGTTCAATCTCAAAGACAGTTAGAGTCATCTTTGACACATATAGCGACCCAACGTCTCAAGAGTCATCTTCTTAGCTTCTGATCAAGAAAACAAGCATCTAAGAATATTCTACGAACGGTTATTGAAAACAAGAATCTTATTTTATTTTCATGCTTATCTTAAATTTCTATCATTGTTGTCCTTACCATTGGAGTAGTTAGTTATAGCTTTACTAATAGATCACAAAATTTTCCTAGTGCAAACTAGGGCAGCAAATTTTGTTCATTTTTTTTGTTTGTCTTTGATTGTTTGCAGGTTTTCCAGCAAAGCACATGTTTGATGTTCAAGAATGGAATCTCATCTCTGGTTAGAAAAGAGAAGAATGTTCAATCTCAAAGACAGTTAGAGTCATCTTTGACACATATAGCGACCCAACGTCCCAAGAGTCATCTTCTTAGCTTCTGATCAAGAAAACAAGCATCTAAGAATATTCTACGAACGGTACTTGAGACGAGCATCAACGACTCAATCCAAGTTGCAACTTCAAGTCTCAAATCTTAACTTCAAAATTAAATTTTGAGATCAAGGTACCCACCAACAGAAGGTGAGGTGATAACTGAAGATCCAAAAGGAGAACATCTGAAGAAAGAGAGTGAAGACAAGTAGAGTAGATAGGATCTTGTATTTTCCCTTTCTAGTTTTATTTTTATTTTCTCTAATGTAATAATAGGATCCACGAACTGAAACCTCGACGGAACCTCACTCGACTCTCCAAATCATCCTTTCATCCCTACACCCACTTGAACTACACGTGGCCTGATTCTTTTATAAACTGAGATATGTAGGCTGCCCAAAACCAGGGCTCGGTCAAACCACCTTTCTATTTTTCTATTTTGAATAAATAGTTCCATCAAAAATCAGCCACGTCGTTCACTTCTTTGCCTGAAAACTCTCCATGTTTTCAAGCAAAGAGGGGCATTCTGTGAATACCTAATTTTTGACTGAACCAAAAAGTTTAACACTTTTTAAGGTTTAAATATTTCTTTTAGGTCTAAATTAGATACTTTGATTTTATCTTATTTTCAGTAAGTTTATTTTAAAAGATTTGAAAACTACAAAAAGAGAGTCATATCTTAGGATACGTTTTGTTTTTACTTTTTAAAAGAGAAGAAAATTTTCAAAAAATATAATTTCTTTTAATTTAGATTTTAATAAATAAGCTAGTAATTTTAATATTATCTTAGTTACATTTTTAATTTTTTATTTTAAGTATATCTTTTTGTAAGTTCAAATAGTTATCTAATATTTTTATATTATATACTATTATATATATATATATATAGTTGTAATGACCCTCCAGGTCATTTTCTATTTTTTCGTGCTTTTTTCTGCATTTTGAGCTTTCCCTCAGCGGCTACAGGTCATTTATGACTTGCCGGTACTGACGGTTCGGTGCCCGGACCATTCGTAAGGTCATTATGACCATTTCCCGATTTTAGAACTTGAACTTGGAAAATCTTTGACTTTGTCAACTTTCTTGGTAAACATGCTCAAAATCAAATTCTGATAGTTCCGTTGGCTATGGAATGGGGATTTTGGTCTAATAGGACCATTGGTTTGGTTCTGAGTGCTTTCCATTTGGTTTTGTGTTGCTTTGTGTGTTTTCAAGTTAGTTTGGCTGGTAGGGTTGACTTTGGTCAACATTCGGAGAAGACGACCTCAGATGGAAATTCCGTCAGCGCCGTTAGCTCCGAAATGTCAACTTTGGGCTAGGGAAACCTTTGGTTTGGGTCACGGGGATTCCAGACTTATTTTTGGGTTTTGACTTCTGAGTTGGTTTTAGGTGCAGGGCCCACGTTTTATTAAAACAATCTCTGTTGGGAGTTTTGTCGATTTCATTGAGTCTAGAATGCCATTTTTGGTAGGGTAGCATGGTTGATTTATGTTCACAGGGTTCCGGATGCATCTCGAGGGTCCGTCGAAAGATTTTTGGCCAGGGTGTTATTGCTGGTTGTTGCATTAAGTTGCAGACCATTTGGGTCTTCGCGATCGCGAGGCTTCCATCGCGTTCGCGAGGCTTCCATCGTGTTCGCGATGGTCTAGTTTTTTGACCATCGCATTTGCGAATGTTGCTCTTCGCATTCGCGATGAAGCCGGATAGGACCCGACTCAACTTTCCTCTTTGCGAACGCGGGCTGGACCGTCGCGATCGCGATGGTCGGGCTAGCTGTTCTCCGCGAAAGCGGGGGTCCTGTCGCAATCGCGATGAAGGACCCCTGGCAGCTATTTAAAACTCCTACTTCATTTTTCTAGCCACTTTGTTCATATCTCTTCACTCTCAAACACCAGATCATCCTCTTCAAATTGCTCCAAGCAGTTCATAAACCTGGGGAAATCATTTGCTCTCCACGAATTCGTGTTCCCTCGTTTTTGGTAAGTTTTGTTTCCCCAAAGCTCTCTTCTTCTCCTTGTTATTAAAACTCCATTGTTTGTCTTTGATTGTTTGCAGGTTTTCCAGCAAAGCACATGTTTGATGTTCAAGAATGGAATCTCATCTCTGGTTAGAAAAGAGAAGAATGTTCAATCTCAAAGACAGTTAGAGTCATCTTTGACACATATAGCGACCCAACGTCTCAAGAGTCATCTTCTTAGCTTCTGATCAAGAAAACAAGCATCTAAGAATATTCTACGAACGGTTATTGAAAACAAGAATCTTATTTTATTTTCATGCTTATCTTAAATTTCTATCATTGTTGTCCTTACCATTGGAGTAGTTAGTTATAGCTTTACTAATAGATCAAAAAATTTTCCTAGTGCAAACTAGGGCAGCAAATTTTGTTCATTTTTTTTGTTTGTCTTTGATTGTTTGCAGGTTTTCAAGCAAAGCACATGTTTGATGTTTAAGAATGGAATCTCATCTCTGGTTAGAAAAGAGAAGAATGTTCAATCTCAAAGACAGTTAGAGTCATCTTTGACACATATAGCGACCCAACGTCCCAAGAGTCATCTTCTTAGCTTCTGATCAAGAAAACAAGCATCTAAGAATATTCTACGAACGGTACTTGAGACGAGCATCAACGACTCAATCCAAGTTGCAACTTCAAGTCTCAAATCTTAACTTCAAAATTAAATTTTGAGATCAAGGTACCCACCAACAGAAGGTGAGGTGATAACTGAAGATCCAAAAGGAGAACATCTGAAGAAAGAGAGTGAAGACAAGTAGAGTAGATAGGATCTTGTATTTTCCCTTTCTAGTTTTATTTTTATTTTCTCTAATGTAATAATAGGATCCACGAACTGAAACCTCGACGGAACCTCACTCGACTCTCCAAATCATCCTTTCATCCCTACACCCACTTGAACTACACGTGGCCTGATTCTTTTATAAACTGAGATATGTAGGCTGCCCAAAACCAGGGCTCGGTCAAACCACCTTTCTATTCATCTATTTTCAATAAATAGTTCCATCAAAAATCAGCCACGTCGTTCACTTCTTTGCCTGAAAACTCTCCATGTTTTCAAGCAAAGAGGGGCATTCTGTGAATACCTAATTTTTGACTGAACCAAAAAGTTTAACACTTTTTAAGGTTTAAATATTTCTTTTAGGTCTAAATTAGATACTTTGATTTTATCTTATTTTCAGTAAGTTTATTTTAAAAGATTTGAAAACTACAAAAAGAGAGTCATATCTTAGGATACGTTTTGTTTTTACTTTTTAAAAGAGAAGAAAATTTTCAAAAAATATAATTTCTTTTAATTTAGATTTTAATAAATAAGCTAGTAATTTTAATATTATCTTAGTTACATTTTTAATTTTTTATTTTAAGTATATCTTTTTGTAAGTTCAAATAGTTATCTAATATTTTTATATTATATACTATTATATATATATATATATAGTTGTAATGACCCTCCAGGTCATTTTCTATTTTTTCGTGCTTTTTTCTGCATTTTGAGCTTTCCCTCAGCGGCTACAGGTCATTTATGACTTGCCGGTACTGACGGTTCGGTGCCCGGGCCATTCGTAAGGTCATTATGACCATTTCCCGGTTTTAGAACTTGAACTTGGAAAATCTTTGACTTTGTCAACTTTCTTGGTAAACATGCTCAAAATCAAATTCTGATAGTTCCGTTGGCTCTGGAACGGGGATTTTGGTCTAATAGGACCATTGGTTTGGTTCTGAGTGCTTTCCATTTAGTTTTGTGTTGCTTTGTGTGTTTTCAAGTTAGTTTGGCTGGTAGGGTTGACTTTGGTCAACATTCGGAGAAGACGACCTCAGATGGAAATTCCGTCAGCGCCGTTAGCTCCGAAATGTCAACTTTGGGCTAGGGAAACCTTTGGTTTGGGTCACGGGGATTCCAGACTTATTTTTGGGTTTTGACTTCTGAGTTGGTTTTAGGTGCGGGGCCCACTTTTTATTAAAACAATCTCTGTTGGGAGTTTTGTCGATTCCATTGAGTCCAGAATGCCATTTTTGGTAGGGTAGCATGGTTGATTTATGTTCACAGGGTTCCGGATGCATCTCGAGGGTCCGTCGAAAGATTTTTGGCCAGGGTGTTATTGCTGGTTGTTGCATTAAGTTGCAGACCATTTGGGTCTTCGCGATCGCGAGGCTTCCATCGCATTCGCGAGGCTTCCATCGTGTTCGTGATGGTCTAGTTTTTTGACCATCGCATTTGCGAATGTTGCTCTTCGCATTCGCGATGAAGCCGGATAGGACCCGACTCAACTTTCCTCTTTGCGAACGCGGGCTGGACCGTCGCGATCGCGATGGTCGGGCTAGCTGTTCTCCGCGAAAGCGGGGGTCCTGTCGCAATCGCGATGAAGGACCCCTGGCAGCTATTTAAAACTCCTACTTCATTTTTCTAGCCACTTTGTTAATATCTCTTCACTCTCAAACACCAGATCATCCTCTTCAAATTGCTCCAAGCAGTTCATAGACCTGGGGAAATCATTTGCTCTCCACGAATTCGTGTTCCCTCGTTTTTGGTAAGTTTTGTTTCCCCAAAGCTCTCTTCTTGTCCTTGTTATTAAAACTCCATTGTTGCTAATTTTCAAGCTTGGACATTACTTGTAGAAATCTATTTTCTTGGGGCTGCATGCTCATGAGTTCGTGCAACTCACTTCCGTGGCATGTTTTCTCTTGTTTAGGGGTAAGTTTCCGCCTTTAAATTCTGAGTTTTCCCATTTTGATCCCTTGAATTAGTAGCACTTCGTTGATATTTTGGGCCCCGAGTCAAGCTTGGTTCATGCCCAAACTTTGGGTGCAGGTTCCTTGACCCATCACGAGTATTTTTGTGATTTTTATTTTGGGTTCTGTTGCACGGGCCCCGAGGGTCATTTCTGACCCGATTTGCAGCCTGATTTTTTGTATAGCAATATGGGTGTCGTTCTTCTTGTCTTGACACCTAGATTATGTTCTTGATAGAGTGGTAGCTTTCTGAGGTGGTTCGAAACAGGAAGGCATACGAGTGACGGTTCGTGCATGCAGTTCGGCCCCGAGGTAGGTTACAGCTTACCTTCTAGACTGAGTTTAGTTAGATTATATATATTTATGTGTTACTGGAACGTTAGGTTAGATATTAGGTAGAATTTAGACTTAAATCCTGTTATCACTTTAATTGGCCATTTCGAGTTTTAGTCTAGAATTGTTATGCTCTCCTTAGCCTAGGAGCTTGCTTTATCTGTTGGGCTAGTATAGAATCCTTAGTATGCTTTTAGGAGGCTTTAGAGGTAGAATAGAGATTCCCGGTGGTTTTCGCTTTTGCTTTCTGTTTTACTCGCTTTATTCTATCGGTGTATGTAACTGGGAGCCCGAGGCCATGGCTTGGATTTAGACGGTGTTTCAGGTCAGTTCTCTTGGTTTGGAGGATATTTCTGCCCCATTTTGCCTGATGGTGTGTGGTCTTTCTCTGTTTGTGAATATTTCATACTCACATTTCATGGCATATCATTAGTACAACATGGAGGTGGTTTTCAAGGATTTTGGTTTGAAATGAGATTTTACTACGGTTGTGGTGATTTTTGTACTTAAACAAATTACTTTGAGTATTACTTTGGATTTTTGAAGGAAAATAAGAAAAATACTATTTTATCCATATATTTATAGTCCGGTGCAGTATTTCGGACCCCCAATGCGTTATTCCAAGTATTTTACTTTCACATATATATATGCATAGTCTAATGCAGTATTTCGGGCACCCGATGCGGTATTCTGGGTTTATATGATATTGCATTCATGCATGCATCATCGTGCATCGCATTGCATTTGCTTTGATACGTGGATTGTCTCTGAATTTGGCTTGATCTTTTCTGTTCTTCACCTTGTTGGATCACTGATATGTGCTCGGCTTTATAACTAGATTTAGGTGGATCTGTGTGATTTTAGCTGCTTTCCTGTGTCTATTATTTATATATTATCTTTCTGCGCTCGATCGGCCTATGATGCCTACTGAGTACCCATTGTCTTAGTACTCATACTACACTCTGCATCTTTTTCTGATACAGCACCTAGTATGAGCCACCCCCATTGACCTTCCTATTGTTCGAGGCTTGTTGCAGTTCGGATCGTGGTGAGATCCTGACGCTTTGTGGAGACTTTACATGATTTTCATCTTGTATATTCTGTCTATATTTTGTATTTTAGATAGACAGAGTCTATTATATAGCTACTCTTTGCTTAGTTGCTCTTGTACTAGTGACACCAGGTCTGGGTCGATTCTCGTGTTGTTTTGTCTACCCGGTCACTTTAGGGCCATCTTTTGTATATTTTGTATGTTGGGATGTATCTATGCTATTGGCCTCGTCTTTTCATATATCTTCCACTTTTCTTTAAGTTTAATTATTATTACTGTCTTCCGCGATCGTTGGGTTTCGGCTTGTCTACTGGGGGTTATGTAAACGCCTTCATGGCCTAGTTCCGGGTCATGACAGAGTGGTATCAGAGCCCTAGGTTCACTGGGCTCGCCAGTACAAGATCAAGGTGTCAAGTAGCATCTCGTGGATCGGTACGATGACATTTGTATCTAATCTATGAGAGGTTATAGGACATTCCTAGGAAATATGTTGTCTTGTTTGATTCCTTGTCGTGCATTCTTGACTTGATTAACTTCTGAGTATCCTTGTTTCACTCTTTCTCAGATGGTTCGGACGAGATCTGCAGTGAGTAAGGACGAGGCCCCTGCATCTGCAGTTAGAACCCCAGCTAGGGTACGGGGTAGAGGTCGACCCATAGGTCAGGGTAGGGAATAGGCTGCGGCGCCAGCTCAGGCCCGGGGTAGGTTACCGTTACCAGAGCCTTAGGTTAGAGTGGATGAGGTTCAGTATGAGCCAGAGCATGTAGGGCCAGCCCAATATCCGGCAAGTTTTGTGGCTACTCCAGTATTGCAGGACACCTTGGTTCGATTATTGGGGTTCCTCAAGGGTATGACTCCACTAGCAGCTTCGCCGAGCACTCCGATTGCTTCTCAGGTTCGAGGTGAGGGTCAGACTTCAGCTCAGGCGGCAACACATGGTTCAGGAGTGTAGCCTGCTGCTGCGGCCCCTAGATTGGAGGTATTACCAGTCCCTACGGTTGCTCCCCCTCTTCCAGCCATACAAGTTATGTCTTCTGAGGAGCAGAAGATGCTTGGTAGGTTCTTGAGATTAGTTCCTCCGAGGTTTTCATGTGCTTCTAGGGAGGATGCACACTGAGTTTATGACTAGCTGCTAGGAGAGGTTACATAATTTGGGGTTAGTTGAGTCAGATGGAGCAGATTACACCACGTTTCAGTTGGATGGCCCAGAGAAATAGTGGTGGAGGTCATATGTTGCTTGCAGACCAGCCAGGTCACCTCCGCTTACTTGGGATCAGTTCTCTGCAGCTTTTCTGGAGAAGTATGTACCGCGTAGCATGAGGGAGCGTCTGATGGATCAGTTTGCTGGGTTAGAGAAGGCTCCATGACAGTGTCTGAGTATGAGGTACGGTTCCATTAGTTGTCCAGACACGCCACTATGATTTTGCCCACCGAGCACGAGAGGGTACGCCGCTTCGTTCGAAGGTTGACCTTGTATCTTCGCTTGGCCACAGAGGGTATAGTAGCATTGGGTCAGTCTTTTCTAGAGGTAGTTGATCACGCCCGGACAATTGAGGGTGTACTTCGCGAGGCCCAAGGAGGCAGCGATAAGAGGCCTCTCTATCAGGGAAGTTTCAGCGGTTCACAGGGCCGTGGTAGAGGCTATTATGGTAGAGGTCAGTACCAGCAGCGTTTCCAGCCGAGCCGGCCTGATCAGGTGGCATTACAGAGTGCTGAGGGTCAAAGTAGCTAGAGTATCACCTGCTCCACGAGGTGGTCATTCAGGGTCCACAAGTCATGGTGGTCATTCTGATTTAGCCGGGCCTTCGCAGCGTAGTACGTTTGGTCGGGTTTGTTATAAGTGTGGCAAGATAGGCCACTTTGCTAGAGAATGCCCATTGGTATAGCACCCTAAGCAACAGGACCAGTTGGTTCAGGCCCCCAGGGCTCCAGCATCACCAGCTAGGGGCGGTTCACAGAGTAGTAGGTGTGGTCCCCACGGTACCAGAGGTGGTCCTCAGTCCGATAGGTCAGGTAGTCGTGTCAGTCGAGGCCACATGTATGCAGTTCTGGGCAGGACAGAGGTCAAGTCTTTAGATGTTGTGATCACAGGTACGGTCTCTATTTTCCATCAGTCTGCTTCTTCTCTGTTTAATCCGGGGTCTATATTCACATATATGTCTGCTTATTATGCTACTCGTCTGGAGTCTTTTTGTGAGTCATTGCCTGCACCCTTGCGTGTATCTACCATAGTAGGTGATTCTTTAGTACTGGATCAGGTGTATCGGGCTTGTGTAGTGACTATCTTGGGGTACGACACGTGGGTAGACTTGGTTGTTCTTGATATGGTTGATTTTGATGTGATCTTGGGCATGGATTGGCTGTCTCCTTATCATGGGGTCTTGGATTGCTTCGCCAAGACTATTACTCTTCGGATGCCTGGTATCTCTCATATCATATAGAAGGGAGCTGATAGCCACATGCCGAGGGGAGTTATATCCTTCCTGAGCGCCCAGCGATTGGTTGGGAAGGAGTTCTTAGCTTATCTTGCCTACGTCCGTGATTCTAGTTCCACCACACCTCCTCTTGAGTCCGTCCCTATGGTTTGCGAGTATTCAGATGTGTTCCCTTCTGATCTTCTGGGTCTTCCTCCTGATCGTGACATTGATTTTGGTATCGATGTCGAGCCGGGCACCAAGCCCATTTACATTCCACCATATTTGCTGGCACCTGCTGAGTTGATGGAGCTTAAGGATTAGCTCCAGGATCTGTTGAGTATAGGGTTCATCAGGCCTAGTGTGTCTCCGTAGGGTGCTCTGGTTCAGTTTGTGAAGAAGAAGGATGGGTCTATGCATATGTGTATCGACTACAGGCAGTTGAATAAGGTGACCGTTAAAAATAGATATCCGATGCCACGTATTGATGATTATTTTGACCAGCTACAGGGTGAAGTAGTGTTCTCTAAGATAGATTTGAGGTTCGGTTATCACCAGTTTAGGATTAGGGCTGAGGACATTCCAAAGACTGCATTTAGGACTCGATACGGCCATTATGAGTTCCTAGTCATGTCTTTTGGGCTGACTAATTCCCCAGCAACATTTATGGAGTTGATGAACCGCGTGTTCAGTGCCTACTTGGATTCATTTATGATTGTGTTCATCGATGACATTCTGGTTTATTCGAGGAGTAGAGAGGAGCATGATCAGCATCTTAGAGTTGTACTTCAAACCTTGCAAGACCATTAGTTGTATGCCAAATTCACTAAGTGTGAGTTTTGGCTTGAGTCTGTGGTATTATTGGGGCATGTGGTGTCCAAGGATGGGATTATAGTAGATCCAGCGAAGATTGCAGCAGTTCGTGATTGGGCTAGGCCTACTTCTCCTACCGAGGTCTGCAGTTTCGTTGGGTTAGCAGGTTATTACAGATGGTTTGTGGAGGAATTTTCTTCGATAGCAGCTTCATTGACTAGATTGACTCAGAAGAATGTTCCCTTCCAGTGGTCAGATGAGTGCGAGGTGAGCTTTCTAAAGCTCAAGGCCTTGTTGACTTCAACTCCAATTCTTACTCTTCCAGTCGAGGGTCAGGGTTTCACCATATATTGTGATGCATCAGGTATTGGTTTGGGTTGTGTGTTGATGTAGCAGGGCCGGGTTATTTCATATGCTTCTAGATAGTTGAAGGTTCACGAGATAAACTACCCCACACATGACCTAGAATTAGCAGCAGTAGTCTTCGCGTTAAAGATTTGGAGGCATTATCATCTATATGGCGTGCATTGTGAGATTTTTACTTACCATCGTAGTCTTCGGTACATTTTCAGCCAGAAGGATATAAATTTGAGCCAGCGTAGGTGGTTGGAGTTACTGAATGACTATGACATCTCTATTCTCTATCATTCGGGCAAGCAAACGTGGTAGCGGATGCCTTAAGCCGGAAGGCGGTGAGTATGGCTAGCTTGGATTTCTTAGCTACAAAGGAGCGACCTTTAGCTTGGTACATCCATTCCTTGGCTAATAGGCTGGTTCGACTTGACATTTCTGAGCCGAGCCGTATTCTTGCTTGTATTGAGGCTAGGACTTCCTTGTTGGAGCAGATTCGGGCACAACAGTTTGATAATGCAAAATTGAGGATCATTCGTGAAAAGGTGTTGAGTTGTGAGGCTAGGAAGACGACTTTAGATTCAGAGGGTGTTCTGAGGATCGAGGGTCGTATCTGCGTTTTTAGAGTTGGTGACTTGGTCAGATTGATATTGGAGGAGGCTCATTGTTCTAGAAATTCCATTCATTCCGGGGCAGCTAAGATGCATCGTGACTTGAGAAAGCACTACTGGTGGTGTGGGATGAAGAGGGATATTTCGGCTTTCGTATTCAGGTGCTTGAACTGTCAGCAGGTGAAGTTTGAGCACCAGAGGACAGGTGGTTTGTCACAGAGGTTGCCCAATCCGGAGTGGAAATGAGAGCATATATCCATGGATTTTGTAGTCGGATTGCCACGTACTCTATGGAGATTTGATGCTATTTGGTTTATCGTGGATAGGTTCACAAAGTCTTCCCACTTTCTGTTGGTTCAGACTTCCTACAGTTCCAAGAGGTTGACCCAGATCTATATTCGAGAGATTGTCCGGTTACATGGTATGCAAGTTTCTATCATCTCTAACTGAGGTACTCAGTTCACTTTGCACTTTTGGCAGTCTATTCAGAGAGAGTTGGGTACTAGAGTTGAGCTTAGCACCGCTTTTCATCCGCAGATAGACGGTTAGTCAGAGCGTACTATTTAGGTTCTGGAGGATATGTTGCGAGCTTGTGTTATTGATTTCGCGGGTTAGTGGGACCAGTGTTTAGCCTTGGCAGAGTTTGCATATAATAATAGTTACCATTCCAGCATTCAGATGGCTCCGTTCGAGGCTTTGTATGGTAGGCGGTGCAGATCTCTGGTAGGTTGGTTCAATGTTTTTGAGGTTAGGCTGTGGGGTACCGACTTGCTTCGTGATTGTATGGATAAAGTTCAGGTTATTCAGGAGAGACTTCGCACTGCCCAGAGCAGGCAGAAGAGCTATGGTGACCGGAGGGTTCGAGATCTTGAGTTCATGGTGGGTGACAGTGTGTTCCTTCGGGTATCGCCCATGAAGGGCGTAATGAGGTTGGTGAGGAAGGGTAAGCTCAGTTCGAGGTTCATTAGGCCTTTCGAGATCCTTCGTCGTATTGGAGAGGTTTTTTATGAGTTAGCCTTGCCTCCTGCTCTTTCTGCTGTGCATCATGTGTTTCATGTCTCTATGCTGCGACGGTATATTCCAGATGAGTCTCATGTGCTTCAGTTAGAGTCGGTACAGTTGGATAAGTCCTTAGCCTTTGAGGAGGAGCCTGTTGCTATTTTAGACATGCAGGTTAGGAATTTGAGGTCCAAGGAGACTCTGTCAGTTAAGGTTCAGTGGCGGCATCATCCTGTCAAAGAGGTTACTAGGGAGATCGAGACCGATATGTGGACCCGTTATCCTCGTCTTTTCGAGTCTTCAGGTACTATCTTTTTTCTAACTTTTGCGGACGAAAGTTCTTTTAGTAGTGGATGTTGTAATGACCCTCTAGGTCATTTTCCATTTTTTGTGCTTTTTTCTGCGTTTTGAGCTTTCCCTCAGCGGCTACAAGTCATTTATGACTTGTCAGGACTGACGTTTTGGTGCCCGGGACTTTCATTAGGTCGTTAGGACCATTTCCTTGTTTTGGAACTTGAACTTAGAAAATCTTTGACTTTGGTCAAATTTCTTGGTAAACATGCTCAGAATCGAATTCGAATAGTTCTGTTGGCTCCAAAATGGTGATTTTGGTCTAGTGGGACCATTGGACTGGGTCTGAGTGCTTTCAGTTTGTTTTTGTGTTGTTTTGTGTGTTTTCAAGTCAGATTGGCTGGTAGGGTCGAATTTGGTCAACATTTGGAGAAGACGGCCTTGGATGGAAATTTCGTCAGCGCCGTTAGCTCCGGAATGTCAACTTTGGGCTAGAGGGACCTTTGGTTTGGGTCCCGGGGCTTCTGGATTTGTTTTGGGGTTTTGGGTTTCGAGTTAGTTTTGGGCGCGGGGGCCACTTTTCGTTAAAACAATCTCTGTTTGGAGTTTTGTCGATTCCATTAAGTCTGGAATGCCATTTTTGGTAGGGTAGCATGGTTGGTTTGTGTTCACGGGGTTTCGAATGAATCTCGAGAGTCCGTCGAAAGATTTTTGGCCTTAGTGTTATTGCTGGTTGCTTCATTAAGTTGCAGACCATTTTGATCTTCGCGATCGCGAGGCTTCTGTCGCGTTCGCGATGGTCTAGTTTCTTGACCGTCGCATTCGTGAAGGTTACTCTTTGCGTTCGCGATAAAGCCGGCTGGGACCCAGCTCAACTTTCCTTTTTGCAAACGCAGGATGGACCGTCGCGATCGCGATGGTCGGGCCAGCTGTTCTCCGCAAACGCGGAGGTCCTGTTGCGATCGCGATGAAGGACCCCTGACAGCTATTTAAAACTCCAATTTCGTTTTTCTAGCCACTTTATTCATATCTCCTCACTCTCAAACACCAGATCATCCTCTTCAAATTGCTCCAAACAGTTCATAGACCTGGGGAAATCATTTGCTCTCCACGAATTCGTGTTCCCTCATTTTTAGTAAGTTTCGTTTTCCCAAAGCTCTCTTCTTCTCCTTGTTATTAAAACTCCATTGTTGTTAATTCTCAAGGTTGGACATTACTTGTAGAAATATGTTTTCTTGGGGCTGCATGTCATGCCCCGAGCCTAAACCCTAGACGCGACACGGTGCTTAGAGTCACAAGTGACCCCAAGCTAACCCATGGCCTGCCATACCTCTGAGATAAAGACTGAAAGTAAATGCGGAAGCTAAAATATGTTGAGATCTTTTGAAAATATTATAACAAAAGGAACTATTATAAACTGATATACAATAGTATTTGAAAACTGATACAACTGAGTGACTGACTATCTGACTGTCTATGAAGCCTCTACTAACATTGACTATGGTTAGCAAGGACATGACCACCAGCTATCTCTAATCAATGTATAATAACTGAAATAACATATATAACTACTACTGACTGGAGTTCCCAAATAAAGAGAACTCATCCCTTGCTGACTGGAAGTTGCGATCTGTCTGACCATGATCCTGGAGCTAGTACTGAAACCTACATTATAAAACGATGCAGCACAAAGAAGGTATGCGGTCAGTACTTTGAATGTACTGAGCATATGAGATATGCACTTACTATAAATCATGAGTAAATACATGTATATTGAAGACATGGTTGAAAGCTGGAACATGTATAATAACTGAAGTGCATAGCCAAGCTGTATAACATAAACCCTTTTTACTAAAGAGAATGTAAATCATGTTGCTGGACTGTAACTGAGAGATCATGTTGTTTAAAGATGAGTAAACTGTTCCTTGGGATTTTATGGACCCAAAGGATAAGGTATGTCTGTAAGTACTAATATAGTATACTAGATGCAAGCTGAAAGGTATGAGCTGATGTAATGACCAAGCATATAAACATGAGACTGTATAATACTGAACTAATCTAGATAACTGAATACAAGGTCATGCAATAATGAATGTGGACTGTGGGAGCTACTATTAACCGACATACCCAAGCTGAGCTAACTGTGGGGCCAACCTGTAACCCTGACTGGGAGGGTGTCCATACCTTGCCAAGGGTACAAACAATTCTGACGTGGATCCACTAAACTGATGCCCATAAGGGACAAGGGTGTCATGCCTAATCTGATGGGTGACCCCTTTAAAACCTACGGTGGCGTCGTAGTTCTGGGACTCGGGGACTTCTACTAATGGTCTCAGCCTAAACTGACGGGTAAGCCTTCATCTCTTCGTCCACTTGGTGCTAAGTCTACTCCCAACTGAATACATAAGCAATGAATGCAAAGTGAAGTACTGGATAGCTCAAATACTGATAATCAACTGAGAATGCAATATAGTGATACTGAAACTGATAACATTCTTATTCTGAAGCATAACTGACTAAATCATCTGAGAATGCAACATAATGCTTAGACTGAAAGCATTCTATTTTTCTGAAAAGCTATAGGCTGATAACTGGGTAATTTCATGCTTTAAAACTGAGTACTAGTAGACTAGGCTGAATCCTTGAAGAAAATCTACTTCCTGTGAAAACACTACAATTTCATGCTAAGTTTCTTGAAAAGAAAGCTAATTCATGCAGAAGATATTGTAAATCCAGGCTAAGTTTGTTTCATCAAAATTCCAGAGATTTTAAGAAAATATCCTTAAAACTTCTTGCAATATCACTTAAACATATATGAGAACATATAGTATCATGAGGAATTCAGTTCTGTAAAGATATGCATAGTTGGGTAAAAATCAGACTATAATTTAGTTCTTCAAAAATCTAGGGTTTGAAATCTAATTGCAGGAATTCACGTAGAAATCGCTCTAACAAGAATAGTAGTCATGTAGGATCCTCAAGAGATCGAATTCATAATAAAATACTTGTTTGGGTAAAAACCTTAGAATCATACTTGTAGAAATCATAACTGAAAACTTAACTTTGGGCATGAGGGTGAAAGGAAACCCTCATTGGAATCCCACATACCTGTTTAATGGAGAATCTTTAATTATCTTGAAGGTTGGAAGCTTTGGAGAAGAACCCTAGGTCTGAAGCTTGAAAGAGAGCGTTCTTTTCTTTTCTTGAAACTTAAATCAATGGAATGAGGAGAACTGATATGTTGGAAGGTTTTGACTTAATGAAAATAAGTCTAAAACTATTTACAGTCGAAGCTAAAAGAAAAAGGAATGGTCTGAAATACCCCTGGGAAAATAAATTAAAAGCTGCTGAAATTCTCGAAATATTGAACCACGGATTGGTGACGGGCCGTGGTTCTAAATGACGGACCGTCAACTGAGTCGTGGTTCTACCTTTTCAGTTCTGAGATTCTCTGAAGGTGATTCTACGAGTTACAGGATGGTCCATCATTTGAAACGATGACCCATAAAATCACCCGTGAAAATCTGGATGAAAAGCTGGAAATTAACAAACCACGGGTCAAAGTACGGATCGTGGTTTTGGTCTACGAGTCGTCAACCAACTCGTCATTTTGAAGCAGAAAATGTTAAGCTGCAGATCTGTTTTGACGAGTCAAAGTACGGACCGTGGTTCTGAACCACGGTTCGTCATTCCCACCCGTAATCCCTGGCAACACTGTAGTAAAATATCTATTACTTTTTACTCCGGACTCGGATTAATGCGCGGTCGGTGGAGTTGGAAAGAAGACTCAAAGACCTTTAATTTGGTGGGTACTAGTCCCTCCTAACTCTTCATATTTTTGGATTTATGATTGTTTGAAGTTGACCCTTGTTTAGTCTTACATCAAAACTTCTTTGGTTGGGCTGCTTTCAACTTAACTTGCTTCTAGGAATTTCTTATGAACATGATTCACATCGAAAACACTTTCCACACTAGGAAACTGATCATAACACTCATGAAAAATAATTTGGGTCTTAGCTTGGAATTTTTGGGGTGTTACAATATCTCTCCCTTGGGATCATTCGTCCTCGAATGAAGACTAACTAGGCTGAGGTTGTGGGGAAAGAGTTGCAATTCCACCAACTAAGTTCTAAAAGCTGGAGTACTGCGATGGTAACTGATTTCTGAATGAAATATGAACTGAGATGGGTTCGTGAGGCATGTATGCATACTGATAGCATAAGAACACTGATAGGACATGAAACTGAATGTCCAACATGATGACTGGTCTGGAGTGAGAGTAGGGACTTAGCTGAAACTCATAAAGAACGAACACATTCTTAGAAATCACAGTTGGCTGAAAGGAACATGAAACTAAGAGGAGTAATTGTACAAGAAAGCCATTCTCTTCAAATTGAACTTACTAAATGGACAGAACTGAGCGCAGGGCCTTTTGGCCTTAGGAATGATTACTGGCAGGTCTGAACTTGTCTGATATGAGGAGTCTACTCTCTTCCCATCTGAAGTTACTGGTCATAAGGTATGAGCACCCTGGGCAGAGAGTAAGAACAAGACTATTCCCGCCTTAAACAATACGATTGACATCTTTTAAGCTTAGGAACACCCTTTTTAACTACACCAACTTTATCTGAATGATACACTTGCTAGTTGCAACTGAAATTCTCATCAACACACATATTGATTCTGAAGTCTGAGCCTAACTATCTTCCTTCAACATGTTCAAGCCTATCTCAAAGGCCCAGATGTATTTTATCATGACATTCAAGCCTATTTCTATGATCATCTTATGGCTTGTCTATGACTGGCACTATATGAGGTTTCTATCCTTTTTCCCTAGCATATCTAGAAACTGTAACTGTAAGAACTTCTACAAAAGGTACACCAAGAAGAGGAAAATCCAGTACTTCCTACTTAGGCTACTGCTTAGCTTCCTTCACTAACACACTTAGTATGATCTAGACACTCAAGGTGAGGTCTGAGAATTCAAGTAACAAGGTTTGAGTGTCGCACATACTGGACATATGAAACATGGTTGGAGTAAAGAATCATAAGCATGAACTGTTCGGAAAATCTGGTCTGAGTATATACATGAAGTAGCATGATTTCATTAGCCATTAAGGCATATCCTGAGGACTGAACTGAGTACATAGAACTGAGCATACTGTGAGACATGAGTTTAAATATATATCGAGTCTCATGGTATAAAGCTGGAATTCGTAGAATTATTGAGTAAGACTGGAATCGCTGTCTGGAGAAATTTCTGTTCGTTCTAGGAGCTGAGTATGGACATGAATCTGTAGGAAGTGTATGAACTTATACATGAGTATGACATAAATACGTCTAAGTATTGTGTCATCTTGACTGAAATTCTAGGAAAATCTACTGGAATAAGAATGGTTCGATATCCCATCATAGCCCTTTCTAGAATTTTGTACTGGTTGAGTCACAGACTCGACTTGGTTCTTCATTCTATCATCTCCCCCTTAGCTTGAAAGTCACCTCTCTAAGTCTGCGGATCTCTCTCCTGAACTAGGCTATAATTGAAGATGCTAAACCTTTGCTAGGTCTCTTTCTGAGACATCTCTTAGCTTCCTCTTTACCCTTAAGGCTATCACTAGAGGACTCATACTCTTACTGGTATGGATAACCACTTCTTCTAATATTTAGCAATCTGAACTTTTTGCTTATTCGTCTACTAATATCACATTTTTAAGTTCACATCCACCAAACTCAACTAAATTAAACCATGTTAAGGGACTTAACATCGTCTATCTATAATCTTCTAAACATCATACAACAACAATTACTCTGGGTGCACATCTATCTTCCTGATGCTTAAGGCTCTCTTCTATACCTCATGACTTAGTCACAATTTACCAATTCACCTAGGCGTCACATATACATCTTATAGCTTCTATAATTCTGAATCCATACACCTAGTTCTGGGGTCATTCTGTTGCTTAAGGCTCATAACCTCTCAATTCACACTAACTATTAAGCGACTGTACTACCCAAGCGCTTACACAACTATACCTTTCGGATAAGGTCCCACTCGTAGTAAAGTTTCTGGAAGGGGTCTGAGAGCACGTTCTACAATAGGCTCAACTGCACGAGTGCAAAAGGATACATGCTTTTGGAATCAGTAGACTTACGCACTAGTGGGCTCCTCTTTAGCCCTTGTGCAGTCTCTCAACCTTCTGATGGCTCTATATGGGAGCTCCTCACTGACAGGAATCTAAACTATATTGTTTCTACCAACTCGAAGATGAGGCATCATTGAAGGAAATAGATTAACGCACGAATCTGTATAAGTTTCTGAAGGAACAACTTTACTGCATGATCTGGAGTATGAACAAAGGGAAATATTTCCTAACTGCTAGTAGCCCCTCGAAGAAAAGTACAGACGTCTCCGTACCATTCCGCAAGACTCTACTAGACACGGCTTCATAAACACCCTAGGACACTTGAAATCTGATACCAAGTTTATCACGCCCCGAGCCTACACCCTGGACGCGACACAGTTCTTAGAGTTACAAGTGACCCCAAGCTAACCCATGGCCTGCTATACCTCTGAGATAAAGACTGAAAGTGAATGCGGAAGATGAAATGTGCTGAGCTCTTTTGAAAATATTATAACAAAAGGAACTATTATAAACTGATATACAATCGTATTTGAAAATGGATACAACTGAGTGACTGACTATATGACTGTCTATGAAGCCTCTACTAACGTTGACTATTGTTAGCAAAGACATGACCCCCAGCTATCTATAATCAATGTATAATAACTGAAATAACATCTATAACTACTACTGACTGGAGTTCCCGAATAAAGAGAACTCATCCCTTGCTGAATGGAAGTTGCGATCTGTCTGACCATGATCCTCGAGCTAGTACTGAAACCTACATCATAAAATGATGCAGCACAAAGAAGGTATGCGGTCAGTACTTTGAATGTACTGAGCATGTGAGATATGCACTTACTATAAATCATGAGTAAATACATGTATTTATAGTCGAAGCTAAAAGAAAAATAAATGGTCTGAAATACCCATGGAAAAATAAATTAAAAGCTGCTGAAATTCTCGGAATATTGAACCACGGATTGTTTGACGGGTCGTGGTTCTGAATGACGGACCGTCAACTGAGTCGTGGTTTTGCCTTTTCAGTTATGGGGTTCTCTGAAGGTGATTCTATGAGTTACAGGACGGTCCATCATTTGAAACAACGACCCGTAAAGTCACCCGTGAAAATCTGGATGAAAAGCTGAAAATTGACAAACCACGGGTCAAAGTATGGATCGTGGTTTTGGTCTATTGGTCGTCAACCAACTCGTCATTTTGAAGCTGAAAATTTTAAGCTGCAGATCTGTTTTGACGAGTCGAAGTACGTACCGTGGTTCTGAACCACGGTTCTTCATTCCCACCCGTAATCCCTGGCAGCACTGCAGTAAAATATCTATTACTTTTTACTCCGGACTCGGATTAATGCGCGGTCGGTGGCGTTGGAAAGAAGAATCAAAGACCTTTAATTTGGTGGGTACTAGTCCTCCTAACACTTCATGTTTTTGGATTTATGATTGTTTGAAGTTGACCCTTGTTTAGTCTTACATCAAAACTTCTTTGGTTGGGCTGCTTTCAACTTAACTTGCTTCTAGGAATTTCTTATGAACATGATTCACATCGAAAACACTTTCCACACTAGGGAACTGATCATAACACTCATGAAAATAATTTGGGTCTTAGCTTGGAATTTTTGGGGTGTTACACTGCATGCTCGTGAGTTCATGCAACTCACTTCCGTGGCGTGTTTTCTCTTGTTTAGGGGTAAGTTTCCGCCTTTAAATTCCGAGTTTTCCCGTTTTGATCCCCTGAATTAGTAGAACTTCAGGGTTGTTTTGGGCCCCGAATCGAGCTCCGTTCGCACCCAAACTTTGGATACGGGTTCCTTGACCCACCACAAGCATTTTTGTGATTTTTGTTTCCGATTTCATTGCGGACCCCGAGAGTTATTTCCAACCCAATTTCTGGCCCAATTTTTTACATAGCAATATGGGTGTTGTTCTTCTCGTCTTGACACATATATTATGTTCTTGATAGTGTGACAGCTTTCTGAGGTAGTTCAAAAGGGAAAAGCACACGAGTGATGGTTCGTGCTTGCAGTTCCGCCTAGAGGTAGGTTACGATTTACCTTTTAGACTAAGTTTAGTTAGATTATATATATTTATGTGTTACTGGAATGTTAGGTTGGATATTAGGTACAATTTAGGCTTAAATCTTGTTATCATTTGAATTGGCCATTTCGGGTTTTAGTCTAGAACTGTTATGTTATCCTTAGCAAAGGAGCTTGATTTATCTGTTGGGCTAGTATAGAATCCTTAGTATGCCTTTAGGAGGCTTTAGAGGCAGAATAGAGATTCCCGGTGGTTTTTGCTTTTACTTTCTAGTTTACCCGCTTTATTCTATTGTTGTATGTAACTGTGGGCCCGAGGCCATGGCTTGGATTTGGACAGAGTTCTAGGTCAGTTCTCTTGGTTTGGAGGGTATTTCTGCCCCATTTTGCCTGATGGTGTGTGGTGTTTCTCTGTTTGTGAATATTTCATACTCACATTTCATGGCATATCATTGGTACAACATGAAGGTGGTTTTCAAGGATTTTGGTTTGAAATGAGGTTTTACTACGGTTGTGGTGATTTTTGTACTTAAATAAATTACTTTGAGTATTACTTCAGATTTTGGAAGAAAAATGGGAAAATATTATTTTATGCATATATTTATTATCCGATGCGGTATTCCAGACCCCCGATGCATTACTCCGGGTATTTTACTTTCACATATATATATGCATAGTCCGATGCGGTATTCTGGGCGCCCGATGCAGTATTCTGAGTTTATATTATATTGCATTCTGGGCGCCCGATGCTGTATTCGAGGTTTATATTATATTGCATTCATGCATGCATCATCGTGCATCACATTGCATTTGTTTTGGCACGTGGATTGTCTCTAAATTTGGCTTGATCTTGTTTGTTCTTTACCTTGTTGGATTAATGATATGTGCTCGGCCTTATAACTAGATTTAGATGGATCTCTGTAAATTTAGCTGCTTTCCTTTATCTATTATTTATATATTATCTTTGTGCGCTCGGTTGGTTTATGATGCCTACTGAGTACCCATTGTCTTGGTACTCATAGTACACTCTGCATCTTTTTTTGATGCAGCACCGGGTACGAGCCACTCCCATTGACCTTCCTGTCATTTGAGGCCTGTTGCAGTTCGAATCGCTGAGCTCCCAATGCTTTGTGGAGATTTTACATGCTTTCCATCTTGTATATTATGTCTATATTTTGTATTTTGGATAGACAAAGTCTATTGTATAGCTACTCTTTGCTTAGTCGCTCTTGTACTAGTGACACCAGGTGCGGATCGGTTCTCGTATTGTTTTGTCTACTCGATCACTTTAAGGCCATCTTTTGTATATTTTGTACGTTGGTATGTATATGTGTTATTGGCCCTGTCTTTTCATATATCTTCCATTTTTCCTTAAGTTTAATTATTATTACTGTCTTCCGCGATTGTTGGGTTTTGGCTTGTCTACCGAGGAATTATGTAAACGCCATCATGAACCGGTTTCGAACCGTGACAATATATATATATATATATATATATATATATATATATATATATATAATCCTCATGAACCACGAAAAATTTGATGAATGGCCTAATATACAATATGAAATATTATCTTTTATTTCATTAATATGGAATTGATAATTATTATATATTAATAAAATTAATAATAAAATTTTATGAATTGAAACTTGAAACTGATACCGACTCTAATAGTCTTGATAGTAGACATGATAATATTTGTGATGATTTAGATTGGCACTATCCATTTGATTGATGGAAAGAGAATTCAGAATTTTACAAGAGGAACAAAATTCTTTAAAAATAGATAAAGATTTAATAGAAATACAAAAAACCTTAATATATTATGGAGAAAGAATATGCCGTTTTAACGAACAGATAACATTAAATCTAAAATCATTGATAAACGGACATAATAAAGGAAAACAAAAAATAAAGGAGCAAATAGTACAACAGAAAGATTTTCAATCATCTAATCCTTTTGTTTTTCATTTAAACAAAATCAAAGATGCATGAAAATAGTTCTGATTCTGAAATAAATTCAGAAATAGAAGATTTAATAACTAAGATAGGAGATATAGAACTAACAGACGATAAAAACTTTATCAATATTAAAACAGACATAAAAGAGGAAAATCCTAATATAACAGATATTCCTAGTAATCCTAGTACTTCTAATCCTCCACCAATAAGAGAGAAGCAAAGCTTTAATAGATCCCCAACCGGATATGCTGGATTAATGTATACAGGAAATCCTCCAGATAAATATAATCCTTATGAAAAAATGAAAGCTGATACTATAAATCCTTTTGGAATTTATCTAGACCTAGATTGTATTACAAATACCGAGGAAGCATTAGATAAATGGGAGACCGCCTTAAGAATAGCTATTGCAGTAAATAAAATGAATTTTGAAACACAAAAAGGTTTTATGGAAAAAACACTATTAAATAGCGCTCAAAGATTTTGGCAAAATATAGATGAACCTACTAAGACTGCCGTTTATTCTAATCCAAATAATTTTATAACAAAAGTTGTAGAAACATTTAGATTAGAATTTTGCGGAGAAGGCAAATATATAAAAGATGAAAATAGCATAATTAAATATACTACTGCTTTAATGAGATTACAATTATGCGATATTTGTGAAATAGAAAGATATATTTGTGTATTTCAAGATTATTATTATCATATATATAATCAAGTCTCAGATACAAGTAATTATCTACCATTGTTTTTTGCTAAGATACCTGACCCTTGGGGTACTAAATTGATAGAAACATATCAACCTGGTAATTTGGATACGCTAGGAAAAAGAATAGCTCATGTAAGAGATAAATTAAGTAATTGGTGTGCTGATGCTATCTTAGCAAAAGCCACGAAAGGATTAAAGAAACGAGTTTCTTTATGTTGCGATCGACCTAAAATGCCAATTATGATAGGATGTGATAGTTCATACTATTATGGGAAAATTAAAAAACGATATAAAAAGAGAAAATATTATAAGAAAAATTATTTTAAGAAAAGAAAAGCAAGATATTATAAAAGAAAAGGATATAAAAGAACAGAAAAACCAACATATAGGAGAAGAAAAGTTAGACCTAGAGAATGTCGATGTTATTATTGTAAAGAGATAGGCCATTATGCCAATAATTGTCCTAAAAAGAATGAAAAGAATAAAAAGAAAATAGAGATAGATGAAGATATCCAAGAAATGATAGATTCAGGAGAATTTATTCGAATAGACAATTTTGATATAGATTCTGATGAAAGTATATTTATATTAACGGACACATAAGATATGTCTGAATCTGAATCAGAATAAAAATGCTCAGTAAATATGATGAATCCATAATAGATAACCAGATTGAACAAACTGGAGAATATAAGCAAGAAATTTTAATAGATAAAAGAAAATTAAAATTGATGCAAAAAGAAGAAAAACATACATTAACTAATTATTCTGGATTTAAAGTAAATACTTTACAACGATTAGGAATAAAAACAAGAAAACATAATTTATTTTATGGATTAAATATACAAGAACAAGCCTTAGAAGTCTTTTATACTTCTAATAAAGTAATGATACCTTTATTATCTAAAAAGGATATCTATGATAAACTACAAAGAATAAAATCAGAAATAAGAAATACATTAGGATGGATCCATATAGGAGCAGTACAAATTATAATAAAATCCACATTTAAAGAAGGATTGGATACCCCAATAGAATTGGCCATAATGGATAATCGAATTAGGAATAGAGAAGAAGCCTGTTTAGGAATACTTCAAGGAAATTTACAATTCGGAAAATTAAAATTCAATATTTATCCTAGAATCTCTTATCATTTAAGAGATAAAGATTTTGATAAAACATTAAGTTTAATCCAAGACTTTAAAAGAAAAGATTTCTTTCTACAATATAATAGACCATATTCTATTACCTATGCAATATCCTATGCTATATCTAACACACATCACTCTGAGTGTTTTGAGATAAAAGATATAATAGACTTTCCATACATATTTAATGAAGTATGTCAAGTACAGATTCCTACTCTCCCAAAAATAGAAGAAATAGAATCTAGAATAATAAATTTAGATTTACAAGAAAAACCCTTGATAAGAGCTAATAAAGTACCCCCTCGACTGTCTTTCACTGATACAGGAGTATTTTCACTGATACAGGAGTATTAAGCCAACCAATAACTCGACAACTAAGTTTGGACAGAAGCAAGATAATTTACGAAAAGAAAGATAGTTTAAGAAATTATAAAATAAAAGGAGAATATTTTAATGGAGAAGTATTTACCCCAGTTAATCTATTAATTGACACCGGAGCTAATGGCAATTATATTAGTAGCAAATTATGCTTTAGATTACAAAAATATAAATTAGATGAATTACACCAATACACTAACTTTAACGGAGAAGTACATACTATAGACGAGGCTATAGAAACTAAAATAAGATTTGGACAAAATAGTATCCCTATTAGATTACTAATAGAAAAAGAAGGATTTAATGATACTCTTGAAATCATGTTAGGATTAACATTCCTTGAAAATGTTAGTCCCTACGAATTAACCTCTTACGGACTAAAAATTACCTTTAATGAAAAAATAATATATATCCCAAAATGACGAGTCCATATAGTATATACATACCAATAGGAGTCACCTACAAAGATTATAGAGCAGAATATTTTGCTGCTTATATTGATAGTGGATCTGGATCTTGCTTATGCAAAAAAGATTATTTTCCCGAACAATATCATACCACTTTGCCTAAAATTAATGGACGAGATATATCAAATAATATAATTACAATAGATAAAGGAATAAAACAACCGATAATACTATTAGGATCATTTTTAATAAAATGTCCACCCTTTTATTTCTATAATACAGGAACAGATATTTTATTAGGAAATAATTTCTTACAATTATTTCATAAAATCACTTTTGATACATTAACCAACCAAATATTATTCAAAACACCTTGTCACCATTTAATAACTGTTAAACGATTAAAACATGCCTACGCTAAACCATTACCTATAAATTTTATCCCTCGCGCAGCTAAGCGTGGTGAGATGGGATATACACACAAACCAATTTTTCCAAAAACAAAACCTTTATTACAATTCCAAATTCAGTTACAAACACTTGATTCTGAAATAAATAGAATTACCACAAAATTAGAAAATTGTTATACGGATAATCCTCAAAAATTTTGGAACAAAAATCAACTGTATGCAAAAATAGAAGTAAAAAGTGATAAGATTATAAGAGTAAAACCTATGAGATATAACGAAGAAGATCAAAAAGAATTTAAAATTCAGTTAAAAGAACTATTAGAATTAAACTTAATAAAAGATAGTCAATCACCGCATAGTTCTCCGGCCTTCATGGTTAGAAATCATGCAGAACAGATTAGAGGAAAGGCTAGGATGGTAATAAACTATAAAAAATTAAATGATAATACAATCTTTGATGGATATTTTCTACCAAACAAAGAAAATCTAATAAACCAAACAAGACATAAAAAGATATTTTCTAAATTTGATTGTAAAAGTGGATTTTGGCAAATAAGAATGCATCCCGACAGCATTAAGTATACTGCATTTTCTACTCCTCAAGGACATTATGAATGGAATGTAATACCTTTTGGACTAAAAAATGCGCCACAAATATTCCAAAGAAAAATGGATAATATTTTTAAAAATTACAACCACATATACGTTTATATTGATGATATATTAATAGCTTCAGATGATATGAAAACACATTTAAAACAATTAGATGAATTTGCTGATATATGTATACAAAACGGCTTAGGATTATCAAAAAGGAAATCAAAAATATTGCAAAATCAGATAGAATTCTTAGGAATGAAAGTAGATAAGAATGGAATAGAACTTCAAAATCATATACTAGAAAAACTTTCAAAATTTTCAGATAAGATAACTGATAAAAAACAAGTACAAAGTTTCTTAGGAATATTAACCTATGCTTCAAATTTTATTCAAGATTTGGCAAGACTAAGAAAACCATTTCAAGAATTACTTAAAAAAGATAGGATATTTAGTTTTACTCCCAATTTAGAAAATCAAGTAAAAAGATAAAAGAATTATGTCAAAATTTGCCAAAATTATATTTATCCAGTGAAAATGATGATTTAATACTAGAAACTGATGTTTCAGAACAATATTGGAGTGGAGTATTAAAGAAAATAGACTATAATTCTGAAAAGGAAAAGATAGGAGAAAGCTTGTGTCGATATTGCTCAGGAACCTTCTCTGAAACTGAAGGAAGATATCATATAAATGAAAAAGAATTATTGGTCGTAGTAAATAGTTGTAAAAAATTCTATTATTTTTTACTACCAAAAAGATTTTTATTAAGAACTGATAATACTCAGGTTAAAGCTTTTATTCTAAATAATTTACCTAGTAGGCCTGAATATAAAAGATTAATTAGGTGGCAAACGTTATTATCTGATTATAATTTTGATATTGAAATTATTAAGACTGACAAAAATATCTTAGCAGATTTTCTTACACGAGATGGAAGACCATCATCATCAGGTTCTTGAAGAAGTCCGAAAGATGGATAAGGCCATCCAACATATAAAGGATAATTTATCTGATTTCATTGATATTGCTAATTTACCAGGGATGACCAAGGAAGTCGCAAGTCTATTGATAAAAGGAACTGAGTTAATCCAGTTAAGTATAGATGATTATGAAATATCTAGTTTACAGATAATAAATTTGATTTCAGGAACCAAGAAAACGGAAAAAGATAAGCCTATAAAAAAAAGAAAAGGAAATTGAACTAAGACCTCAAAATCCCAAAGATAAGATGTCTACTTCCCTAGATTCATCTTCTAAAATTATTAAAGATTTAAACATGGTTTCGTCTGAAGAAGAAGAAAATCAATTTAAGATAATGAAAGAATTATTTTCTTTACAAAACAATGAAAACAGATATATTGAATTTTCGGGAATATATCCAAGAATCAACTATTTGCAAAAAATACCTCCCCAGGAGATAAGATATTGGTATGATTTTGGAGCAATCAATTCGATATTTTTAACATCTCCTAATTTTCCTGAAATAAGTCTATTACCAAATTGGATCAAAGAAGGAGTAAAAAATTGTTATCTTAATAACCCAACTATTTTGCCAAAAGATATATTGGTCCTAAAATTTTTATCAGCTGGATCAGATTTTGATAATTATGGGAAATACCCTGCTTATCATTTTATTCAACTTGGGAAAGTTGAAGCATTCCCGATATCTGTTAGTCAAAGCAGAAAAGATTTTATAAAATTTAATGAAAAAGATATTCATTATCGAAGAGCCATCGGAATACGGATTGTACTACAAGGCATGGAAGCTAGTTTCAAAAAAGGATTTCGGACCTATGGCGGATCTACGATGTATTCTTCCACAATGATAGCTTATGCAAAAAATACTCCAGTAGCAGCCTATAATTATTTGATAACCAAGATGAAGATGTTGGAAAATGGATCAATCAAATCCAGTGCTCAAGCACAACAAAAGATATGTCTATTCCGCAATCATCAACCAAACACCTGTCCAGCATGCACTAGTACCGGAACAAGTAAAAGTGACAGTGACTAGAGACAGATGGACGATCAGTTTTTTATCAATATTAAAACAGACATAAAAGAGAAAAATCCTAATATAACAGATATTCCTAGTAATCCTAGTACTTCTAATCCTCCACCAATAAGATAGAAGCAAAGCTTTAATAGATCCCCAACCGGATATGCTGGATTAATGTATACAGGAAATCCTCCAGATAAATATAATCCTTATGAAAAAATGAAAGCTGATACTATAAATCCTTTTGGAATTTATCTAGACCTAGATTGTATTACAAATATCGAGGAAGCATTAGATAAATGGAAAACCGCCTTAAGAATAGCTATTGCAGTAAATAAAATGAATTTTGCTTCATCTTGGTTATCAAATAATTATAGGATGCTACTGGAGTATTTTTTGCATAAGCTATCATTGTGGAAGAATACATCGTAGATCCGCCATAGGTCCGAAATTCTTTTTTGAAACTAGCTTCCATGCCTTGTAGTACAATCCGTATTCCGATGGCTCTTCGATAATGAATATCTTTTTCATTAAATTTTATAAAATCTTTTCTGCTTTGACTAACAGATATCGGGAATGCTTCAACTTTCCCAAGTTGAATAAAATGATAAGCAGGGTATTTCCCATAATTATCGAAATCTAGTCCAGCTGATAAAAATTTTAGGACCAATATATCTTTTGGCAAAATAGTTGGGCTATTAAGATAACAATTTTTTACTCCTTCTTTGATCCAATTTGGTAATAGACTTATTTCAGGAAAATTAGCAGATGTTAAAAATATCGAATTGATTGCTCCAAATTCATACCAATATCTTATCTCCTGGGGAGGTGTTTTTTGCAAATAGTTGATTCTTGGATATATTCCCGAAAACTCAATATATCTGTTTTCATTGTTTTGTAAAGAAAATAATTCTTTCATTATCTTAAATTGATTTTCTTCTTCTTCAGACGAAACCATGTTTAAATCTTTAATAATTTTAGAAGATGAATCTAGGGAAGTAGACATCTTATCTTTGGGATTTTGAGGTCTTAGTTCAATTTCCTTTTCTTTTTTTATAGGCTTATCTTTTTCCGTTTTCTTGGTTCCTGAAATCAAATTTATTATCTGTAAACTACATATTTCATAATCATCTATACTTAACTGGATTAACTCAGTTCCTTTTATCAATAGACTTGCGACTTCCTTGGTAATCCCTGGTAAATTAGCAATATCAATGAAATCAGATAAATTATCCTTTATATGTTGGATGGCTTTATCCATTTTTCGGACTTCTTCAAGAACCTGATGATGATGGTCTTCCATCTCGTGTAAGAAAATCTGCTAAGATATTTTTGTCAGTCTTAATAATTTCAATATTAAAATTATAATCAGATAATAACGTTTGCCACCTAATTAATCTTTTATATTCAGGTCTACTAGGTAAATTATTTAGAATAAAAGCTTTTACCTGAGTATTATCAGTTCTTAATAAAAATCTTTTTGGTAGTAAAAAATAATAGAATTTTTTACAACTATTTACTACGGCCAATAATTCTTTTTCATTTATATGATATCTTCCTTCAGTTTCAGAGAAGGTTCCTGAGCAATATCGACACAAGCTTTCTCCTATCTTTTCCTTTTCGGAATTATAGTCTATTTTCTTTAATACTCCACTCCAATATTATTCTGAAGAATCAGTTTCTAGTATTAAATCATCATTTTCACTGGGTAAATATAATTTTGGCAAATTTTGACATAATTCTTTTATCTTTTTTACTTGATTTTCTAAATTGGGAGTAAAACTAAATATCCTATCTTTTTTAAGTAATTCTTGAAATGATTTTCTTAGTCTTGCCAAATCTTGAATAAAATCTGAAGCATAGGTTAATATTCCTAAGAAACTTTGTACTTGTTTTTTATCAGTTAACTTATCTGAAAATTTTGAAAGTTTTTCTAGTATATGGTTTTGAAGTTCTATTCCATTCTTATCTACTTTCATTCCTAAGAATTCTATCTGATTTTGCAATATTTTTGATTTCCTTTTTGTTAATCCTAAGCCGTTTTGTATACATATATCAGCAAATTCATCTAATTGTTTTAAATGTGTTTTCATATCATCTGAAGCTATTAATATATCATCAATATAAACGTATATGTGGTTGTAATTTTTAAAAATATTATCCATTTTTCTTTTGAATATTTGTGGCGCATTTTTTAGTCCAAAAGGCATTACATTCCATTCATAATGTCCTTGAGGAGTAGAAAATGCAGTATACTTAATGCTGTCGGGATGCATTCTTATTTGCCAAAATCCACTTTTACAATCAAATTTAGAAAATATCTTTTTATGTGTTGTTTGGTTTATTAGATTTTCTTTGTTTGGTAGAAAATATCCATCAAAGATTGTATTATCATTTAATTTTTTATAGTTTATTACCATCCTAGCCTTTCCTCTAATCTGTTCTGCATGATTTCTAACCATGAAGGCCGGAGAACTATGCGGTGATTGACTATCTTTTATTAAGTTTAATTCTAACAGTTCTTTTAACTGAATTTTAAATTCTTTTTGATCTTCTTCGTTATATCTCATAGGTTTTACTCTTATAATCTTATCACTTTTTACTTCTATTTTTGCATACAGTTGATTTTTGTTCCAAAATTTTTGAGGATTATCCGTATAACAATTTTCTAATTTTGTGGTAATTCTATTTATTTCGGAATCAAGTGTTTGTAACTGAATTTGGAATTGTAATAATGATTTTGTTTTTGGAAAAATTGGTTTGTGTGTATATCCCATCTCACCACGCTTAGCTGCGCGAGGGATAAAATTTATAGGTAATGATTTAGCGTAGGCATATTTTAATCGTTTAACAGTTATTAAATGGTGACAAGGTGTTTTGAATAATATTTGGTTGGTTAATGTTTCAAAAGTGATTTTATTAAATAATTGTAAGAAATTATTTCCTAATAAAATATTTGTTCCTGTATTATAGAAATAAAAGGGTGGACATTTTATTAAAAATGATCCTAATAGTATTATAGGTTGTTTTATTCCTTTATCTATTGTAATTATATTATTTGATATATCTCGTCCATTAATTTAAGGCAAAGTGGTATTATATTGTTCGGGAAAACAATCTTTTTTGCATAAGCAAGATCCAGATCCACTATCAATATAAGCAGCAAAATATTCTGCTCTATAATCTTTGTAGGTGACTCCTATTGGTATGTATATACTATATGGACTCGTCATTTTGGGATATATATTATTTTTTCATTAAAGGTAATTTTTAGTCCGTAAGAGGTTAATTCATAGGGACTAACATTTTCAAGGAATGTTAATCCTAACATGATTTCAAGAGTATCATTAAATCCTTCTTTTTCTATTAGTAATCTAATAGGGACACTATTTTGTCCAAATCTTATTTTAGTTTCTATAGCCTCGTCTATAGTATGTACTTCTCCGTTAAAGTTAGTGTATTGGTGTAATTCATCTAATTTATATTTTTATAATCTAAAGCATAATTTGCTACTAATATAATTGCCATTAGCTCCGGTGTCAATTAATAGATTAACTGGGGTAAATACTTCTCCATTAAAATATTCTCCTTTTATTTTATAATTTCTTAAACTATCTTTCTTTTCGCAAATTATCTTGCTTCTGTCCAAACTTAGTTGTCGAGTTATTGGTTGGCTTAATACTCCTGTATCAGTGAAAGACAGTCGAGGGGGTACTTTATTAGCTCTTATCAAGGGTTTTTCTTGTAAATCTAAATTTATTATTCTAGATTCTATTTCTTCTATTTTTGGGAGAGTAGGAATCTGTACTTGACATACTTCATTAAATAGGTATGGAAAGTCTATTATATCTTTTATCTCAAAACACTCAGAGTGATGTGTGTTAGATATAGCATGGGATATTGCATAGGTAATAGAATATGGTCTATTATATTGTAGAAAGAAATCTTTTCTTTTAAAGTCTTGGATTAAACTTAATGTTTTATCAAAATCTTTATCTCTTAAATGATAAGAGATTCTAGGATAAATATTGAATTTTAATTTTCCGAATTGTAAATTTCCTTGAAGTATTCCTAAACAGGCTTCTTCTCTATTCCTAATTCGATTATCCATTATGGCCAATTCTATTGGGGTATCCAATCCTTCTTTAAATGTGGATTTTATTATAATTTGTACTGCTCCTATATGGATCCATCCTAATGTATTTCTTATTTCTGGTTTTATTCTTTGTAGTTTATCATAGATATCCTTTTTAGATAATAAAGGTATCATTACTTTATTAGAAGTATAAAAGACTTCTAAGGCTTGTTCTTGTATATTTAATCTATAAAATAAATTATGTTTTCTTGTTCTTATTCCTAATCGTTGTAAAGTATATACTTTAAATCCAGAATAATTAGTTAATGTATGTTTTTCTTCTTTTTGCATCAATTTTAATTTTCTTTTATCTATTAAAATTTCTTGCTTATATTCTCCAGTTTGTTCAATCTGGTTATCTATTATGGATTCATCATATTTACTGAGCATTTTTATTCTGATTCAGATTCAGACATATCTTCTGTGTCCGTTAATATAAATATACTTTCATCAGAATCTATATCAAAATTGTCTATTCGAATAAATTCTCCTGAATCTATCATTTCTTGGATATCTTCATCTATCTCTATTTTCTTTTTATTCTTTTCATTCTTTTTAGGACAATTATTGGCATAATGGCCTATCTCTTTACAATAATAACATCGACATTCTCTAGGTCTAACTTTTCTTCTCCTATATGTTGGTTTTTCTGTTCTTTTATATCCTTTTCTTTTATAATATCATGCTTTTCTTTTCTTAAAATAATTTTTCTTATAATATTTTAAATTTGAATTTTAAATTTGAATGATGAAATCAGTGATTTGCTTATTAAAATTCAAAACTTTGATGAAGAAATTTGAATTTTGAAATAATATTTTTCTATTTTTTTGAATATTTTTCATTCAAGTTTCCTATTTGGAAATGGAATCTTCAATGCAAATTACACGCATGATATTTGGAAAGATTTGTACTCATTAAAGTTTTTTCCTTTTTAAGTGTAACAGTTAAACTAAATTTACTCTTCATCTGCAATTTGTATTTGTATTTGGTTATTCCAAGACACACATGAAGTACATATAAAATGGCAACACTTTAACATTAATGTTGCTATTTTCTATAATAATCAAAGTTGTGTCATCTCCTCCTTAATTATGGGCTGATGTTTGCTATATGTGAAATTTTCTCAAAAAAATAATAATTACATTCTCCAATTTTCAATGGAGGAGGAGGGGGTTTAGAATTGGGTATAATTACCATGGGGTGAAAATTATTTACACCCCTCAACTTTGCTTTAAAAATCAACTCCCCCTCCTCAACTTTAAAAATAATTATTTTTTCCCTTTATCTTGTGCAATGTCTATTTTATCCTTGTCATTTGCAATCTTCCATCTATGTAATTTATTTTATATTATATATAATATTTATTTTTTAATCTAGGTAGTTTCTAGATTTTTATTTAAGTTCATTAATATTATAAGTAGAATAATCTTTTTATAAGTTTGTTGTAAAATTAAATATTATTTTTTAATTATTTTGATATTACGGTATTAGGTATATATGATTGTTATTAATGATATATTTTTTAAATTATAATTTAAAATTTATTTAGAATATAAATAAATAATCTTTTAAGAATTGTGTGATCAGAAGATCATGAGTTCAAGCCATGGAAACAACCTCTCACAGAAATGCTGGGTAAGACTGCGTACAATAGACCTTTGTGGTCCAATCATTTCCCGAACCCCGTTCATAGAAGGAGTTTTAGTGCACCGAACTGCCTAATCTTTTAAGAATTTGTTAATAAAAATCATTTGTTTTTATCAATTATTTTTATATACATGTATCGAAATATATTTATAGAGTTATCACATTATAGTATTCATTATATTTTTAATTTTTTCAATAGTTTTTATTATTAATAATAAAATTAATTTTTATTCTGTTCATTTATTTCATTATACAACACCATTAGCTTTTATGCTTGATCAATATTTTTTTATTTTTATTTTTCGACGAAAATAATATTTTATAGATAATTTATTGCACAGATTAAAAAAATAAAAATATCTTAATTTTAAGAAAGTAGAATAAATAAATGTTGATAATGTAAGCGTAGAATAGACATTTAGAAAAGTCAATTAGAAAAAAGTGGGGGGTAATTATTTTTCAAAGTTGAGGGAGGAGTTTGATTTTTAAAGCACAGTTGAGGGATGTAAATGATTTTCACCCAATTACACAGTTACTTTTTTAAAGGCTTAAGTCATCTACGATCCCTTAAAATTGTTCGGATAATTCACCTTGACACCTCCACAACCTTATACCTGTTGAGCTCCTCTACCACTTCAAATTGGAACCACTTAAACACTTTTTGCTGACTTGGATTAATGAGTGTACTACACCTGAAATAGGCGTGTGGGAGGTTTTTTTTTTGTCAATTTTTTTTTTTCATTTTCTTCTTTTTCCAGATCCACTACCACCTTCCACCATTTTTTTTTGCCAAAAAAAATGAAGACCATTACCCAAGTTTTGTACTTCGTCTCTCTGTCTCTATCTCTTTTCCTCTCCCTCTTCCCACCCCCCCACCCCCACCCTCTCTTCTTACCAACAAAAAAAAATGAAGAATAGATAAAGAAACAGAATAGATTAAAAAAAACACAAATTTAAATTGGAAATGAGGAAAAACACAAATTTAAATTGGAAATGAGGAAAAACACATAAAGGAAAAGAAAGATGGTGAATTCACACTTGGATAATATCAAAAATTGTATTTTTTCTAATCTAATTTATTTTCTTAATTATTAGATAAAAATACGGATTCTTTGATTCTAATGATTTGTCAATTTTTTATTGATAAAGATAATATTTATTTTTGGGTTTTTTCAATGAATTTTGCCATTGATGAGCTTGAAATGGGGATGAGAGCTTTAGCCATGGTGGATAAAGGTGAGGGCTGATGGATGGGGTGGGGGTGGTGACGACCGGTTAGGTTAGAGTTAGGGTTTAAGTATTCACATATTTTTTTTCCTTTTTAACTCATAATTCATTTTTTAATAATTTTCTAAGACTCATCTGCCACATATATTTTTTTAATTGGTCATTTTTGCCACGTTATTGCGAGTGTGTTACACACATTTAAGCTTTTAGCTGATTATCAAAAAAGTGTCTAACAGGTACACAGTTTGAGTGGTAGAGGTGTTCAATAGGTACAAGGCTATGTTAAGGTGTCCAAGTAAATTATCCGAACTAATTTAAGGGGCGGTAGATAATTTAAGCCTAAATTTCTTCCTTTTTTGTTTATATTTGAGAAAATAGTCAAATGCCCCCCAAACCTATTAAGCTAATTCTCAATTACACACCTATACTTTATGGGGGGTCCTATTACCCTTCTGAACTGTTTAACACTGAAATTATTAAACCCCTAAATGTTTACATGGCAAAGTGAGTGTATTTCACTCTCTCAAAGAGAGTAAGCACCAAAAATAAATATTAAAATTTTATTTATATTTATATATATATATATATATATTAATTTTTTTCCTTATTTATTTGTATATCTCTCTTTTCTTTTCAATTTAAAAAAATAAAAATTCTAATATCATATTGCAGTTGTATGTTCAATTGCATCTGCAGTTGCATCTTCCAAATCCGCACTCTCCTCGTCATCATCATCGGATTCATCTTCTGGTTCGTTCTTTGGCCAAACAAGGTCAATTTCCACGTCGTCGATGCCTCACCTACCCAATTCAATTCCTACACCAGGAACAATACTCTTTACTACGATCTCAATCTCAGCGTCTCAATCAGAAACCCAAACAAATGAATTGGGCTTTTTATCATAGCCATAATTTCTTGAATACGAATCTTGACGCATTTTATCAAGGTCACAAGAACACAATCGATTTGAATCTAGTGTTTAAGGGTTAGAATTCGATTCAATTAGGATCATATTACAATTGAAAAAAAGATTTTGGGTTTATAAGATTGGATTAAAGCTTTACATGAGGATTAGGTATAAATTCGATTGGATTCAGACTAAGAACATTAAGCCAATGATTAAGTGTGATTTGAAAAATTCTAATAGTTCTTTTCGCAAGTCTTTTGGAGTTTGAAGAAATCAAGTGAAGAAGAAAACAAAGAGAAAAAGAAAGAATAAGAAAAAAGGAAAACAATTTAAAAAAATAAAAAATATATTTACAGTTACATGTTCTACAGAGCTTGACATAGAACTGGTTGTAGCTTTTTAGGGGTATAATAATTTCACTTTTAAACAGTTCAGGGGGGTAATATGACCCCCGTAAAGTATAGGTGTGTAGTTGAGAATTCACTAATAGATTGGGAAAGCATTTGACTATTTTCTATTTATATTTTAATTTCTTTTCTTTGTAATTTATTTTTATTTCTATTATTTTATTTACTTTTTTTTATTTTTACTTTCTATATTTTTTTCATTTTACATTATTCTTTCATTTCCCAACCTTTTCTTCTTGTAATTCAATGTAATTGCTCGTATTATTTTTCTTCATTTACCATAACCACATGTAATTCACCTCAAGGTCACTTCCTCTGTTTTCGTGCATTTTCTATGTTTCAAAATTTTCCACAGTGGCTACAAGTCATTCATGACTTGCTGAGACTGATGGTTCGATTCCCTGGCAGTTCGTTTGTGTTTTAAGCCCATTTCTCTATTTCGAAACTCTTAAAGTTGAAAGAGTTAACTTTAGTCAACATTTGGAGAAGACGGTCTCAGATGGGAATTTCGTCAGCACTGTTAGCTCCAAAATGTTACCTTTGGGCTAAAGGGACCTGTGGTTTGGCTCCTGAGGCTTCCGTACTTATTTTGGGCTATTGGGTTCCTTTTGGTAAAAGTTAGTTTTCGGACATGGAGCCCACTTTTTGTTAAAACAACCTTCGTTGGAAATTTTGTCAATTTTGTTGAGTTCGAAATGCCATTTCCAGTTGGGTAGCATGTCTAGTTTTTGTTCATGTGGTCCCGAATGAATTTTGAGGGAGCGGTCGGAGAGTTTTGAGGCTTGTTGTTGCAGCTGGTGCTGCTGGTTCAGGTGTGGCACGCCTGCGTGCCTGGGGGCGCACCTGTGCTGCCACCCTGTGGTCATCAACCACATAAGTGGTGCTGGGTTACATCAGCATGGGGCACCCCTGCGCTTCTTTTACCGTCCCTGCAACTCGAGTGCCGCACCTGCGGAGCTAGGGGTCTTGTTGAACCCCGCTCATATAGTGGTCTGGTTGCTGCGGCGATGCTGCACTTGTGTCATTTTCAGTACAGGTGCGTCGATCGCTGATAGTTTTAAAAAGGAGCTTCTTCTTCATTTCACTCTATTTCCAACATTTTTCCTCCATTGTTAAAGAGCTTCTACACCTAAAATCAGTGTGGGATCATCATATAGTGTTAGGGTGATATTTTCCTTGTTCGTAAACATTCTCCCATCATCTAATTGTAAGTTTCTGTCCTTTAATTTCATTAAATTCTTTAGTGATTCTTGAATTGTTCTTGGGGTTGGGGAACTGATTTGAACTCATTTTTATAGCTGGATTTTCTCAATAATTTGGGCATGTAATTGTAATGACCCTTTCGATTATTTATGCATTTTTACCTTTTTTGTACTGCTAGAGCTTACTTGTAGCGACCCCAAGTTATTTATGGCTTGTTGGGACTGGTAGTTCGGTGCCCGGGCTGTTTGTTTGGTCTTTAGAACTGCTTCTTTGTTTTAGAGCTTTAACTTTGGAAATCGTTGACTTCTGTCAA
Source organism: Jaltomata sinuosa (assembly GCA_003996215.1). Taxonomy (NCBI): domain Eukaryota; kingdom Viridiplantae; phylum Streptophyta; class Magnoliopsida; order Solanales; family Solanaceae; genus Jaltomata; species Jaltomata sinuosa. The sequence goes on along the minus strand of QJPP01000608.1, from coordinate 103,756 downwards.
CATTCTTAGCTATCATGCTCGAAATTGAATTCTGACAGTTGCGTTAGCTCCGGAGCATGGACTTTGGTCTAGTGGGATCCTTGGTCGGGATCCGGGAGCTTTTTAGCTTGGAATTCTCTTTCGTTCTGTGTTTTCAGGCCAGTTGGGCTTGTTTGGTTGACTTTGGTCAACATTTAGAGAAGACGACTGCGGATGGAAATTTTGTCAACGTGGTTAGCTCCAGAATATCGAGTTTAGGCTAGAGGGACCATTGGTTCAAGTCCCGAGGCTTCTGGATTTGTTTTTGGCCCTTAGGTTCCACTTAAGAAATAGTTGGCCAAAAGGTTGATTTTAGGCACGGGGTCCACTTTTCATTAAATCGATCTCCGATAGGATTTTTGTCGATTTCATTGAATCCGGAACGTCATTTCTAGTTGAGTAGCATAGTTTGTTTGTGTCTGTAAGACCCCGGATTAATCTCGAGGGTCCATTCGAGCTTTTTAAACTTAACTAGTTTTTGGCTGAGTTGTTGTATCTGGTGGGTCCGCATTTGCGGCTACCACAATTTTGGTGAAATGCTGCATTTGAGGTGTTTTTTTTGCATTTGCAGTGGTTTGGCTGCAATTGTGGAGTTCAGCATTTGCGGTGATTTCTCTGCATTTGTGGAGGTCACTATTCATCCATACATTTGCGATAAAAGTACCGCAATTGCGGTATCTGCTGGCAGTGTATTAAATTGAACCATCCCCTTCATTTCCTCATTTCAACCTCGTTTCCACTATTGACAACAGCCCCCAAACTCAATTTACTCCACTTCTGACCATCATTTTCTTGGGGGCAAATTCACCTTAGCTTTGTGGGCACTTTTCCATCAGTAATCCGGTAAGCTCCTTGTTAAATTCTAACTTTTCTATTCCTTGATCTCCCTCTTTGTGTTCCTGAATTGGGTGGGATACTTTAGCCCGAAATTCATGCCCAAATCCTTCAATTTTCTGGGAATGTACTCCTATGATCATTGTGATCATTTTGTACTCTTTCATTTTTGGTTTTGGGTTGTGGGGCCCACGGGTCCGCCGGTAACCCATATTTTGACCCGGCTACTACTTTAGCATTATGCATATCTTTAGTTTTATTTTGATGCTTAGCTTATGTTATTGCTAGTGTTTTTGCAATTAGGAGCTTCTCGGAGCAGATCGAGCCTGGACGATGTCGTTCCCATAGCTAATATCGGACGACAGGTAGGTTATGACTTTTCCTACCTAGACTCTACGTATATAGTCTATAACTGCATTAATTAGCATCCTTCGATTGGTTTTCTAGGTTGGTACCCTCAGATCTTGTCTGCCTTTTCTGTCTATTTATTTTATACGTTGATTGTAGTATTCGTATAGTATTGCTATATTACCCTTGGGACCCCGTGTGGACCTTGTATTGACTTTGGAACATAGATTGTGGGTTAATTGAGAATATTCGTGAGTCCCGGGCATCTAGGTATTGCTTTAGGCTGGCTATCTGTACTGTAGAACTGATCGTGCGTGTGCAGGGCCGATAGGAATGTTTGTGAGCCATTATGGGCTAATTTATATTGTTTGTGAGCATATCCTTCATGCAAAGAGTTTTTCTGCATGTTTTACTACTGATTTGTCTTCGAGCCGAATATAAACATTTTTCTAAAATTTGCATGGCCCTGAGGGCCCATTTTCGGAAGTATGACTTTGAAAGGGTTTTGAAACTGGCTTTTATGAAACCTCTTGGAGAAAAGAGGATATTGCGATGATTTGATTACCATTTTTCACTTATACTAGGCTCGGCTGTGCCAGAGTGCTAGACTTGATTTACTACTATTTTAGACTCGGATATGCTCTCGGCACCCTTTATAAAGGTTATTGAGACTTGATTATTGATTTAGACCCGAATACACTTCGGGCACCCTGTGATGGGTTTTGAGATTACTACTACTGATTTAGACCTGGGTCGAAGCCGGGCATGTACTATGAGGTTATGATTATTGAGTTACACTTTGAGGTTCGCAGTTTTTAGTATGTGGTCTATGAGTAGACCTCCATGGACCCTTCCATTCCTGGACCTCAAGCTACGGGCCGACACATAGTGCCAGGAGGAGGGGTGTACGGCATAGTAGAGGTACTCGAGAAAGAGCCTTCCATGGATCCTACCTCTATTGGGACTTATAGGTACCGGAGGGGGTAACATACAGTTTTATTATCACACTAGATTCATCATCATCATGCATATGGTATTTTGATTCCACCCTTGTTTTTTGTGTGCTCAGTGTATGCTCTAGTTGTATGGGCGGTCTAAGGGTTTATTTTACTTGATTGTGTTCCTCGATTGTATGAGAAGGTGTTGGGACTATAGGTAGATTATATTACTCCTTTCGTTCTATAGAGCTGGTTACAGCCTTCGGTACTTGGTGGTTTAGTGGTTTCTAGCCTGTTGAGGCTATGATTGATGGTAATTTGACTATTGAGGGCTAGTGAGTCCTGTATTATTGAGGCACTATTGGGTGGTCTTCTAAGCAAATTATGGGTTTCTGGTTCTATTCTTTATCATGATTTTGAGTGGTAGCTCTCGGTTATTGTGGCTTAGTCATTCCATCCTAGGGTTGTACTTGTGAGGTGAATTCCTTTTTATGCTCATCTTGAAGTTGGATTTGTATTATGTTTTCCTTAAGTATATTGATCCCATCGTTAGTATGTTAAACTGCTTTCCTTATCTTCCCTTTTACTTGAGGTTACCGGCATACCGTCATGCTTTTAAAATCTCTCTTTTTATATATACTATTGTTGCAAGGATTTCAGGTGCGTTCATCCGTCTTTCACCTATGTTTCTGTGTTATGTATATCTTATGTGCTAGCATTGTATGCTTATAACTCTTGGTTGACTATTCTCCGTGCTAGTTCCTTGTGCTTTCTCTAATGCTACGGTGACTACTTCCTTGCTATCTGTTATATTACTATTTTTATATCTTATATATGCTCAGTTGGCCGATGATGCCTACGGGGTACCCGTTGCTTAGCAATTGATGCTCATACTACACTTCTGCATTCTAGTGCAGATATTAGTTGAGCTTTTGCCGTGGATCGTGTTGGAGACTCATGCAACTTTTGAATATTCGAGACCAGGGTGAGCGCCTGATGACCGGGGCTTGACTACATCTCATCTTTTGTACTGTTACTCTTTGTATATTTGAAGACAGTTGTATTTATCATTTTGTTACTTCTAGCACTTGTATTCTATTAGAAGCTTCTGTACTGTCGATACCAAGTCTTGGGGTTGGTGTAGTTTCCTTATAATTATATATTCGAGTTATTTGCTTCCGCGTTGTCTTTATCTCTATATTCTACTTCCGCTTATTTCTGCTTATTGTGCGTATTTATTTAGGTAGTAGCCATTATGCCACGACCCGATTTCTCGATTATGATGACACCTAAACTCCCCAGTAGGCGAACCAATCCCCTTATCCCAGAATGACTAGTACCGGGCTACTATCTAACCAACAAGCGGAAGAAAACATTCAATAAGCAAAGGTAAGGTATATAAGAATAAGAAAAGGAACAACATGAATATATATATACAGAAGCTAAAACCAACCCAAAACCTGGCATCATAGTATAAAAGCCGAAACTACATCAACAGAGTACAAAAAGGGTCCAAAACAATATATACATATTTGTCTCCGAATAGCAAAAGGAGTACATGACACAAAGAATGAACTAAAGCTAAGCCTCGGTCGCCAAGAACTCACCCTCAGTCTCGGATAGTCCAAAAACACCTCGCACGAGGCAGCGCGGTTAGCGGTGAGAACTCACACTCGGATCTGCACCCAAAGATGCAAAAGTGTAGTATGAGCACCAATTGCAAAGCAACGGGTACCCAGTAGGTATCATAGGCCGAATGGGCGCATATAAGATATAAGAGCAGTAACGAAGTGGAAAAGGATGAAGTAGTCACAGAGACAACGAATAAGCACATGGAAGCTAGCACAGAAGGAACACAAGGAGAAAACAATCATGCTAGGCCAGCTAATAAAACTATACATCACAGAATACAGGTGAAGGAAGAAGGAACACACTTGGGGTCCATGCAATAAGAATATATAAAGAGAGTTCAAGAGAAGGCGATATACCGGTAACCTCAAGTAAAAAGGGAAAGAAGAAAGGAAAATAATAATAACACACTTGAAAACAAGACTAAAACCAAGTCATGCTAGTAACACCATAATCAGGATCAATATCGCGATAGAATAATAATAAATAAAAGTCTACCTACAGTCTCACGGGAGCCCATACATCCGAGGAACACATACAAGTGAAAACAAACCCTCTGGCATCCCATACTACCGGAGCGTACACTGAGCAAACAACAAATAAGGGTGAATCCGAACACAATATGCATGATATGAGATGATATGCTGAAACCAAGTGATAGTAGTGTTGTATGTTACCCCCTCCGGTACCTAAAAGGCCCAATAGAGGCAGGATCCATGGAAGGGATTCCTCCAAGTACCTCAACTCCACCGTACACCCCTCCTCCGGCACTCGTATCACGTAGCCCCTGGTTTGGATCGGCAAGGTCCATGGAGGTCTACTCGTAGACCACATACTAAATCTCATAATCTCAAGATAACCGTCCGGAGTGTAGCCGGATCCAAATAAGTCACTAGACCTAGAAAATGCATGCCCAGGGTTCTACCCGAGTCTAAATCAGTGAATCAAGTCTCAAAAATCCCAACAGGGTACCCAAACACAACCGGGTCTAAAATAATAGTAAAGCCAATCTAGTGCTCAGTACGATCGAGTCTAGTATAAGTATGAAAACAGTGATAAAATCATTCTTTTAATCCCTTTTTACCCCAAAAAGATTCACGAAAATAATTTCAACCTTTATTAACTATTTTTATTGAAAACGGGCCCATAAGGCCATGCAAGGTTTAAAAAACCATCAAGAGTAGGCCCGAAGACAAACCATAGTAAAAGATGTGAAAAAAACCTTTTATATGCATGATAATGGAATGCTTAAACACAGGCAGTAGCCCAACGGCTCACAATCAACCTATCGTCCCTGCACAGGCTCCAATTGCTCTACAACAAGCATATCCAGCTCTATAATAATGGTATTGATATCCAGGACTCATGGACATTCCCAAATAACCCACCATATATGGTACAGAGTCAAAATAAGGCCACACAGGACTGCAAGGGTGATACTATTGACTACAACAAATACTACAATCAACGGAGCGAGAATAAGACGGACATGAAGAAGCGGACAAGGTCTGGGGTATCAAGCTAATAAACTCAACCCGACGATGATAATTAGTACAATTATATCTTATACATGTGAAGTCTAAAAGAGTAAACCATAACCTACCTGTCATTCGATGACAAGCTGCTAGAACAACGATGTCCTAGCCTAACCTGCTCTGAGAAGCATTGAAATGAAATTAGACTCGAATTTAGGCTTGAATAACTTGATGTAAATAATTGATTTCTTTTGGTAATCGAATACAACGCCAAAAATATTCTCCCCACTATTACCTCTCCATTGTACTAAATAATCATGATTACAACAATCGTACAACATTCACTTCACACTCACAACATGGGAATTCCTTGAATTCAAGCTCCACACGAACCAATTTACTATGCTTAATATATTTGATGAAGAAACTAATATCTACAGTAGATATGCACCATGATTTGTGAAGAAAAGGAATGAGAAAATGATGAAATATACTTTTGAAAAATGAAAAAATTCATCTGCATGGATACATATGCATATATGAAGGGGTTAGATAATTCTTCCAACTCAATTAACTAGAGTGTTTACATAATATAATATAGAAATAGGATAAGTCTTAAATAAGTTAGTGGCATGCATTAAATGTGAAAAAGATGGTTGCACTATCCCTCCACTTCCACGTGGAAGTGGAGGTGTCACCACTACAATTTTTCTTACTCGTTACGTATGTACTCTGGTATTGCATAGGTTCGCGATAAAATAAATATAAATTTTTAAATATATCATAATTGATAGAAAATTATGTCAAATAAAATCTACTATATTATAATAATAATTTTCAACATAACTAAGTTTACTATCTCCGTTAAAAATATTAATAATTTATAAAACTCTTATAAAAAAAATACATACACAAATATATCGTAACAAAAGTATTATATTTTCATAAATATTTAAAACATTTTTAGAAAAATAAAACTTTTTACCAAACTCAACTTTCAAATAAAATATTTTCAAATACGCGCGATGTTAATAATATTCTCAAATTTAGGCTCGCAAGCCTTAGATACGGGATGAAGGTTAAGGTCAATTGACACCTCGAATCAGGATTGATCTACCACAAGGTAAGTTGAGGTCATACATTTGCAAATCACTATCGCACGATTTTGATACTCAGCTCCTACAACTCAGCTCTAAAATAGGAAATTGGTCATAAAGATCTAACGAATGGCGAGGGCACCGAACCACCAGTCCCAGCAAGTCATAAATGACTTGGGGACACTACAGGCAAGCTATAATGGTACAAGGAATGCATAACCATGGGAATAACTGGGAGGGTCATTACACATTACTAATCATTCTGGGCAATAAGGATTGGTTCGCCTACTGGGGGGTTGTAGGTGCCATCATGACCTGAGAAATTGGGTCATGATAGCTTGGTATCAGAGCTCTAGGTTCATCAGTGTCATGGTACAGAAGCAAGTGTCTAAGTGGAGTCTCACAGATCGGTATGATGATGTCTGTATCCTATCTGCGGGAGGCTAAAGGGCATTGTTAGGAAAAGTTTCATCTTCTTGGCTCCATATTGTGCATTCCTGGCTCTATTGACTTTTAAACTTCGGTTGTTTCATTCCTTCTCAAATGCCTAAGTCGAGTTCGACAGCGGGTGATGTCGAGTCTTCTGTGCCTGTTGCTTTGGTGCTTCCATTAGCGCCAGGACTTTAGAATGAGAGTTTACCGCATCAGATAGGGGGTGTGGGGCTAGCCCAGCCTCCGATTGGATTCATAGATATCCCAATTCTTCAGGACACCATGGTTAGGACTCTGAGTCCTCCGCTGGGTATTTCACTACCTGATTCTTTGAGCGGTGCTTTAGTTAGGGTTGAGCTTCCAGTTCTTAAGTAGGGTTGCATTTCGGTATTGGACTATGAGGCAAGATTTCACAAGATGGTTAGGCATACTGGTAGGACTGTGCCTTCAGAGTTGATAGGGTTCAGACCTTTGTCAAGGGTTTGATTTCACCACTCCGTTTGGCTACCGAGCATTTGGTTATAGTTGGGACTACCTTTATTCGGGTGATCGATCATGCTTAGGCTATTGTGGGTTTATGCCATGACGCATATGGATCTAGTGCTAAGAAATATCATCGCCAGGATAGTTTTCGAGGTTCTTAGACTTGAGGTAGGAGATTCCCTACCAGAGATAGGTTTCATTGCTTCTTATCTACCAGACCAGTTTTAGTTGCTCCACAGGTTCTAGAGGATGGTTGCACAGGGCCTGTTGAGCTTAATGGACACGGTATAGGTCAGGTTCTTTAAGGTTTGCATTCAGGTTGTGTAGGTTATGGTGGCCAGTTAGGTTCAGCGAGATCTTCCCATCCGGCTTTATTCAGTAGGGTTTGCTTTCAGTATAGTGAGCATGGGTACTTTTATAAGGATTTCCCCATGTTTGCATATCTCAGTCAGCAGGGGTGTTATGATTGTGGAGTGATTGGTCACCTCTATAAAGATTATCCTCGGTGTGGGATGGTTGAGCCTTGAACATTGGATACACAGTCCAGAGTTAGATCCCGTCATTCCAATGCCCCTCCTGGTGGGCCAGGGGTAGAGGTTCCTAATACCGTTACTCCAGGTAAGGATTTTGTTACCTTCAGTTGGTGATAGCATTGTTCGCATTGCGATTCTACTTCTTTTTTCATAGTTTTGCTTATATGCCTACATGCTACTTGTTTAGTTGTTTGACTACTTGAATTGTAGTATCTATGCGTGTATTTTCTTGGTAGTTTATTCTTTAGTAGTGGATGGGGTGAGTTATCCTTGGTAGGTATTTACCTGGAGTTGTAGCTCGTGGGTAGTTCTTGTTAGCCTCTTTTCTAGTTGATTGTGTTCCCAATTTTTGTTGTGGTTCTAGACTTATGTTGCGTCTCTCATTTCTAAGCGATCCTAGATGGTTGTTTCCTAGGCTCTTATATAGTATTTTCTAGAAGTCCTTGTGTTGGTTTGGTGTTACCAGTGGTTGTGCCGGAGTTTGAGCTTGTGTCTGGAGTTGAGAGGTGTTGGTTATGCTAGCGAGCATAGTTTGGTTTCCTTTCCTTGGGTGATTAGAGTCGACCCTCTTTGTTTAGTGGATTTAGGAGATTGGCAGGTATGTGGGTTGTTCCCATAGTCTCCTTCAGTTTCTTGTTCGGTTGGGTTGTCTTATTGTGTTTCCCTAGTTCCCATTGGATTGAATTTCGATCGTAGTGCTATGGTTAAGTTTTTGACAATATAGATGTAGGAGCAAAGGGAATGGCTCCAGGTTTTATTTGAGGAGGAGTTTATAAGGTTCGGTGTATGCTAAGGAAGGGTTTTTCTTAGTTGAAAAAGGAGAGAGATGACTCGTTCTTCGTGCTTATATGTTTTAGTAGTTGACTAAGGTGACGACTGAAGAGTTGCTCTAGCTTGTGTGTGGGTGACTTAATTCGACCAAAATCAGTTTGTTGTGGCTTCCTGGTTACATTCCTTGGGAAGACCCAAGTTTCAATAGCATCTATGGATTGGACGACTTGTCTATTCAGAGCCTGGTGGGCTCCAGAACTTGAGTGTTCATCGAAACATATGGGTCTACTTATGGGTTTTGATAGAGGCATCGATTGGCAATCACAATTGGGTTTCAGAATTATAGTCTAGTAGGGTACATCAGATGGTTCGTGGGAGCTTCTCTGTGATTACAGCATCCTTGTGCGGGAAAGCAGTGGGTGCGAGCAATTTGGCTTTGATATTTCAGTTTTGGGGTGTTAGTTAGCCTTGGATGTCCAGTCCTTGACTGACCATTGGGTCAGGCTGGACATTCCAGGTTTCAACAGTGTTTTTGTCAGTGTGAGGCCCATTCTACCTTGGTTGGGCAGATTCAACAACATAAGTTTGGGAATCAGCGGTGGTGTAGTGTACGTGATCAGGTTGTGCGGGTTTGAGGCTAGCTAGGATATTTTGCATACTAAGGGTACTTTGAGACTGATGGTCACCTTAGTTTGCCGAGAGTTTGGATGCTTGTTTAGTTGTTTCTTCAAGGGTTTTCTTTTATGTGGGGTTCCAGTGTTGGTTAGACTCGGTCAGTATGGACTAGAAGTTCATTATGTGGTATGCTTCAGAATGGTTGGTTTGTGTGCTGATGCAGTAGAGCGGTTGATCTGAGGCAAAAAGGTGAGTTGTTGGGTTATGCAAATTTCTATAGCTAGATGACGACCTTAGACTTCAGACACCCTCTTCTTTGCCTACGGGGTGTCTTGAATTGATATTCGTGGTATGGTGGACTTCTTTCTGAGGTAAGGTTAGTAAGGCAATGTCAAATCTAAATGGTGTTCGAGTATTGGGAGTAGCAACGGTAGTTCTTAAAGTTTGGAGCTTAGTGGTGACTACGGACTTTGTGGTAGGCTTACCACACTCCTTGCATAGGCTTGGTTTTGGTTTGGATTCTTTTGGGAAGGTTGCCCTGGTTCATTCATTTTCTGTTGTTTTAGAATTGGCTCACTTCAGCGAGGTTGGTTTTGTCCATCAGAGTGGAAGTTCTTCGTCAACACAGGGTGTTCATACATGCCTTTCCCAACCTTGGTGTGCAAGCTTTAATCGGCTTCAAATAGGTTGTTCAATTGGGCTCAGTTATCGAGTTTGATGTTAGCAAAAGTGTTTGTTCATTGGTTGATGGTCAGTCAGGACATGTAACTCTAGTTTTTGATGATATGCTACGGGTTGTTATCTTGGGTGGCAAAGGCTAGTAGACTATAGCTTGGCTTGGAAAGGCCTTGAGCAAAAATGGTGACTTCATTTATGGTAGAGTATAAGCGGGAACTATAGATCTCCGGTGTATCAGTTGATATTTTGAGGATGGCTTGAGTGTTCGACTTACATGAAGTTTCATGATTATGGTGCAACAGGATTTGGGTCAGAATAAAGGGTTTTGCGGATCAGCGGGTTCATGAGTTAGAGTTTTGGGTTGATAGATTTCTTGGTGCACTTGGTTGTGGTATCGAGGATTGGAGTTCTGTGTACTAATCACCTTGGATCCCTGGTTTTGGTGTTGTATCAGTGCTTTGCGGTTAAGATTCTCGAGGTTCAGTTTGGGTTGGCAGGCCTTTGGAGTTTTGGAGCTTAGGGTTGGATTCTAGCTCGGCTAGTCAGGAGTTAAGGCTCGGTTGTTTTCTTAGGCTATGTTCTGTTGGGTGCCGTCTGGTCGAGAAGGCTACCTGGGTTGTCCGAGAGAGTAGTGTAGGCTTCATATCCGCTGTTCTTAGATCTCTACTGATTCCTTCTTTCCTGACTTTCGGGGATGAAAGTCTTTTCCATAGTGGATGATGTAATGACCCTTCCGGTCATTTATGTATTTTCACCTTTCTTGTACTACTAGATCTTGCCTGTAGTGTCCCCAAGTCATTTATTACTTGCTGGGACCGGTAGTTTGGTGCCCGGCCATTTGTTTGGTCTTTATGGCCGCTTCCTAGTTTTAGAGCTTTAACTTTGGAAATCATTGACTTCGATCAACATTCTTAGCTATCGTGCTCGGAATCAAATTCTGACAGTTCTGTTAGCTCTGGAGTGTGGACTTTGGTCTAGTGAGACCTTTGGTCGGGATCTGGGAGCTTTTCAGCTTAGAATTCTCTCTTCAGGCCAGTTGGGCTTGTTTGGTTGACTTTGGTCAATATTCGGAGAAGACGGCCTCAGATGGAAATTTCGTCAGCGCAGTTAGCTCTCGAATGTCGATTTTAGGCTAGAGGGATCATTGGTTTACATCCCGAGGCTTCTTGATTGGTTTTTGGCCCTTGGGTTCCGCTTTGGGAATAGTTGGCCTAAAGGTTAATTTTGGACACGGGATCCACTTTTTATTAAATCGACCTCCGATGAGATTTTCATCAATTCCATTAGATCCGGAATGCCGTTTCTAGTTGAGTAGCATAGTTCATTTGTGTCTGTAGGACCCCAGATGAATCTCGAGAGTCCATTCGAGCTTTTTAAACTTCACTGGTTTTTGGCTGAGTTATTGTATCTGGTGGGTCCGTATTTGTAGACTTTTGGCCACATTTGCGGCTACCACAATTGCAGTGAAATACCGCATTTGTGGTGTTTTTCCACATTTGCAGTGGTTTGGCTGTAATTGCAAAGTTCCACATTTACGGTGATTTCTCCGCATTTGCAGAGGTCACTATTCATCCGTGCTTCCGCATTTGCGATAAAAGTGCCGGAATTGCGGTATCTGCTTGCAAGGTATTAAATTGAAACATCTCCTTCATTTCCTCATTTCAACCTCGTTTCCACCATTGACAACAGGCCCCAAACTCCATTTGTTCCACTTTTGGCCATCATTTTCTTGGGGTAAATTCACCTTAGCTTCGTGGGAACTTTTCCGTTAGTAATCCGGTAAGCTCCTTGTTATATTCCAACTTTTCCATTCCTTAATCTCCCTCTTTGTGTTCTTGAATTGGTTGGGCTGCTTTAGCCCAAATTTCCTGCCCAAATCCTTCAATTTTCTGGGCATGTACTCCTATGATCATTATGATCATTTTGTACTCTTTTGTTTCTGGCTTCGGGTTGCAGGGCCCACGAGCCCTCCGATGATCCAAATTTTGACCCGGCTACTATGATAGCCTTATGCGTATCATTAGTTTTTTTTTACGCTTAGATTATGTTGTTGCTAGTATTTTGGCAATTTGGAGCTTCTCGGAGCAGTTCGAGCTTGGACGATGTTGTTCCTGCAGCTAGTCGTCGGATGACAGGTAGGTTATGACTTTTTCTACCTAGACTCTACGTATATAGGCTATAACTGCATTAATTAACATCCTTGGGTTGGTTTTCTAGGTTGGTACCCTCAGACTTTGTTCACTTTTTTTGTCTGTTTATTTTATACGTTGATTGTAGTATTAGTGTAGTATTGTTATATTACCCTTGTGGCCTCGTGTGGCCCTTGTATTGACTCTAAAACATAGATGGTGGGTTAATTAGGAATGTCAGCGAGTCTCGGACATCTAGGTATTGCTTTAGGCTGCCTATTTGTGCTGTAGAACTGATCGTGCCTGTTCAAGGCCGATAGAAATGTTTGTGAGCCATTGTGGTCTAATTTATATTGTTTGCGAGCATATCATTCATGCAAAGGGTTTTTCTGCATGTGTTACAACTGATTTGGCTTCAGGCCGACTACAAATATTTTTCTAAACTTTGCATGGCCCTGAGGGCCCATTTTCGGTAATATAACTTTGAAAGGGTTTTGAAACTGGCTTTTATGAAACCTCTTGGAGAAAAGAGGATATCACGATAATTTGATTACGAGTTTTCACTTATACTAGGCTCGGCTGTGCCAGAGTGCTAGACTTGATTTACTAATATTTTAGACTCGGATACGCTCCGGGCACCCTTTATAAGGGTTATTGAGACTTGATTACTGATTTAAATTCGAATACACTTCGGGCACCCTGTGATGGGTTTTTGAGATTACTACTATTGATTTAGACCCAGGTCGAAGCCGGGCATGTACTACGAGGTTACAATTATTGAGTTACACTTTCAGGTTCGCAGTGTTTAGTATGTGGTCTATGAGTAAACCTCCATGGACCCTGTCGTTCCTGGGCCACAAGCTACGAGCTAACGCAGAGTGCCAGGAGGAGGGGTGTACGACATACCAGAGGTACTCGGGAAAGAGCCTTCTATGGATCCTGCCTCTCTTGGGCCTTATAGGTACCGGAGGGGGTAACATACGATTCTATTATTACACCAGATTCATCATTATCATCATGCATATAGTATTTCGATTTCACCTTTGTTTTCTCTGTGCTCAGTGTGCACTCCAGTTGCATGGGCGGGCGGAGGGTTTATTTTCACTTAATTGTGTTCTTCGGTTGTATGGGCGGTCGTTGGGACTGTAGGTAGATTATATTACTCCTTTCGTCCTATAAAGCTGGTTACGGCCTTCGGTACTTGGTGGTTTAGTGATTTCCAGCATGTTGAGGCTCCGATTGATGGTAATTGGACTATTGAGGGGCTAGTGAGTCCTGTATTATTGAGGCACTATTGGGTGGTCTTCTGAGCGGATTATGAGTTTCTGGTTCTATTTTTTATCATGATTTTGAGTGGTAGCTCTCGGTAATTGTGGCTTAGTCATTCCATCCTAGGGTTGTACTTATGAGGTAGATTCTTGTTTATGCTCATCTTGAAGTTGGATTTGTATTACGTTTTCCTCATGTATATTGATCCCATCGTGAGTATGTTAAACTGCTTTCCTTATCTTCCCTTTTACTTGAGGTTACCAGTATACCGCCATGCTTCTAAACTCTCTCTTTTTATATATACTGTTGTTGCAAGGATTCCAGGTGCGTTCTTCCCTCTTTAACATGTGTTTCTGTGTTATGTATATCTTCTGTGCTAGCATTATATGCTTATAAATCTTGGTTGACTATTCTCCGTGCCAGTTCCTTATGCTTTCTCTATTGCTTCGGTGACTACCTCCTTGCTATCTGCTATATTACTATTTTTAGATCTTCTCGTCCGGTCAGGTTTGCATTCGAGTTTGATATTTGATGTGAATGTTATCTTTATCCTTGAATTGTGACTGTTTCATCATGACATATGAAGGATTTGATTTCAATACTGCATTCAATTTTTGGGAAAGATTTAAGATTGAGAAAATTGATACTTTTCGAACTTTCTTGTGAAAACATGGCACATTTTTGAAGTTTTAATTTGGTTTAAACTTGCATGCCCGAGGAAAAGTGTTTCTGATGGTTTTACTTATATTTTAAATTTGCATGCCCGAGGAAAAGTATTCCGGGTGATTTTACTTGTATTTTTAAACTAGCATGCACGAGGGAAAGTATTTCGGGTGATTTTTACTGATTATCATTATGGCATGGTTATTGAAATATGGTTCAGAATTGGTATACGGATTTCACTAGTCCCCTATGGGTCCTGCCTTTGCAAGCTACGGCTGGAGGAGGAGTATACAGTACTATTGACACTTGCCTCATATCATATGGCATTTCATGGCACAGTTCCACTTGCATTTTCCCCATTAGGTTGATTGCTAGTCACTGTTGCTTGCTGTTTGAATCCATTGGGCTTATGAGGGGTCCGGTTGGGTCTATTATTTGTTGGTTGTACTTTTCGGGCTTATGAGGGTCCGCTTAGGTTATTCTCTGAATCTATGTACTTTCTGGGCTTATGGGGGCTCAGTTAGGTTGTAGATAGATTGTTCCGCCTTACCTTACTTTTCTATATTTTACTTTACCTACTTTATGATTCGCTCAGCTTATTATTTTTCCGCCTTGTTATTTCCTAGCTATGACTTGTATACTTATATTGACTCCCTCTTTATTTCCCTTTAGTATATTCACATCTTCTATGCTTTAATTTTATTTGAGCTCAGTCGGGCTATGATGCCTACTGGGTACCGCATATCTTGGTACTCACGCTACACTTCTGCATCTTTTTCTCTGATGCAGACCCTAGCATGAGTTATCGCCGCTGACGTTGTCCTAGTGCGGAGTTGCAAATTCGAGGATCTAGGGTGAGCTTCTGACATCCGGAGCTGACTTATCTCCTTCTACTTTGGGATTAGTCCCCCTTTTGTATATTCAGAGACTATTATGTATATTTGTATCTATCTAGTACTCCCTATATTGTAGTAGCTTTTGTAGCGGTCGATACCAAGTTTTGGGGATTTCCTGTGTGACTTACTCCTTCTTTTTGCTTTATTATGTTTTCCGGTTTTATTATTTCAATCATGTCTTTGCTTTTATGCTTTTATGTGGTGTCTCGTATTAGCACGTTACTCGCTTTTTCGGGCTAAGGATTTTTGGATTACCTACTGGTTGGGTGTAGTAGGTGCCATCACAACCTGAAAAATCAGATCGTGGCACCACTTTATTATTCTAGTATTTGAATTAAAGTAGAATTTCATTATTGAATGAGAATATAGAGTTACGTTTTGCTTTTTCTTTTGAATTATATTTACTTAAGTTATGGTGAAACTTATTTTATGTTATGTTGGAATTTAATATAAGAGTATTATGTTAAAAAAATATAATTTTGAATTTATGCTATATTTTGTTCCACTTTATTTGTTTTAGTAGTATTGACTTGATATTTCATATTGCATGTCATTCATTTTTAGTTAGAATTGATAGATTTTTTTTTTCCAAGTATTTGAATAATTTTATGGCGTTATATTTATAATGTTAATCTTTGTCAAACATGCAGTCCATGATGTTCTTATAAAATGTGTACTTTTAGATTTTATGATTAATTAAACTATATATATATATATATAAATATCAATTATTTTTACAATATTAGTTAAAAATATATTTTATTTAATAATATATTTTCAAGAAATAATATATATCTTAAAATACCTAATTTAATATCTATATTTTATATTAAAAGCATGATATCCCTAACTTAAAGGTTAAATTACTTAAATACCCTTTTAATTATTTAAATATCACATTAAAAGTGAACCCTTAAGCCAAAAAATCTAAATTACTAAAATGCCATTTCTTTTATATAGAAACATGAATTCCGTAACTTAAAAGTTAAATTACTCAAAAACCCTTTTAAATTATTTTAAATCTATATTTTATATTAAAATCATGAACTCATTAACTTAAAAGAGAAAATTACTCAAATACTCTTTTAATTATCACATTAAAAGTGGAACCCTTAAGCCAAGAAAAAGGTAAATTATTAAAAAGCCCTTTTTTATCTATATTAAAAATATGAACTCCCTAACGTAAAAGTTAAATTACATAAATATCCTTTTAAATTATTTAAAATATCACATTAAAAGTGAATACCTTAAGCCAAAAAACTAAATTACTAAAATGACCTTTTAATTAGTTTAAAATTAAATTACTAAAATGACCAAAAAATTAAAATTAAATTAGTTTTAAAAAATGACAATCTAAAAACAGTGCAAGCACACTTTTGTACCTTAATAGTCACAAGCTTTGAGGGTTCTTCAAACGACAATGCAACTGCTAGATGAGCAAGAAACCACCTAAGTGTTCAAAAATCAACACAAATTCGCCGAAAGCAATTTGAAGAACATAGACGAAAATCCATCTCAGGAAGACCCTGATAATGCTCCTGATCCTTATTAGTTTTGAGTTTTAGAAGAATAGTTTACTACTGATCAAAATTCCTCTTCAAACGACCCAAGAATATTAAGAGACAACTTAGTATCACTAGCAACCCACATATGGAAATTCATGAATGGAGGATAAGTTCACCATATAGTATAGTCGTTGGGTCTATTTGGCAAGACTTACGGAGCACAAGGTTTGGCTAAATTAAACCCACTCTGAGTTGAGCTTTTTGTACGATAACAATGTTTTGAAAAATGAGTCTGGGAATATTAATTATATGGGAATAAATTCTCTTTTGATTAAATTTGTCTATCTCATATATATTTAACATTACTTGAATTAAGAAGTTGTGGTGGATAGATGTTGTCACCGAGGTAATCTACAGATGCTAGGCATTGTGCTTCGAATCCAGTTAAATTTGTGTTAGTAAAACCATATGGATTACAAGCTCTTTGGATGTTGATTTAATTTATGCATTTTTTTTCCAATTTGCTTAGACGAGAATTGAATTATTGTTTGTCGGAGAATGAAATTAAATTTAGAATTTACTTGTGATTTAGTCGATTCTTTTCATAGTATGAAATGTCATCAAAGTCCATTTAAAATTTTGAACCAAATATTTATTTGCTTGTATATTACGCTTCTCTTTTGCTCATGGTTCGTGGTTAAGAGCATGGAGATTATGGCCACGACAACCTAAGAAAGTATGAATGTTTCAGATAGTTGAAACTTGAAACTCTCCAAAAATATACACCCTTCATCCCAAAATGAGTGTTACCTCAACTAAAATCAATAACTACAATATGTAGTTTACTAAACTATTTCTATTTAATAAATATTTCTTGATAAAATATTGTGACATTTCAGTTCTTACGGCCTGTTCAAATCGATTATTCTTTATGTATCGAAATGGTCTATTTTGAACACTATTAAGAAATGGAGTATAAGAGTATAGTTGAAAAAACATACAAATTTTTGTCTTGAATTCCTAAGGCAACACTTATTTTGGAACAAAATTCTTTTGAAAAAGTGACACGTATTTTGAGACAGAGGGAATATTGTTAAATATTACTCCCTCCGTTCCACTTTATATGACCTAGTTTGACTTGGCACAGACTTTAAGAAAGAGAGGAAGACTTTTAAAACTTGTGGTCTAAAATGAGTCTTAGATGTTTGTGTGACTGTAAATCATTTCATTAAGGGTAAAGTGAGTATTTTAAAGTTAAATTGTTACTAAATGTAGAAATGTGTCATTCTTTTTGGACTAACTAAAAAGGAAAGTGAGTCATATAAAGTGGGACAGAGGGAGTAACACTGTTAGTCAGAGAAGTCCTGTACATGAAATTAAACTCCTCATTTACCTTTAGTAAAATAGTGAATAGGTTAAAGAAAACATTATGACTGTTTTGTGAGTGTCATACCTAAACTATTGGATGTTCAACATAATTCCCATGAACTATCACAACTTCATATTAAAATACCCCGGAAGGAACATGGCATGCTACATGAACATCACATTCCAAAAACTCCTCCAAAGAGTTTCAAGTGACGGTACACATGAAATTTTATTTTTGAATGAATAAGTTGAAATCACCCTAAATTATTATCACTTTGTGAGTTTCATACCTAAATTATTGCATGTTCACAAAATTTTCCTAAACTACCATAAACTCATTCTGTAAGGTAGACTCATTTTTAAGACTTTTGTCATCTCTCACGCGCCTCTCAACAAGGTATCTCAAATATTTTGCCACATATTCAATCAGAAATTTTTTGGTCTAAATGGAATTATAGTGCAAGGAGGTAACATGAACACCTAATATTTTAGTTATAAAACTCGCAAAATGATGATACTTTTAGGAGGCTTTAACCTATCTACTCTTAACAAAATACCTAACATTATATGCTAATAAATTCATGAGTTATATACCATCAATAGCAATCTTATTTTTATATATAGAGTTCTTGGATGAGATTCTCTTAAGTAATTTTTCTTTTCAATTCATTATTATCTTAAGAAAATTAAGATATTATTTTACACATTATTGGTTATTTAATAATTATTTTTGAATGTTATCATGTGATGATCTGAAATAGGCCTTTCCACAAACCGGTTCAAGCCAAATTTTTGAATCAATTCGAATCAATTTGGATAATATAATTTAGATTATATTATTGGTTTGCAAATTCTATTATAAAATATTATGATTTTACGATTCGAACATGATTGTGAATATTTACAAACCAAGTCAATCGAGAAATCAAATAGTGTATACACCGGTAAAAATACTAATAATTTGCGTCTAAGACTCTATAGCCCATGACCAAAGCTAATCCTGATATTTCCTCCCCTTCAATATTTCCTAGACGCCTACACCGATTACGTCTCGCCTCTCTAACTCTCGTGTTGGCTATTAGCTGCTGGATTTGTATGCTTGCACAAATTGTCAAGCTCTTGTTTGCCATTTATATCCTATTACACTGCAAATTTATGATTTTCTTGGTCAATGTCTTGTTATTTAAGGCTGCAATTTTAAAATTTCATTACTTTTGATTATGTTTGCTCTAAAATGGAAATAAAAATAATTGCTTGTTGTCATGACTCAAAAACTCAGGTCATGATGACACCTACTATAATCCACCAGTAGGTAAGCCAAACCCATAGTCTGGAACAACAAGTAACGAGCTAGCAAGAGAAACAGATAAGAACGGGATAACAATACTAAATAACAAAAAAAGCAGAACATGCATATATATATATATATATATTTTTTTTCACGACCCAATTTCTCGATCATGATGGAACCTACAACCTCCCAGTAGGCGAACCAATTTCTGTAGCCTGGAATGATTAGTAATGGGCCACTACCTAACAGGCAAGCAGAAGAAGCATATTATAAGCGGAAGCAAGCAAAATACGATAAAGAAATAAGTAACATGAATGCATAAACGGAAGCTAAACTAACTCAAAACCTGGTATCATAGTTTAAGAGCCGGAACAACATCAACAGAGTACAAAAGGATCCAAAAGTAAATATATACATATGTCTCTGAGTAGTAAAAGAGTACATAACATAAAATATGAACTAAAAGCTAAGATCTGGTCGCCAAGAGCTCACCCTCAGTCTCGGATAGTCCCCAAAAGATCTGCCCGCACGAGTCTCCAATGGATCAACAACGATGGCCCACACTAGGATCTGCACCAGAAGATACATAGTGTAGTATGAGCACCAATTGCTAAGTAACGGGTACCCAGTACGTATCATAGGCCAACTGGGCACATATAAGATATAAGAGCAGTAAAATAGCAGAGGAAAAATAAGTAGTCACAAAAAAAATGAATAAGTACACGGAAGCTAGTGTGGAAGGATACAAGACGAAAACAACATATTTGGATGGCTACTAGAATATATATCACACAGAAATAGGTGAAAAAAAAAAGTAACGCACTTGGGATCCTCACAATAACAATATATAAAAAGAGTTTTTAGAAATAGGTGGTATACTGGTAACCTCAAGTAAAAAGGGAAGGAGGAGAGAACAATAACGATAGCATGCTAGAAAATAAGATCAATAACCAAACCATGCTCATAATACTACTCTGAAGTCAAAAAAGAATCAACCGGTAGCCCAAATACAACTTATCAAGTGAACCAATGTACGTAATTCCACCCTCAATATCAAATAATCATGTGAATCCCAAAAAGGACCAATATCTCGATAGAGTAACAATAAGTCTACCAACAGTCCCAACGGGCGCCCATACACCCGGGGAACATAAATAAGTGAAGACAAACCCTCCGACATTCCATACTACCGGAGCGTACACTCAGCAAATAACAAACAAGGGTGGAATCTCACACAAATGTATGATATGGTATGATATGCTGAAACCAAGTGAAAGTAGTACTGTATGTTACCCCCTCTGGTACCTAAAAGGTCTAATAGAGGCAGGATCCATGAAAGGGATTCCCCCGAGTACCTCAACTCCACCGTACACCCCTCCTCTGGTCACCCTCGACCCCTAGCTCTTGTTCAGAATTACAGGGTCCATGGAGGTTTACTCGTAGACCACATACTAAAACTCATAACCTCAATATAATTGTCCGGAGCATAGACGAATCCAAATAAGTCACCAGATCCCGAAAATGCACGCCTGGGGTTCTTCCTAAGTCTAAATCAGTAAATCAAGTCTCAAAATCCCATGTCGCTCTGTTTGACCGGGTCTAAAACAGTAGTAAAACCAGTATGTCGCTCTGTTTGACCGAGTACAGTATCATCCCAAATCAACAAAAAGTCAGATCTAGCACTATGGCCCAGCCAAGTCTAGTATAAGTATGAAAACAGTAATAAAATCAACTTATTAAATTTCTTACCCCAAGAAGATCCATGAAAATCATTTCCAAAGACCTTCATAACAACCTTTACCAAAAATGGGCCCTCGGGGCCATGCAAGGTTTAGAAAACCATCAATAGTAGGCCTAAAGCCAAAACCATAGTAAAATATGTGAAAAACCTCTTTATATGCAGGATAATGGCATGATCAATCACAAACAGTATCCCAACGGCTCATAATCAACTTATCGGCCCTGCACAGGCTCCAATCGCTCTACAACACAAATAACCAGCCTAAAATCACAATATCAATGTCCGGGACTCATAGACATTCCCAAATAACCCACCATCTATGATACAGAGTCAAATATAAGGTCACACAGGACTAAAAAGGTGATAATATCATCTACTACGAGTATTACAATCATCGGAGAAAGCAAAATAAGATGGACATGAAGAAGCGAACAAGGTCTGGGGTACCAAGCTAATAAACCCAACCCAAAGATACTAATTAGTACAATTATATCCTATATATGTGAAGTTTAAAAGAGTTAAACCGTAACTTACTTGTCGCCTGACGATAAGCTGCTAAAATGGCGATGTCCAAACCCAAACTGCTCTGAGAAGCTTCGAATGGAGATAAAACTATCAATAACATGAACTACATGTCAAAATAAGACCAACGATACCCATATTGCTATAATAGTAGTTGGGTCAAAATCTGGGTGAAAAGCGGGCTCGCGGGACCCACAATCCAAAAGCAGAAACAGAAAGTAGCACGATGAACATACTATTCCTCTGAGCGCATGCCCCAAATTTGATCAAATTTGGCCAAGGAAAAGGGCACAAAATAGCCCGCTCAAATCACGAATTAAAGATGGAATTTCAAGAATAAAATCTGGAAATTAAGTAAGAACTACTTACCACGAAGAGGGAAGCAAGGTAAGGGAGAGAAATCCTCGAATTCACGAACAAAAGGGACCAAATAGGCAGCTTCAACCATGAAACTCAAGCTTTTAGAAAACTCATCAATGGAGGTTTGAAAAGAAGGAGAAGAATAACTTTGGGAAAGAAGAGGACTTACCAAACAACGAGGGAGTGACAAAATTCGCCAAATAAATAAATTCCCCAAGACTAGGAACTGTTGGGAGCAATTTGGTTGAGAGAAATAATGTGTTTGGAGTTGGGAAATATAGGAAATAAAAGCTGAAAAATGAAGGAGAAAGGATTTTATAGGGCTGGATGCAGGTCAACGCCATCGGCGCTGGAGGATTGCTATAGCGCTGGAGGAGGCCAGGCGCTGAGGCACCATCACGCAGACAGGCGACAGGAGCTGAGGATCGCGCTGTAGGCAGGCAGCATGGCTAATGCCATCATGCTGCCTGGGGGCTATTGCGCTGAAGGCCGACAGTTGCAACAACCAACTGAGCTAAAAAATTCCACGGGGCTTTCCTAACATAATCGGAACCCGATACTCAAAAATCAATAATGCTATTAGAGTGGAAACGATGTTCCAAACTCAACAAAATTGATGAAACTTCAATACGAGATCATTTTGGAGAAATGTCGACCCAAGTCAACACTAACTAAAGTCAACCAATCACCCGAAATGAGCCCATCTCACCCGGAGCCCGAACCAACTGCCTACCCAACCCAAACTCAATGTTCCAAAGCTGATGGAATTGTGGGATTTTGAATCTGACGCTCCGATCATCAAAAGCTGACCCAAGTCACACTTCCAACTCTAAATGGCCTGAAAATAGAAAAAGAAACAGAAAACCCACACTAGAAGTTCTCAGGCCTCGACCAAAGGTCTATCTAGACCAAACTGCATGCTCCGGAGCTAACGGAACTGTTAGAATTTGATTCCGAGCATGTTAGCTAAGAATGTTGACTGAAGTCAACAATTTCCTAAGTTAAAGCTCTAAAACTTGGAAACGACCATAACGACCAAACGGATGGCCAGGGCACCAAACCACCGGTTCTAGCTAGCCATAAATGACTTGGGGCCACTAGAGGCAAGCTCTAACTGTACAAGAAAAGCACAAATGCAGGAATAACCAGAAGGATCATTACATCATCCACTACTAAAAAGGACTTTCATCCTCAAAAGTCAAGAATAAGAAAGTACTTGAAGGCTCAAACAGTTGCGGATATTGAGCCTGCATCTCTTCCTCAGTCTCCCAGGTAGCCTCCTCAACTGGACGGTGCCTCTACTGAACTTTCACAACTGGAATATCCCTAGATCTCATTCTCCTGACATCTCTGTCTAAAATGGCTAATGGATCCTCAACAAAGGCCAAACTCTCATCCAACTGAACCGTATCCCACTGCAACACATGAGACTCATCTGGAATATACCATCGCAACATCGATACATGGAAAACCAGGTGCATAGAAGAAAACATCGGAGGCAAAGCTAACTAATAGGCAACATTACCAACCATCTGAAGAATCTCAAATGACCCAATGTACCTGGGGCTAAGCTTGCCCCGCCTACCAAATCTCATCACGCCTTTTATGGGTGATACACGGAAGAACACCAAGTCCCCAACACTAAACTCTAAGGCACAAAGTCTACGATCAGCGTAGCTCTTCTGCGTGTTGTGAGCTACTCGAAGTCTGTCCTGAATCACCCTGACTCTGTCTAGCAAATCATAAAGCAGATCTGTACTTTGTGGCTTAGACTCCAAATAATCAAAGCAACTAATCGGCCATCTGCAATGCCTGCCATACAATGCCTCGAAGAGTGCCATGCCAATGCTCGAATAAAAACTATTATTATAAGTAAACTCGGCCAAAGAAACAAACTGATCCCAAGAACCTCCAAAGTTAAGAACATAGGCCCAAAGTATGTCTTCCAGGACTTGAAGAGTCCTCTCGAATTGGCCATCTGTATGAGATGAATGAAGTTCCCAACAGTACCGTATACTCCTCCCGCCTATATCTTGCAAAGGCAGGACCCATGAAGGACTCGCAATATCCATATACCTTGCCCGAACTCAAACCGGATGTCAAATATGAAATGAGGGATAATGCATACTCGGACTTGAATTGAAGCTTAATAAGTAATAATGCTTGCCCAAACTCGAACTAGGGTTAAATAGGTGATAATGCATGCTCAGACTCGAACCGAGGCTAAAAATATAAAAATCAAGAGTATCAAGTGTCCTGACTCAAACTGGGGCTAAAATAGTCCATATTTCCTTTAAGAAAGCCAAATCAATTTAAATTATTTCTAAAATCCCATTTCGTAACACCCCAAAAAATCCTAAGCCTAGAACTGTAACACTCAGAATTCAATTCAGCTTTTAAACTTAGAAACTCTAAAAATTCTGAAACTTCCAGGAATCATGAGTCAAGTCCATAACCTGTGGATAGAACCATGAGTCGTGGAAGCGACCTATGAATCCTGTCCTACAGATCTGACCTCTGGTTTGAGAACCATGAGTGGAGTCTTTGAGTCGTGATTAGTTTCATGGGTCATGAAAACCACCCATGGAACTCAGACTGAGGGTAGTCAATTTCCTAGAAACCACGAGAGGTTTCTATGACTCTCTGAAGATTCCACAAGACGTCCTATTAATCCATGGAAAGCTATCTGTAGCCTAACATTTGACTCAGAAACCACGACTCTAATCCACGAGCCGTGATTACTTCTACGGTCTGTGGAAAGGACCCGTGCAACCTGAAGCCGAGTTGTTAATCAATCTTTCTCCAATTAAATCTCAGGAGTATTTCTATAATTGCCCACCCTTTTAACTCCTATGTGAGGTTGTTTTGACCATTTTTAGTAGGGTTTTATTTCCTAATAGCCTAAACTTTTTTCATTCTAAGCAATTCTATTCCAAAAGAGGAAAGAACTCTTTCAAGCTCCAAGTCTCAAGCTCCAAGTTCAAGCCTCCATTTCTTTTCATCTTAGATCAATCAAGCTTCAATAAGGTATATGGGTATTCAATAAGGGATTCCTTTCACCCTTATGCCCAAAACCCCATTTTACTTTGATTTATGAATGTGTGAAATTAGAGTTCTCACCTAAATTAGGGGAAAAGTTATGGGTTTTGTTTTAAAGTATAAATTCATGATTATCCATTCATTACCCATGTTTTAATTAAGATTCCTTGCATAATTTAAAAAGCCCATATATTGATGATGAATTTTAGCATGAGTCTATTGATTTGCATATATTCAAGCAAAATTGGCATGTTTAGATAACATGGCCTCTATTATCATGAAATTGCATGCCTAATTCTTCAAGTTATGAATTTAGAAAGAAAAGTATGTTTGAATTATGCTATGCTAAGTATTAAGGATTTTGAAGTATGAATTGCATGACTTTAGATATGTCCCTATGTTTTATGAAAGGGTTGGCTTCTAGATATGTCTACCTAAGCTATGTGAATTGCATCGTATTAGATATACCCTTATGCTTTTCAAATAGATTTGGCATTAGATATGTCTTAAGTGCAAATTGAGCTATAAGTATGTTTTGGGAGTAGTATTGAGCACCGAGTTGGATTGGGTTTAGCATACCCCTTGTATATCCCAGAACTACATGCCCCTGTAGGTTCTTTAAGTCCCCTAAGTGGGCATCAGACACCGTGATCACACTAGTTATGCCTTTATACCCTGCCAAGGTATATTGGGTCCTCTCGATAGGGAAGATACATCAGATTCCATATAGATCACATGGTCTATATCGGTTAGAGAACCTCCCACAGAAAAAGTTTCAGATTATTTATTGCATTGACTCTCTGCTTTCAAATTTCAGAACTTCTACTATTACTTATGGTTTTCAAGTATATTTTGCCTTTGATATTTTATTGAGTCGTTTGCATTCTACCTTTTACTATCATAGCATGATTTAAGTTTTAAAGTATCTATAGCATGTTTACTTCTGATTTTGTATATATTACATACTCGGTACATCCTATAGTACTGACGCATATCTTGCGCTACATTATCTTGATGATGCAGATTCAGGCTCTCTCTCCCAGGATCGTGGCTAGGTGACGCTGAATAGCCAGATAGTTGTTGGTGAATCCTCATCCTTCGAGGACTAGTATTAGTCTAGTTATTTCGTTTATCTTTTTTTAGATTCTCGAGTTAGTTAGGGTCTTGTCCCATCAACTCTTATGATAGTTTAGAGATTTTAGACATAGCTAGACTTGTATTCCGTGTTTGTATTTTGTATTTCTTAGATTTTGTTCTTATTTAGTTATGGTTGCTTGTCTTTACATAGTATGCTTCTTATGAATGTCTGAGTATGCTATGACCAAGGGTTAACTTAGGGCACTTGTGATCCCAGGTCCCGTGTTACGCCTAGGGGGTAGCCTCCGTGCGTGACAAACTTGGTATCAGATCCTGAGGTTCAAGAGTCCTAGAGTTTCTGAAAGCCATATCGAGTAGAGTCTCTTTCATGTGTGTGAAGTACACCATACTTATGAGAGGGAAGCTACGAGGTGTCTTAGGAAAAACTTTACTTCTTTCATAATCAATATCGTGCGATAGAGTTTAACTCTATTACCCCTCTAATCTATTCTTTATACATTTTAGATTATGAATCCTTGCCGTGCTATACCTCACCGAGTAACCCGAAATATTGATCCTCCAATTCTAGACCCCAAGGTTTTAAATGCGGAGTTCATGAATGCTATTCATATGCTAGCTCAAACTATGGCTACTTAGGCCAATCAGCAGGTTCCTATCCCCGTACACCCTCAAGGTGGAGTAGCGGCCCGAGTATGATATTTTATTCGCATGAACCCAATTGAGTTCTGGGGTTTGAAAGTTGGTGAGGATCCACAAAATTTCTTGGATGAGGTAAAGAAGATCTTTGGCGTGATGCAAGTGGGTGGTGTTGATGGTATTAAGCTGGCTCCCTATCAACTCAAGGACGTGACTCATATTTGGTTCACTCAATGGAAAGATGCTAGGGTTAGGGATATGGTCCCTATGACTTGGGAATGTATTGAGAGGGCTTTTCTTGACCAGTTCTTCCCGAGAGAGTTGAGGCAAGCTAAGGTCATAGAGTTCGTGAATTTGAGGCAAGGTTCTATGTCAATTCAAGAGTACGGATTAAAGTTCACCCAGCTTTCTATGTATGCTTCTTCCATGGTGGCTGACCGGTGGGATTAGATGAGTAAGTATGTTTACTGAGTGTCAGATTTGGTATAGAAGGAGTGTAGGTCTGCGATGCTTTGGGTGACATGGATATTTCTCGACTTATGACTCATGCCCATCATATTGAGGGAGACAAGTTGAGGGAAAAGGCAAGGGAGAATAAGAAGGTTAGATCAGAAGGTTCAGGTTTTGGCCATCAGAGGTCTGGAGGTAGATATCGCTCTTCATTTAAGAAGAAATCATTAGGGCCCATTCATTTCTTGACTAATGCTCCTACCCAGGCCCCCAGGCCTCATCATGATCAGACTAGTAGGGGATCTAGTTCCTATTAGCAGGGAAGTGTTGCAAAAGGGACTCCTTACTCTTCTTCCAACAAGTGTGGTAAAAGTCACCCCGGTAAGTGTCTAGCTGGTAGAGAGGGGTGCTTTGGGTGTTGTCCGGTTGGACATAGGATTAAGGATTTTCCTTTAGCTAAGAAGGGTCAGGGAGGTAGTAGGACTCAGTCTAGACCAATAGCTCCAGAAGGTCGATCGACCCAACAAGGCACTGCTTCTAGTTTTGGTGGTCAGCGCCAGAACTGCCTTTATGCCATGTCCTCACACCGGGACCAGGAGAGTTCACCGAACGTTATTACTGGTATGTTAAAAGTCTTCTCTCTCGAGGTGTATGATTTATTGGATCCGGGTGCCTCCTTATATTTTGTGATCCCTTATGTTGCTTGCAAGTTTAAGATTTGTCCTGACAGCTCTTAGAACCCTTTTGTGTTTCTACTCCTGTTGGTGAGTCAGTCCTAGCCAAAATAATCTACCAAAAAATCCCTATCTCGGTCCTTCATAGAGTCACTTTGGTGGATCTAGTAGAGTTAAAGATGACTGATTTTGATGTTATTCTTGGTATGGATTTGTTGTATGCATGTTATGCCTCGGTCATTGTCATACTCGAGTCATCAGTTTTAAGTTTTTGAATGAACCTGTCTTAGAGTGGCAGGGTAGTCTTCCATCCTCAAAGGGTCATTTCATATCTTATCTTAAGGCTAGGAAGATGATTTCTAAGGGTTATGTCTACCATATAGTTTGGGCTATGAACACGGAGTCTAAAACCCTATCTCTCCAATCAATTACTATTGTAAATGAGTTTTCAGAAGTGTTTCCTAATGATTTGCCTGGAGTCCCTCCCAAGCGAGAGATTGACTTTGGAATAGATCTTCCTCCACATACACATCCTATCTCCATTCCTCCCTATAGAATAGCTTTTGCAGACCTTAAGGAATTAAAAGACCAGTTGAAAAACCTCCTTGATAAGGGTTTTATTTGACCCAAAATCTCTCTATGGGGTGCTCCAGTCTTATTTATGCAAAAGAATGATGGTTCCCTCAGAATGTGTATCGACTACCATCAGTTGAACAAGGTTACAATCAAGAATAAGTATCCCATTCCTAGGATTAATGACTTGTTTGATCAGCTTCAGGGTGCCAGTTACTTCTCCAAGATCGACCTTAGATCCGATTATTATCAGCACCATATTTGAGAGTGTGACATTCCGAAGACAACCTTCAAACTTGGTATTGTCATTATAAATTTGTGATTATGCCTTTTGGACTAACGAATGCTCTTGCAGCTTTTATGGATTTGATGAACTGTGTGTTCAAGCAGTATTTGAATATGTTTGTGATTTTGTTCATTGGTGATATCCTTATCTACTCTAGGAGTAAGGAGGAGCATGCGGACCATTTAAGAGTGGTGTTGCAAACTCTCAAGGATCGACAATTATTTGCTAAGTTTAGCAAGTGTGAGTTTTTGATGCAGTCTGTTGCTTTTTTGGGTCATATTGTGACTAAAAATGGTATTTGAGTTGATTCTCAAAAGATCGAGACAGTAAAGAACTGGCCTAGACCCACTTCCTCATATGATATTAGGAGATTTTTGGGTTTGGCTGGTTACTACAAGAGATTTGTGGAGAGATTTTCTTCCATTGCTTCCCCATTGACTCGGTTGACTCAGAAGAAGGTTTTATTTCAGTGGTCTGATCTATATGAGAAGAACTTTCAGGAATTGAAGACTAGATTGACCACAACTCTGGTATTGGCTCTACCCGAGGGCCTAGATGACTTTGTAGTATATTGTGATACTTCTAGGATTGGTTTGGGTTGTGTGTTGATGGAGCGTGGTAAGTTGATTGCTTATTCTACGAGACAACTTAAGATCCATGAGAAGAACTACCCTACTCATGATCTTGAGTTAGCGGCCATGGTTTTTTCATTAAAGATTTGGAAACACTACTTGTATGTTGTTCATGTGGATGTGTTTATCGATCATAAGAGTCTTCAGTATGTGTTCACTCAAAAGGAACTGAATCTTCATCAATGGAAGTGGCTTGAGCTTCTTAAAGATTATGACATGAGTGTGCTTTACCATCCGGGTAAGGCCAATGTTGTGGCGGATGCACTTAGTAGATTGTCTATGGGTAGTATGTCTTTGGTTGAGGACAGAAAAAAGGAACTGGCCAAGGATGTTCATCGACTTGATCGATTGGGAGTTTGCCTTATGGATTTGACTGAAGGTGGGGTT
The DNA here is from genome assembly GCA_003996215.1 of Jaltomata sinuosa. NCBI lineage: Eukaryota > Viridiplantae > Streptophyta > Magnoliopsida > Solanales > Solanaceae > Jaltomata > Jaltomata sinuosa. The sequence continues at coordinate 74,386 of QJPP01000608.1, read as the reverse complement.
ATTGTTCAGAATAGTTCTGAATCATCTTTGGTAGCTGAAGTAAAAGAAAAGCAAGATAATGATCCTATTTTGCACTAGCTGAAGGGTGCAGTCCATCAGCAAAGGGTAGAAGTTTTCTCCCAAGGGGGAGATGGTGTGCTTTGATATCAGGGTCGATTGTGTGTTCCTGACATAGATGGGTTGAGATAATAGATTTTGACAGAGGCTCATAAATCCAGGTATTCTATTCATCCAGGTGCCACCAAGATGTACCGTGACCTACAGGAAGTCAATTGGTGGAATGGCATGAAGAGGGACATCGCAAGTTTTGTGGCTAAGTGTCCCAACTGTCAACAAGTGAAAGTAGAGCATCAACGACCAGATGGTATGACTCAAGATATTGATCTTCCTACTTGGAAGTAGGAATCGATCAATATGGACATCATTACTGGTTTGCCTCGTACTCGAAGGCAACATGATTCTATTTGGGTGATTGTCGACAGGATGACAAAGTCATCCCACTTCTTGGCTGTTAAGACTACGGATTCAGCAGATGATTATGCCAGACTCTACATTTGGGAGATAGTCAGATCGCATGGTGTTCCATTGTCTATCATTTCAGATAGAGGTACTCAGTTTACATCCCAGTTTTGGAAGTCATTTCAGAGAGGTCTTGGTACTCAGGTTAAGCTTAGCACAACTTTTCACCCACAGATGAATGGCCATGCGGAGAATACTATTCAGACTTTGGAGGATATGTTGAGAGCTTATGTGATTGATTTCAAAGGTAATTAGGATGATCACTTACCTCTTATCGAGTTTGCCTACAATAATAGATTTTATTCTAGCATACAGATGGCTCCTTATGAGGCACTTTATGAGCGAAGATGTAGATCTCCTATTGGTTGGTTTGAGGTAGGTGAGGCAGCTTTGATTGGTCCAGATTTGGTTCATGAGAATATGGAGAAGGTTCAGATCATTAGGGAGAGGTTGAAGACTTCTCATAGTCGACATAAATCATATGCAGATGTGAGGAGAAGAGAGTTGGAGTTTGAGGTTGATGATTGTGTATTTCTGAAGGTGTCACCCATGAAGGGTGTGATGAGATTTGGTAAGAAAGGGAAACTTAGTTCCCGCTATGTAGGTCCTTATCAGATTCAAAGCAGAGTTGGTAGTGTTGCTCATGAGTTGGATTTGCCAACATATTTAGAAGCGGTTCATCTGGTTTTCCATGTTTCCTTGTTGAAGAAGTGTGTTGGTGATGCGACCTTAATTATTCCTTTAGAAGTTGTGAGTGTGAAATATAGACTTACTTATGAGGAAGTTCCCATGGATATTCTTGATCGGCTGATTCAGAGGTTGAGAAACAAAGAAGTCACTTTGGTAAAGGTCCTTTGGAGAAATCAGCTAGTTTAGAGAGCTACTTGGGAAACAGAAGCAGCCATGAAAGCCAAGTACCCTTATCTCTTTCCTTCCAACTCATTTTTAGTATGAGGTACTAGTTTCCTCCTTAGTATGTCCCTCCGGTACTAGTCCATCAATTTTCCCTCATGGTCTTAACATGCATTCATGTTTTTCGAAGTTAGTTCTATCATGTTTTAAGTTGAAAAGCTCAGTTTTCATGTTTATCCTTGAGTTTTATGTTTTGTTGTTTGGTTGGGATGTTTTCTCTCCAGTTTTCCTTGCTTAGCCTTCATTCGAGGATGAATGATCCCAAGGGAGAGATATTGTAACACCCCAGAATTTGATTCAGCTTTTAAACTTAGAAACTCTGAAAATTCTAAAACTTCTCGGAATCATGAGTCAAGTCCACGAGCCGTGGATAGAACCATGAGTCATCAAAGTGACCCGTGAATCCTGTCCTGCAGATCCTACCTCAGGTCTGAGAACTACGAGTGGAGTCTACGGGTCGTGATTAGTTTCACGGGTTATGGAAACCACCCATTGAACTCAGACTGAAGGCAGCCAATTTTCAAAAACCACGAGAGGTTTCTACAACTCATGGAAGTTTCCACGAGCTATCCCATTAATTCGTGGAAAGATATTCGCAGCCTAACTTTTGAATCAAAAACCATGATTCCAATCTGCGAGCCGTGGTTACTTCTACAGTCCGTGGAAAGGACCCGTAGAACCTGAAGCTGAGTTGTTAATCAGCTTTTCTCCAATTAAATCCCTAGGGTATTTCTATAATTACCCACCCTTTTAACTCCTAAGTGAGGTCGTTTTGACCATTTTTAGTAGGGTTTTATTTTCTAATAGCCTAAACTCTTCTCATTCTAAGCAATTCTATTCCAAAATAAGAAAGAACTCCTTCAAGCTCCAAGTCTCAAGCTCCAAGTTCAAGCCTCTATTTCTTTTCATCTTAGATCAAGCGAGCTTCAATAAGGTATGTGGGTATTCAATAAGGGATTCCTTTCACCCTTATGTCGCAAACCCCATGTTTTACTTTGATTTATGAATGTGTGAAATTAGGGTTTTTACCCAAATTGGGGGAAAAGTTATGGGTTTTGTTTTAAAGTATCAATTCATGATTTCCCATTCATTACCCATGTTTTAATTAAGATTCCTTGCATAATTTCAAAAGCCCATATGTTGATGATGAATTTTAGCATGTTTCCATTGATTTGCATGTTTTCAAGCAAAATTGGCATGTTTAGATAACATAGCCTCTATTATTATGAAATAGCATACCTAATTCTTCAAGTTATGAATTTAGAAAGAAAAGTATGTTATGAATTATGGATCTACTAAGTCTCAAGGATTTTGAAGTATGAATTGCATGACATAAGATATGTCCCTATGTTTTATGAAAAGTTTGGCATCTAGATATGTCTACCTAGGCTATGTGAATTTCATGGTATGAGATATAACCTTATGATTTTCAAACATATTTGACATTAGATATGTCACAAGTACAAATTGAGCTATAAGTATATTTTGGGAGTAGTATTGAGCACCGTGTTGGATTGGGTTTAGCATACCCCTTGTATATCCTAGAACTATGTGCCACCGTAGGTTCTTTAAGTACCCTCAGTGGGCATTAGACACCGTGATCACACTAGTTATGCCTTTATACCCTGGCAAGGTATATTGGGTCCTCTCGATGGGGCGGATACATTAGATTCCATGTAGCTCACATGGTCTATGTCGGTTAGAGAACCTCCCACATAAATTGTTTCAGATTATTTATTGCATTGACTCTCTGCTTTCAGATTTTAAAACTTCTACTATTACTTTTGGTTTTCATGTATATTTTTTCTATGATATTGCATTGAGTGCTTTGCATTCTAGCTTTTACTATCATAGCATGATTTCAATTTTAAAGTATGTATCACATGTTTACTTCAGATTTTGCATATCTTACATACTTGGTACATCCTCTAGTACTGACACATATCTTGTGCTGCATCTTCTTGATGATGCATATTCAGGCTCTCTCTCCCAGGCTCGTGGCTAGGCGATGCTGGATATCCAGATAGTGGTTGGTGAGTCCTCATCATTTGAGGAATAGTATTAGTCTAGTTATTTTCTTTATCTTTCTTTCAGATTCTCGAGTTAGTTGGGGTCTTGTCCCATCAACTCTTATGACAATTTAGAAGCTTCAGACATAGCTAGACTTGTATTCCGTGTTTGGATTTGGTACTTCTTAGACTTTGTTCTTATTTAGTTATGGTTGACTGTCTTCACTTAGTATGCTTCTGCTATGCTTCTTATGAATTTCTGAGTATGCTATGACCAAGGTTAACTTGGGGCACTTATAGTCCTGGGTCCTGTGTTACGCCTAGGGGTTAGCCTCGGGGCATGACAAGAACCAGCCTAGAAATTCCAATAGTGTGAACTGACCAAGTCAGAACAGGAACCACAGATGGTTTCCATGGACCATGGACAGAGTCTTGCAGATGGGTTCTCAGGACCTGATCTACGGAAGGGATCCACGGACCATGGAACAGTCCATAGGTCGTGGATGGCCTCTGTGGAAAAGGCCCTGCAGGTTAGACTCTCAGGTCCTGATCCATGAGAGGAATCCACGAACCATTTAACCTTTCATAGACCGTGGACCACCCTCATGGACCAACTTCAGAAATCAGACAATTTCCCAGGGAACCACGAGTGGGTTCCACGGCTCATGGTTTAGTCCACGACCTGTGGTGCACATCCATGGAACCCAACTTTGGGTAAATTTAGCAATTTTTAGTCTACTTTCTCAGAGTTATTTTAGAACTTTCCCTCTTATTTTAACTCCAACAATAAGTCAGTTTAGGCATATTTTTATAAGTATTAACTAAATTTAGTTTAGTTTTCCCTCATCCAATCGCTCAAGCCTTAAAAAGAAAGAATAGAAGCAATTTTCTCTCCACTAACCTAGGGATTTCTTCTCCAAAGCTTCAGAATTCCATCCCCAATCCAGGAATCATCTTCTACCAGGTATGTGAGTATTCAGTAAGGGTTTTGTTCACCCTTATTCCCAAAAGCTCAGACCTTTTCATTGAAATTATGGTTTTTTAGAAATTACGGTTCTTACCTAAATTATGTTATAGTTTACAGAATTCGGTCTTTATGATTTCCTCATGATTTATAACTTGTTTTAGAAGATTTGTACCATGTTTTCTATAAATAGCATAAGTTTTATAAAGGTTTGAAAAATCAAGAATTCAGCCCTAATTTGTAGTATTTTCTCATGAATTAGTTTAATTCAGAATATTAACACTAAAGTTTTAAACAAAGTTTGCTAAGCTTTCTGTTATGGTCTTCAGAAAATAATGATTTCAGATTAGCCTAGTTCTGACACAGAAATTTAGGACTTCAGTTTTAAATGAACTAGCATATCAGTTTTTGGGATTAGTACTTAGCACTGAGTTGGTCTAGGGTCTAACATACCCTTAAGTCCTAGAACTACGTGCCCTCATATGATTATTTAGCCCCTCAGTGGGCCTCAATTTAGTGATCACTCCAGCCATGCATTTATACCTTGGAAAGGTATATTGGGTCCTCTTGATGGAGCGTATACATCAGATTCCACATTTAGCTTACATAGTTTATGTTGGTTAACAGGCTCTCCCACAATATTAGCTTTAGTAGTGTGCATCATGCCCTCAGTTCACATATTTTACAATTTTTCATTGTGCTTTTCAAATTGCTCTTTCATTTTAGGTTCTTATGCATGATTATATTTTGGGCCGATGTACTATAGTTCAGTTTATTATTTTAAATAACATGATAGCATTTTAGAATGTTCAGTTATTTGCACATCCCGCATGCTCAGTACATTCAAAGTACTAATGCATACTAACATACTGCATCATATCATGATGCAGGTTTGGGTTCTTAGATTCAGGCTCGTGATCAGTTCGACTCAGCGCTACCCCAGTGATAACTAGTGGTGAGTCCTCATCACTTGAGGGCATATTTTATGTTACTTTTTCCTTAGTCATTTAGTTTTAGTATTATGGAGTTAACTGGGGGATTGTCCCAGCAACTCATTAATAGTAGAGTCTTTCAGACATAGAGTTAGATTTCAGGTTTTTCAGTCACCTTATATGTCAGACTCATATACTCATTTATTCAGAGTTTTTCACTCTATATCTCTGAACTTTTAAATTAAATTCAGTTTAGCTTTTGCCTATATAATTAAGTTAATCAGAATGCTTAGCTTATGCCAGATCAAGGGTTAGCTTGGGGTCACTTGTGACTTTAAGCACCTATTACATCTAGGGCATAGGCTCAGGGCATGATAAACTTGGTATCGGAGCATCAGGTTCAAGAGTCCTAGGGTATTTGAAAGTCGCGTTAAGTAGAGTCTTTTTCATAGGTGTGAAGCATGCCACATTTATGAGCGAGAGGCTACAAGACATTTTTAGGAAACTCCAATTCTTTCATGATTCAGTATCGTGCGATAAAGTTAAGCTCCAATTCTCCTTTTCTAATCGATTTGTTATGCATTTTGGATCATGCCTCCTCGTAGAGCCAACACTCATAATGCTAATCCTTTAGTTCTAGACCACGAGATTACAAACACAAAATTTATAAATGCCATTGAGATCTTGGCACAAGCTATGACTGCCCAAGCAAATCAGCAGCCACCTGTTCTTGCTAACCCAAATGGTGGGACAACTACTGCCAAAGTTAGAGATTTAATCTTCATGAATCCACTGGAGTTCTTTGGGTCGAGATTAGATATGGATTCGCAGAACTTCATTAATGAGGTGAAAGAGGTTCTCTATGTGATACAAGTTTTAGTGGATATAGATCAAGTTTTAGAGGTTCACCTCTTTCATTAATGAGGTGAAAGAGGTTACACTAGAGTTTACTGGAGTTATTTGAGTTGAGCTGGCATATTATTAGCTTAAGGATATAGATCACATCTGGCTCACATAGTGGAAGGATATTAGGGGCGTGAATGCAGCTCCTATGACCTACGATTAATTTACGAGAGCTTTTCTGGACATGTGTTTCTCGAGAGGGTTGAGAGAGGCTAAGGCAGAGAAATTTGTGAATCTGTGACATGGGTCCATGTCTATTTTGGAATATGGATTGAAGTTTATATAGCTCTCTAGGTATGCTCTAGCAATGGTAGCCGAGCCAAGGGACCAAATGAGTAAGTACATTTTGGGTATCTCTGACTTGGTTAAGAAGTAATGCAAGACAACTATGTTAGTCAGAGATATGGACATCTCTAGACTCATGAATTATGCTTAATAGATGGAGGAAGAAAAGCTTAAGGAGATACTGAGGGAAAGTAAGAAGGCTAGAATAGGTAACTATGACTATCCTCAAAAGAGGTTGGACAATGGAAATCGCTCACAGTTTTAGTAGAGATCTTCAACTCTAGCACCTTCATTGGCTAGTGCTCCATCTCCCAGACCTTGATAGGACTAAAGAAAGAGAGCATTAGGCTCTAAGTCACAAGGCAGTGTTTCAGGTAACCGCACTTTCCCAGCATGCCCTAAGTGTAGTAAGAATTATCCAGGTGAGTGTCTTGTTGGCGAAAGGTGTTTTGGTGTTGTCATCTAGGTTGTAGGTTGAAAGAGTTCCCCTCATCTAGGCAGGGACAAAGAGGTAACCAAGCTTAGTCTACCACCTAAGAAACTCCAGCAGGTCACACGATTCAATAGGGTACTACTACAGGCACAAGTGGCGGTCAATGTCAAAATAGTCTCTATTATATGTCATCACATCAGGATCAAGAGAGTACACCAAATGTAGTCATTGGTATGTAGTAAGTTTTATCTCATAATGTTTATGCTTTGTTAGACCTAAGGGCTTCACTATCTTTGTAACCCTTCTTAGTATCCATCTAGTGGGTGAGTCAGTCTTAGCTAATAGGGTATAAATAGATTTCCCAATTTCAGTCCTTCATAAAATCACCTCAGCTAACTTAGTGGAATTAGATATGATTGAATTTGATGTCATTCTTGACATGGATTATCTACACGCTTATTATGCCTGAGTCAACTGCAGAACCAGAGTCGTAAAATTCCAGTTTCTAGATGAGTCTGTCTTAGAATAGAGGGGTAGTCCTCCAACATCAAAGGGTCCTTTCATATATTATCTCAAAGCTAGAAAGATGATCATAAAAGGGTATGTCTACCACATAGTTAGGGTCAAGGATTCAGAATTCGAAACCCTATCTCTCCAATCAGTTCCTGTAGTTAATGAGTTCCCTGAAGTGTTTCTTGAGGATTTTCCCAGAGTCCTTCCTTAACGGGAGATCAACTTTGGGATAGACCTCTTCCAGATATGCAGCCCATCCCCATTACTCCTTATAGGATAGATCAAGTATAGCTTAAGGAGTTGAAAGATTAGCTAACAGACCTTCAAGATAAGGGTTTTATCAGACCCAACATCTATCCATGGGGTGCTCCAGTACTCTTTGTGTGTAAGAAAGACGATTCGCTCAGAATGTGCATAGACTACCATCAACTGAACAAAGTCACAATCAAGAATAAGTATCCCATCCCTAGGATTGATGACTTGTTTGACAAGCTTCAGGGTTCCAGTTGCTTCTCCAAAATTTACCTCAGATCCTGTTATCATCAGATCAGAGTTAGAGATTGTGACGTTTCAAATATAGCCTTTAAACTCGGTATGGTCATTATGAATTTATAGTTATGTGTTTTGGATTAACAAATGATCCCACAACCTTTATGGATTTGATGCATAAGGTATTCAAATAGTACTTGGATATGTTTGTCATTATCTTCATTGATGACATTTTAGTGTATTCTCCGAATAAGGAGGAGCATGCTAATCATTTGAGGGTTGTGCTACAAACTCTCAAGGATCACCAGCTATTCACAAGTCAAAAAATACGAGTTTTGGTTGCAGTGAGTTGCTTTTTGGGGTCATGTAGTGTCTAAGGAGCGCATTCGAGTAGATTCACAGAAGATAAAGACAGTAAACCATAGGCCTAGACCCACTTCTTTGATAGATATTAAAAGTTTTTTAGGTTTGGCTAGTTACTATGGGAGATTTATTGAGAGGTTTTCATCCATAGCAGCCCCATTGACTAGGTTGACTCAGAAAAAAGGTTAAGTTCTAGTGGTCAGATGAGTGTGAAAAGAACTTCCAGGAATTGAAGACTAGATTGACCATAACTCCAGCTTTGACTCTACCAAAGGGTTCAAATAGTTTCATGGTATATTGTGATGCATACAAAGTTGGCTTAGCCTATGTTCTAATGCAACATGGTAAGGTCATTGCATATGCCTCAAGACAGCTTAAGATTCATGAGAAGAACTACCCGACTCATGATCTTGAGTTGGCAGCAGTTGTTTTTGCCTTAAAGATACGAAGACACTACTTGTATGGTGTCCATGTAGATGTATTTACAGACTATAAGAGCCTCCAATATGTGTTCACCCAGAAGGAGTTGAATATTCTTCAGAGAAGGTGGCTCGAGTTTCTCAAGGATTATGACATAAATATGCTCTATCATTCGGGTAAGACCAATGTAGTGGCTGATGCACTTAGCAGATTGTCTATGGGTAGTGTGTCACATATTGAGGAAGAAAAGAAGGAATTGGCCAAGGATGTTCATAGGCTCGCTCATTTGGGAGTTCACCTTGCATATTTGTCAGAGGGTGGTGTCATTGTTCAGAATGAGTCAGAGTCTTCTTTGGTAGTTGAGGTGAAGGAGAATCAAGATAATGTAGTCCATCAGTAGAGAGTAGAGGTTTTCTCCCAAGGGGGAGATGGTGTGCTTCGTTATTAGGGTCGGTTATGTGTTCCTAGTGTAGATGATTTAAGGCATCAGATTTTGATAGAGGCTCACAGCTTCAGGTATTCTATTCATCTCAGTGCCACCAAGATGTACCATGATCTATGAGAAGTCTATTAGTAGAATGTCATGAAGAGGGAAATTGCAAACTTGGAGGCTAAGTTTCCCAACTGTAAATAAGTTAAAGTAGAACATTAGAGACTGGGAGGTTTGACTCAGGATATCAACATTCCTACTTAGAAGTGGGAAGTGATCAATATTAACTTCATTACAGGCTTACTGCGTACTCACCGACAACACGACTCTATTTGGGTGATAGAAGATAGGATCACTAAGTCAACCCACTTCTTAGCTGTCAAGACTACATATTCAACAGAGGACTATGCTAAGCTCTACATCCATGAGATAGTTAGGTTGCATGGGGATACCTTATCCATCATCTCAGATAGGGACACTGAGTTCACATCTCAGTTTTAGAGGTCATTTCAGAAGGGTCTTGGTACTCAGGTTAATCTTAGCATGACTTTTCATCCGCAGACAGATGGTCAGGCAGAGCATACCATCCAAACTTCAAAGGATATATTAAGGGATTGCGTTATTGATTTCAAAGGTAATTGGGATGCTCACTTAACCCTTATAAAGTTTGCCTACAATAGTAGTTTTCACTCTAGCAATCAGATGGCTCCGTATGAGGCACTTTATGGGTGGATATGTAGATCACCTATAGGTTGGTTTGAAGTAGGTGAAGCAACATTGATAGGGCCAGATTCAGTCCATGAGATTATGAAAAAGGTTCAGCTTATTAGAGAAAGGTTGAAGGCTGATCAAAGTGGTCAGAAATCCTATGTAGATATGAGGAGAAGAGACTTAGAGTTTGAGGTTGATGATTGGGTATTTATGAAGGTGTAACCCATGAAGGGTGTGATGAGGTTTGGTAAGAAGAGGAAGCTTAGTCCCTGTTATGTAGGTCTTTATAGGATTCTAAGGAGAGTTTGCAGGGTGGCTGATAAATCGGTAATCTACCAACTTATTGAGCCTTTATCCATGATTTATTGCTATGTTTTGAATAGATTTAGAGGTTCTTATAGACTTTATTGATGTCTATGCATGTACTTGTGATCAAAGATAGAAAACAAGGAAATAGACCCAAAAAGAGCTTAAAAGGAGTAAAGTGTGAAGTGATCGAAAAAAGACAAAGAATCTGTCCTGAGATGCGGTGCTTGTGTGACACGTACAAGCCATGGTGTGCTATTCACCTCCCACCACATGAAGCTTAGGATTATCAGAAGGATCTATCACGAGGTGCGATCATCGTGCAATGCGCACAACCCATGGTGCGAACCGCACCCACTTTGCATGATGCCTCATAAGTCGGCTGAGTCGCTGGTTCAACTGAAGAAGGTGTGCAATGCGCACATCACAATGTGCAAACCGCATGTCGCATCACACACCACCTGAAGGGAAATTTTGTCCTAAATTTTAGTGACATTTTGGGAAAGTATAAAAGGCCAATTTAGGCACTATTGTAAATAACATTCTTCAGTCCTGAATATTCGGAAAAGCTTTTTATTTTGTGAGCAAGTTTTCCTCTCCAAGAAGAAGAAGATGCTTTCAATCTATTCTCTCTTCCAAATCTTGGTTAAGTATTTATGTAATTAAATTGAGCTTAGAACTTATGATTAAGCTTGAATGAAGAGGAATTTGACTTACCCACTTGGTATATCTCTTTCCTTTAGCATGAGTGGCTAATTTCATTTGTCTAAGGATTTGTTGATAATGGGTGCTTGACAAATGGGTGTGGGTGTTGTTAATTCTCGCTTATAATTGCTTATTTGACATGGGTCTAGTAGTTTCACCAAGTTTTAATCCTAAAATTGGTGGTTGCAATTAATTTTCATTACTTGACTATGTTGTTGCTTGAAAGAGAATTTCATGGTTTTGGATGTGAGATTACTAGTGGGAACTTGGGACTCCATTCAGATTTGGGTCTAGAAATAGCTCATATCAACGAAATCACCCACTTAAGGGTCTAAGCTAGAGATAGTGTGACCTCCCCAAGCTAGATATTGGTTGCTTGCTGATTTAACCAATAATGCTCTAACTGGGATTATTGGATATATGGTTATTGATCGAGAGATAAACAACCATACTCATGACCAATTCTACTTGTGTCAATAAGCGAGAATAAGTGTAAATTGATAATCACCCTATCCCACATTAAATCCCCATTGGATTCACATCCCTAGTCTCCTACTCAATTTGGTACATCTATTTTACTTACTTGATTTAATTCGAATTGTGATTGTTGTGACAAAATTCCAATTCCCCCAACCTTTTACGTTCGTGTTTTTAAGCATTTACTCTCCTTGTAAACTCATTTTGATACAATCTTCATATAGCTAGCATCAAGTCTCTATGGGTACGACCCTGACACCTGTTGGGTACTTATAAATGTGTTTTTCTTGATGATCGCCATGCCTCCATCTTTGGGGAGTACGATTTGAGCATTTATAAAAAATGGTACCATTGTCGGAGACTTGAATTGATAACTATTTTTGATTGTTGATTTGAAGTCACTTTGAGAGTACTTGTTTCTTTTGCTTTTGTTTGTTATTTGTGTTGTGATTAAGCAGGCTAGCCTATGAATGAGGCCGATGAAAATGAGAGTGTTAACGACTTCATGAAGGCCGACGAGGCTGAGCCTATGATATAAAGGGGTGTGAGTGCAATCCGCCTACCCCCCATGGTGGGGATTGTTTTCTTTCACGTTACTAGTACCATGCTCTACTTAATCCAAATGAAGGTCCTATTTGGTAGAGCAGTACATGAAGATGCCAACCGGCATATCCAAAATTTTGGGGAGACTTTCCAACCGATCATGTTTCAACATATCTCCTAAGAGACCATCTGATTATGCCTATTCCCTTTTTCCTTGATATGGGAAGCCACAGTGTGGTTGAAAGAGTTGACGGATGATTCTATCACATCTTGGGCCGAGTTGGTTTAGGCATTTACATTAAGATTCTCCTATCATTTCTCCTGATGAACCTCTCTAGGCTAATTTAGGGGGTGAAATACCATGCCGGACATTGTACTTTGTAGCGTGCCTATGGTATGATTTTATCTTCTCCCGCTTCATGCCTTCTCAGAATGACCAAAAGGTCACGCATGATGGGGCCATTCTAATAGCTGCAATTATGGTGGGGAATCATATTAATGTTGGTGAGTTCATTGCCTTGGTGATAAAAATGAAGGCTCGTAGGGGTGGTGATGCATTCCCTTTTCCAGTGCTAATTAGTAAACTTTGTGCACACGCTGGCGTTCCTTACTTTGACTGTGATGCCCCTAATCCAGCCATTGGTGTGCTAGATCTTGATAAGAAAACTGACTGGGATGCTCCTCGTTTCAAAAGACGTAGGCAAGAGATTTCGGTGGAAGATGAGGATGATGATTCTGATGTTGCATTACATGCCTCATCTCCTTCTCATCCTGCCTTAAAAATGCACATACTCACTGCTAATGCACCTAGAGAGAAAATACCTAAAAATGGGCTCCAAGATATGGTTGACAAAACATACAACCACGAGAGGCAATTGAGAGATTTATTAAACAATCTACCAGGATTGATTGAGAGGGGGGTGAAGAGGGCCATCAAAAGAGTTGTGGAGAAAGTGTCTACTCTTTGCAAAAGGGTGGATGTTTGTGAAAAATCTATCAAGACACTCCGAAAGGACCTCAACAAGGCAAAAGGTAAGGCCCCAATTGAAGAAGTAGATTTGAATACCTTACCTCAACCTCGCACCATTCCTGGCCCCCTGGACAACTTATGGGCATCCCTTGCAGATAATGAGGAGGAGCTATCTGGTGATGATGTAGGAGCAACTGATCATGATTATGATGAGGCATAGTCCTCCAGGGAGTTCACCCTTCTTTCCCTTCATCTATTAGCATTGAGGGCAATGCTCTTTTTATGGGGAGGGGGTGGCTTTACTGTCTTTTTGTTAGGTGCCCGTGATTGGGCTTGAAATATTATTTTTTATTGCCCTTGTCGGGACTTGTTGATATTTTAGTTCTACTAGATTTGATTTGGCCCTTGTCGAGCATATTTTGGATGATTGTGATGCTTATTTCCCTTGCCGGGCCTTTTGGTTATGCTTTTGTTTTGAGCTTATTTGCGCCCTCCCCGGGCTTGATTTTTGTTGTTGAAATTGTGTTGCCGGGTTGGTTTTACATGCCCTATTGTCTTACTACCCATGCTTGGCAAATGCGCTAAAAGCTTATACCGAGGATTGTTCTTAATGAATCACGAGCGCGCAATCTGGATATTGCCTTGTTAATAGTAGTTTAGCAATAAACTCTGAGGGTTTTCTTAATACCACGGTTCTTTCCCAAGGAGCAAAAGTCTTCTTTATCTTTCTTTTTCTTTTGTTTTGTGTCAAACCAGATTGGTGTTTCTCATGATAGATTGAGTGGCAACTTTCTCAAGGGAAAATGCCAAGTTTCTAGTTTTAAATTGAGTTCGTAGTTGCTTGCCTCGAAATGGGTCCACGAAAAAGTTTCTCTTGGAAAATTGTTTTTGAAAATAAATAGAAGAAAAGAAATGAATTTTTGAGGAAAAATATTCTCTTCTCATGACTTGCACACTCTCGCTTTGGCTTGATTGACTCACAAATGAGTGTGTAACAAACTCAGAATAGTTTGTCAAAATTATTTGTCCCAATTGATTTTGAGACTAATGAAAAAAGTCTTATGGCATGATGCCTTGTGTGGTGAGGCTTTACCTTGATTCTCGTGCATGCGTGCTGTCTAGAACTTGCCCTGAATGTGATTCAAGGCAAAATTCTAGGTGTGACCGAGCTTGGAAGATGACCTTCGGCCCTTTTTAATAGACACTTCACCCAAATGACTTCCCATGACATCAATCTTAGTGAACCCCTTTGAGCTTGTAACCATATCTGGCACCTTGTTAACACCTTGACCTTTTTGAATCTCTATCTTGTCACCCGTGCACCCTAATTGCTTGAGAGTGAAATGTAGGCTAAAGCCTAAGTTTGGGGGGGGGGGAATGAAAAGACAACATAGGCAAACACCTAAGTTTAGGGGTGTATGTGATCAAATGAAGAGAAGAAAAGGAATGCACTTAAAATGCAAGGTAGCACCTTAGGTTTGAATTGAAAATTGCTCCAAAAGTTAATTCAATGAGCGAAAATGCAAAGCAAAAATAGGTGCTACCAAATGAAGGCGATACAAGGAGTCGAATGATCATGATTTAAAAGGAGAAGCTTGGGTTGTGTGAGGGAGAAATAAGGTGAAGTTGAAATTTGAAAATGTGAGCGGTGTTCGAAGTGAGAACAAAGAGCATTAGGGAGGTGTAGTCACTTGAACCAAATGAAATCCTCACCTTAGCCCTAACTAACATCGTAACTCGCAAGTCCTTGGTGATTCCGAGCTTGGCTACCCTACATTAGTGGCAATTTACATAAAGGGCAAGCCTATGGTTCGACGCGTATGCACTTGAACTTCCTTGAGAGAGTGAGAGTCTTATTAGTTCTCTTATAATCCCGTTGTTTTGAGAATTGATTGATTGTGAATAGGATTCTCTCTTGTGGTGAGTGACATCATGCACTCGAATTGAAACATGAAGTCTCTATCTCAATTGAGGGAAATGAATAAGATAAGTTGTGTGGCGAATCTCGAGGAAAACCTTGACGGTCCATGCCAATGACTTGAGAAGCTTAAATGTCTTGTTTTGAATGACAAAATTCCCTTGATTTTGAATGAGAAATGAAGTCCTTTTGGAAAAGGTTTTGAAATGGCCAAATGCCTTGAGTTTGTGGTGGTTCAAATTGAGATGAGCATCGTAGTTGAGTCTTTTGTTTGAGTCTTTTGTTTATTATTTTTCTTAATTTTTAGTATAGATCAGTCCTTTGTGCCTTGATTGAATCTAGAGCATAATTCATTCCTTGCCTTGTGAGTATCTTGCTTGAGGACAAGCAATAGTTCAAGTTTGGGGGTTTTATAAGTCAGTAATCTACCAACTTATTGAGCCTTTATCCATGAATTATTTCTATGTTTTGAATAGATTTAGAGGTTCTTATATCCTTTATTGATGTCTTTGCAGGTACTTGTGATCAAAGATATAAAATAAAGAAATGGACCCAAAAAGAGCTTAAAAGGAGTGAAGTGTGAAGTGATCGAAAAAAGACGAAGAATCTGCCCTGAGATGCGGCGCTTGTGCGACATGCACAAGCCGTGATGCGCTCTGCACCTCCCACCGCATGAAGCTTAGGATTTCCTGAAGGATCTATCATGGGGTGCAGTCTTCATGCAATGCACACAACCCATGGTGAAAACCGCATCCACTTTGCATGACGCCTCCCAAGTCGGCTAAGTCACTGGTTCAACTGCAAGCGGTGTGTGATGCGCACATCACGATGTGCAAACCTCACATCACATCAAACACCACCCAAAGGGAAATTTTATCCTAAATTTTAGTGACGTTTTAGGAAAGTATAAAAGTCCAATTTAGGCACTATTGTAAATAACATTTTGCAGTCCCGAATATTCTAAAGAGATTTTTACTTTGTAAACAAGTTTTTCTCTCCAAGAAGAAGAAGAAGATTTCAATCTATTCTCTCTTCCAAATCTTGGTTAACCATTTGTGTACTCAAATTGAGCTTAGAAGTTGAGATTAAGCTTGAATAAAGAGGAATTTGACTTACCCACTTGGTATATCTCTTTCCTTTAGCATGAGTGGCCAATTTCATTTGTCTAGGGATGTGTTGATAATGGGTGCTTGACAAATGGGTGTGGGTGTTGGTAATTATCTCTTATAATTGCTTATTTGACATGGGTCTAGTAGTTTCACCAAGTTTTAATCCTAAAATTGGTGGTTAAAAATATTAATTTTCATTACTTGACTATGTTGTTGCTTGAAAGAGAATTTCATGGTTTCAGATGTGAGATTACTAGTGGGAACTTGGGACTCCATTTGGATTTGAGGCTAGAAATAGCTCATATCAACGAAATCACCCACTTAAGCGTCTAAGCTAGAGATAGTGTGACCTCCCCAAGCTAGATATTGGTTGCTTGCTGATTTAATCGATATTGCTCTAACTGGGATTATCGTATATATGGTTGTTGATCGAGAGATAAACAACCATACTCATGACCAATGCTACTTGTGTCAATAAGCGAGAATAAGTGTAAATTGATAATCATCCTATCCCACATTAAATCCCCATTGGATTCACATCCCTAGTCTCTTACTCAATTTGGTACTTTCGGTTTACTTACTTTCTTTAATTTGAATTGTGATTGTTGTGAAAGAATCTCAATTCCCCCAACCTTTTACTTTCGTGTTTTTAAGCATTTACTCTCCTTGTGAACTCACTTCGATACAATCTTCATATAGCTAGCGTTAAGTCTTTGTGGGTATGACCTCGATACCTGTTGGGTACTTATAAATGTGTTTTTCTTGAAGATAGTTGTGCCTCCATCTTTAGGGAGTATGATTTGAGTGTTTATCAGTGGCTTATGAGTTAAAGTTGCCCACAGACTTTGCATCGGTGCACCCAATCTTTTATATATCCTTGCTGAAGAAGTGCATTGGTGATCCAACGTTAGTCATACCCTTAGTGAGTGTGGGCGTGAAAGACAGTCTCTCTTATAAAGAGGTTCCAGCTGAGATTCTTGATCGTCAGGTACGAAGGTTGAGGAAACAATGAAGTCACTTCAGTGAAAGTCCTTTGGAGGAACCAGTAAGTCGAGGGAGCTACTTGGGAGGGAGAAGCAAATATGATGACCAAGTACCCACACCTCTTCCTTTTCAATTCAGCTTCAGTTTGAGGTAATAGTTCCTCTCCAATTTTCTCAGAATCCCTCATGTATATTTTGCCTCAGTTTCATGTTCTCTCAGTTTTCTTGCATTCTCTGCATGTTTTCCATGTTCTTAGAACTCAAATCAGCTAGAAATCAAGTTTTAGAACTCAGTTGGTAGGGATTGCAGCTCTTTCCCTCCAAACTCAGCTTATTTAGTCTTCATTCGAGGATGAATGATCCCAAGAGGGAGATATTGTAATACCCCAGGAAATTCTAAGCCTAGAACCATCCCAGAAAATCCAATAGTGTGAACTGACCAAGTCAGAACAGGAACCACAAATAGTTTTAACAGACCATGGAACAGTCCATAGACCTTGGATGTTATCCGTGGAAAGAGTCTTGCACATGGGTTCTTAGGACCTGATCCATAGAAATCATCTTCTACCAGGTATATGGGTATTTAGTAAAGGTTTTGTTCACTCTTATGCCCAAAACCTCAGACTTTTTCATTGAAATTATGGGTTTTAGAAATTAGGGTTCTTACCTAATTATGTTAAAGTTTACATAATTCGATCTTTATAATTTTCTCATGATTTATATCTTGTTTTAGAAGATTTGTACCATGTTTTTTATAAATTGCATGAGTTTTATAAGGGTTTAAGAAATTAATAATTCAGCCCTAGTGTGTAGTATTTTCTCATGAATTAGTTTAATTCAGAATATCAACATTAAAGTTTTAAACAAAATTTGATCAGCTTACAGTTATGGTCTTCAGAAAATAGTGATTTCAGATTAGCCTAGTTCTGACATAGAGGTTCAGGACTTCAGTTTTAAATGAACTAGCATATCAATTTTTGGAAGTAGTACTTAGTACCGATTTGGACTAGGGTCCAGCAGACCAGTACCGATTTGGACTAGGGTCCTACATACCCTTATGTCCCAAAATTACGTGCCCCATTAGGATTATTTAGCCCCTCAGTGGGCCTCAATTTAGTGATCACGCCATCCATGCCTTTATACCTTAGCAAGGTATACTGGGTCCTCTCGATAAGGCATATACACCAGACTCCATGTTTAGCTCACATAGTTTATGTCGGTTAACAGGCTCTCCCACGGTATTATCTTCAGTTGTGTGCATCAAGCCCTCAATTCACGTGTTTTTATAGTTTTTCATTATGCTTCCAGATTTCTCTTGCATTTTAGGTTCTTATGGATGATAATATTTTGGGCCGATGTACTACAATTCAGTTTATAGTTTTAAATAGCATGATAGCATTTTAGTCTGTTCAGTTATTTGCACATCCCGCATGCTCAGTACATTCAAAGTACTGACGCATACTCTATATGTTGCATCCTATCATGATGCAGGTTCAGGTTCTCAAATTTAGGCTCATGATCAGTTCGACTTAGCGCTACCCCAGTGATATCTGTGGTGAGTCATCAACATTCGAGGGCGTATTTTATATTACTTTCTCCTTAGTCATTTAGTTTCAGTATTATGGAGTTAGTTAGCTGGGGGCTTGTCCCAGCAATTCATTAGTAGTAGAGGCTTTCAAACATAGAGTTCGATTTTAGCTTTTTCAGTCACTTTATATGTCAGACTCATATACTTATTTATTCAGATATTTTCACTCTATATTTCTAAACTTTTAAATTAAATTAAGTTTAGCTTCCACCTAGATAATTATGTTAATCAGAATTCTTAGCTTATGCCAGATCAAGGGTTAGCTTAGGGTCACCTGTGGCTCTAAGCATAGTGTTATGTCTAGGGTGTAGGCTCAGGGCATGACACATTTTTAAGCCAAAGATGCTGTTTTATACCAAGTTATCAAGATTCCATGATAAAATAACAGCAACAAAAACAATAAGATGAGTAAACAAGCCAATGAATCACAATCAAGTCCAACCATACCACAATAAAGAAAATCAAGGTCCACGTGCTAAGTAAAAGATACTATCCTGGAATAGGTACTTTCAAAAATGCTAAACTAACTATAAGTTCCCAAGGGACCCTACCTAAGGCAAGCAACTAACCGAAACTAAGCTAAGGCATCCAACTCTAATTCTACAGATACTACACATGCTAAGCTAAGTCTTAAAGGAACAACGACTACCTAAACTATGGATTCCAAAGCATAATTCTATTCTAAGGCCCTTAATCAAGCTATAATGATCATAAATACCAATATAAAGTGTACTCAAGCAACAAAATCCCACCAACCATTAGCAAGTTATCATATGAATTGCCTTAAGCGAGCAAAGTCTAAAAGTAGGTAAGCCGTAACATACCTGGAGGCTAATCACGTGCTCATGAACCCACTAAACCAGAACTTTTCCCTTTTGAGAAGCCTCTGATTGCCACCATACTACCAAAATAATAATCTACATGTCAATACGAGAAGAATGATACCAATTTTATGAATTTACGCTTTAGGTCAAACATCAGCCGTGGTGCCGCTTACGGAATTTAGATATTGAACCTGCAATAATATACCTTGTAGGATAAGGATCACATGCTCAAAAATTGAGCATGACCAACCCTCAAATTTGGACTTAAAAATAGCCCCCAAATCCAAGGAAAACCAAGAATTAAACTAAGGAATTAATGGAACTAAGGCCAGAAACTTACGAATTAAAGATGAAATATTGATCAATGGATAAGAACCAATTGACCCTAAGCTTGATGGATAATCCCAAAGCAATTCTTGAGCTAGGAGATCTTAACCATGGAGGAAAATTCATTGAAAATGGTTTAAAAATGAAGGAGAAAATATTATATACTTCCAGGGGTCCTTCTGTAATGACCCTTCCGGTCATTTATACGTTTTCACCTTCTTTATACTGTTAGAGGTTGCCTGTAGTGACCCCAAGTCATTTATGGCTTGTTGGGACTGGTAGTTTGGTGCCCGGGCTATTTGTTTGGTCTTTATGGTCCTTCCCTTATTTTAGAGCTTCAACTTTTGAAATTGTTGACTTCGGTCAACATTCTTGGTAATCATGCTCAAAATCAAATTCCAACAATTCTTTTAGCTCTAGAGCATGGACTTTGGTCTAGTAGGACCTTTGGTTGGGATCTGGGAGCTTTTCAGCTTGAAATTATCTCTCGTTCTGTGTTTTCAGGCTAGTTAGGCTCTTTTGGTTTACTTTGGTCAACATTTGGAGAAGACAGCCTCGGATGGGAATTCCATCAGCACTATTAGCTTTGAAATGTCGAGTTTTAGTTGGGTAGGTAGTTGGTTCAGTACCCGGGTGAGCCGGGCTCATTTCAGGTGTTTGGTTGGTGTTAGCTAGTGTTGACCTGGGTTAACATTCCTCCAAAATGACCTCGTATGGAAGTTTCATTGATTCTAAAATGTTGTTTCCACTCTAATAGCATATTTGGTTTGTGAGTATCGGATTCTAATTGTGCCCAGAATACCCCATAAAAGGCTTGGGCCCTACTGGTTTTTTGTTGCTGGTATGGCCAAAATTTTGTTCATCGCGATCTCGAAGGTAGACCATCGTGATAGAGAGGGTCTGACTGTTTGTTTATCGTGATCTCAAAGAGTTTTCTCGCAATAGCGATGAAGGCCCTGCCCCTTTGTTCATCGTGATCTCGAAGGTTTTTTTGCGATAGCGATTAAGGCCCTGCCCCTTTGTTCATTGCGATCTCGAAGGGTTTTATCGTGATAGAGATGAAGGCCCTGATCCTTTGTTCATCATGATCTCGAGGCTAACACATCTCCATCACGATCTCAAGGTTTTTTCTCAAGATGGCTATGAAGAAATCCTTGTCTGTATATATACGTTCTCCTTCATTATTTTCCACCAAAAATCTATTTTTTCCATTGCTCTTTAGCTTCAAGCTCCCAAATTTTGTGTGGGATTATTCCAAGGCATTAGGATGATTATTTTATGGTCCGTGATTTATTTCTCTCTTTTTATTCATAAGTTCTAACCTTTAATTTCCGTAAAATCTCCTTTTTGATTCTAATTTGTTCTTGGGATTAGGGGCTGTTTTAGGCCCCTTCGTTGCTCATTTTTTGCTTAAATTTTGAGCATGCATTTCTGGTAGCGTTGGAAACCTCGTGGTAACTTTTGTTTCTGGTTTTAGGTCACAAGGCCCACGGGCCTGCTTTTGACCTAAATTTCAATTCAGCTATTATTATAGCAACATGGGTATCGTTAGTCTTGTTTTGATGCCTAGATTATTATGTTGATAGAATTTTTGTGATTTGGAGCTTCTTGGAGCAGTTCGAGCTTAGACGATGCCATGCCCGCAACTAGTAATCGGATGACACGTAGGCTATAGTTTTTCCTACCTAGACTCTGCGTATATAGGCTATAATTGCATTAATTAGCATTCTTGGGCTGGGTTTTTTTAGGTTGGTACCCTCAAACCTTGTTCGCTTTTTCTGTTCATTTATTTTATACGTTGATTATAGTAATAGTGTAGTATTGCTATATTACCCTTGTGGGACCGTATGGCCTTTGTATATGCTTCTTGACCATAGATGGTGGGATATTTGAGAATGTCCACGAGTCCCGGACATCTAGATGTTGCTTTAGGCTAGCTATCTGTGTTGTAGAACTGATGGTGCTTGTGCAGGGCCGATAGGACTGTTTGTGAGACGTTGGGCTAACCTAGTTATTTGTGAGCATATTATTCATAAAAAGGGTTTTATGCATATTTTACTACTGATTTGGCTTCGGGCCTACTATAAATGATAATCTAAACTTTGCATGTCCCCGAGGGACAATTTTTGGTAAAATAATTATGAAAGGTTTTTGGAACTGACTTCTATGAAACCTCATGGAGAAAAGAGGATTTTTCAATGGTTTTATCACTGGTTTTCATTCTAATACTAGACTCAGCTGGGCTGTAGCGCTAGACATGATTTTCTATGGATTTAGACTCGAATACGTGTCGAGCACCCTGTTTAGGGATTTTTGAGACTTGATTACTAATTTAGACCTGGATACGCTCCGGGCACTCTTTATAAGGATTATTGAGGTTTGACTACTGGTTTAGACTAGGTTCCATTTTAGGCACGTACTATGAGGTTCCATTTATTGAGCTATATGTTGAGATTCACAGCTTAAGTACGTGGTCTACGAGTAGACCCCCATGGACCCTGCCATTCCTGGGCCAATGACTATGGGCTGACGAGTGTGCCAGGAGAAAGGGTATATAGTAGAGTTGAGATATACGGGTGAGCCTTCCATGGGTCCTGCCTCTATTGGGCCTTTCTAAGCACCAGAGGCGGTAACATACGACACTTTTACTATACCAGATCCATCATATCATCATCATGCATATCATATTTTGATCCCACCCGTGTTTGTTGTATGCTCAGTTTATGCTCCAATTTTATAGGCGGCCGGAGGATTTGTTTTCACTTGATTGCATTCCTTGGTTGTATGGGTGGCCGTTGGGACTATAGGTAGATTATATTTCTCCTTTATTTTTATAAAGTTGTTATGGCCTTTGGTTCTTGGTGGTTTAGTGGGTTCTAGCCTGTTGAGGCTCCGATTGTTTGATTCTTTGGTTATTGAGGGCCTAGTGGGCCCTATAATATTGAGGCACTGTTTTGTGGCCTTTTTGAGCGGTTGTGGGTTATTAGATTCGATTATTTAGCATGGTTCTTGGTTGTGGATCTCGGTACTTTATGTCTTAGCTATTCCATCCTAGGGTTATACTTGAGAGATTGTTTTACGTTTATTCTTATGTTGAAATTGATGTTTTAAGCATGTTTCCGTTAGTGTATGGCTTCTAGTTGATTATGTTGGCTTGCTTTCTGTCTTTCCCTTTCTACTTAAGGTTACCGGTATACCGCCATGCTCCCAACTCTTTCTTTATTTATACTGTTATTGCAAGGATTCCAGGTGCATTCTTATTTCTTTCACCTTTATTTCTTTGTTATGTATATCTTCTCTGTTAGCATGTATGCTTATAACTCTCGGTTGACTATTCTCCGTGCTAGTTTCCTGTGCTTTTCTCTATTGCATCGGTGACTATTTTTTTGCTATCTTCTACTTACTATTTTTATATCTTATATACGCTTAGTCGGCCGATGATGCCTACTGGGTACCCATTGCTTAGCAATTGGTGCTCATACTACACTTCTTCATCTTTTTAGTGCAGATATTAGTGTGAGCTATCATCGTTGATCGCGTGGAGACTCATGCAACTTTTGGATATTCGAGACTAGGGTAAGCGTTTGATGATCGAGGCTTGGCCACATCTCATCTTTTGTTCTGTTACTCTTTATTTGTTCAAAGACAAATGTATATTCTATTTGGTTTCTTCTAGCACTTGTATTCTATTAGAAGCTTCTGTACTATCAATACCAAGTCTTTGGTTAGTGTAGATTCCTTATGATTATATATTTAGGTTGTTGATTCTGCTTTGTTCTATCCTTATATTCTTTTTTTGATTATTTCTGCTTATTGTGCGTATTGGTTAGGTGGTATCCCATGAAAATTAACATGCATCCCTATTTACATAAGAAATCACCTTAGCAATTAAGCACATAGATCCCATAAGCTCAAGGAATCAACATATATATCAGGTAACAATTAAGCCCGGTTTAACTCAAGAAACCAACATGTATATCAAGTAAATAATTAAGCTCGGTTAAACTAAAGTAACCAACATGTATATCAACTAAATAGTTAAGTCTGGTTCAACTCAAGGAACCAACATGTATATCAAGAAAATAGTTAAGCCCGATTTAACTCAAGTAACTAACATAATCAAGAAAACACATAATCCCTGGTTCACTCAAGGAACCGTCACACACACAAAATAACTGTACACACATGCTTAGGGTCTTATGGTTGCCCACTAGCCATGACCTGCAGGGGACGAGCTCTTGTCCATGTACCAAATTCCACACATCAAGTGTCTGCCAACCTTATATAAACCAATCCCATGGAGATGTCCAAATACCGATATATTCCACAATATTGAAAGATATCAATGTAATCACAACCACAATAATAACAGAAACAACACTTGTAAAAATCAACAAACTTTCAATTAAACTCATTGAATATGATTAACACTTAGGATATCAAACAATCATTCACTTTTCCTTGAACATGCATTGCCCAAGCAATACTAAGGAATAGTCATGCACACATAATACAAATTGGATTTCAACTACATTTAAACCATCACCTACCTCAATCCAAGCCTAAAATGCTCTATTAAACCAGAGCTTTCCCTTTTCTTGCAACCATGGCTTGTTTATGGTCTAAAAACAGGAATATAAACACATAATAAACTAAATGACCTATAATATCCAGGATTACAGCCTAATCCCAAATCTCAAGGCTAATTTCATGATCATCCCACCCACTTTAGGGCATTCCCACCATAAATTCACCTTAAAACTACCAATTTCATAGTTACATTGGTGAATTATAGTCATGCAAGTGTAAATAATCAACCTTTAATTAGAACCCAAATGTTTTACACCCAAATTACCCCCTTGAACCAGAATTTATAGCTAGGTCAAGTTAAACCCTCCCCAAGACTCGTAAACTAGAGATATTAGGGTCAAGGAATCGAAAAACTAGTTAATAGGGATAAATAACTAACCTTTACAAAGAATTCTGGTAGAAAATAGGTGAAAATCGCCCTAAATCGCCTAAGCCCTCCCCAAAACGTGTTTACGTAATGAACCATTTTTGGGGAGTTTTCTACATAAACATCAATTTACCCCGCTATAGCAACCGGATCCTACTATAACGGCATTGCTATAGTGGAATCCGCCTGCCATAGCAGGATTAACAGTCTTTGACTCCCACTATAGCAGAAATTTCTCCACTATAGCAACAACCCTGTAGTGACCTGCCACCTGCTATAGTGGGTGTGGTGAGGCAGAAACTCAGGATTTCTCCCAATTTTACCTTTTTCACAATGCACCCTTAAACCATGACATTCTGGACTAACCCCTTCACGTCAAGTTTGATATCATGAGTTCTACCTACAAGAATTCACTTTCAAAAAATCCTATGGATTTTTTATCATCTTAGATAATATAAAGTCAAGCCACACTTTACGACATTTACGCAATCCATTCTCGGATTGCCATAGACCATACCTCGCTCGGATTCTGTCCAAGACTAGCCTAGCCTGAGATTTTTAACTTTTAATTTTTTGAAAATACGAACCCAAATTTTTGTATGAGTGGCTCACCTATAGTGATGGAAAGGGTCATTATAGGCTTAAAGAAGAGTCATCTGAACTAATACACATTTTAGGACATGTGCTGTCTAAACACATACCCTTTTCGGTGTTAAATAATCCTCCCAAGACATATATATGCTTATAATGTACTAAAAATTATATAGGTGAGCCTCAGGTCAAAATTCATATCATGAAAGTATACTTCTGTAGAGCCTCAACTCTAATTTATCTAAAAATACTATTGTTGAGCCTTGATTCTAAATCTTTATGAAATATGGTAAACTAAACTTTCAAGATGAGAAAACATTCCTTCTTTTCAAAACATACCAATGTGCATAAGAGTAATTTTGTAAACTTTCATGAAGTAGACAGTTTTCATAAAAACATGAGATAACTTTTGTAAAATATGATACAGATTTCATAACATTCGAAATACATTCCATGACTCATGAAATAGGATATACAATGAAGAGATTCTTTGACTTCTGAGGTTTCTACTATTTTCATGGAAGGTTCAAGGATTTTCATCATGAGATCATGAAACTAGATTCTAGGATTCAATTCGAAAACTCTAGCTTGATTTATAAACAAAACTAAAAATAGGAATCATGCTTGTGGGGAAGAACAGGATTCCCACACTGAAAATTAGTCTTACATATCTTTAGCCGCACCAAATACCGAAGAAGAATCTGATCTTGGAAGGAGAAGGACCACAAGAACCTTTGTTGATCCTTGAAGATGAGTTTTCTTGAAAATCCTAGATTTTGGCTGTAGATTGATACAATAACTAATACTCAAAAATAGAAACCTAACACTAAAAACAAGAATTGAAGATAAAGGATAGAAGAAGAGAAAAAAATTTGAAATCTAAGGCAACTAATACTATATTAAAGTAAAGACCTCCAATGAATGTCCAATAAGCACCAATCCTATGAAATGAGCAAGACACAAGAATGGAGCTAACAGGAAACCATGGATATATTAAAACTAAGATCTCCTATTAAGAACACCAAACAAGCACCTATACTATCAAGACGCCCTCAAGAGGAATGATTTCCTCTAGAAAGCAATCCCATCAACATTGTTTAGCAACAAAGGCCATAACCTCAACTCTGACAAGAGTTTCACACATAATCTCAATAATCAAAATGGTCTAAGTCTGAAGTAGCTATTCTCCACTAATTATAGCCTAAGCTTATTATTACAAAAATAACCTTAATGAGATAAGGGTATTCTTCATCTTCTTAGGCATGCGATACTTATGTTTGAAGAATAACCTCTTTTGCATATATAGACCCTTTTCTCCCAAACCTTGTATTTCCATTTTAGCATGTTCTTGAGCTTCAACTCTTCATTCCAATATATTGATGAAGCTCGACTGGCATCATTCTCTCTTTCTTGATTGCAAAACTATAGGAAAGATAAGCAAAAATAAGGACCTCATAGCAAAAAGGTTAGTACAAGGGTTAACAAATTTGCCAACATGCCAAGTATGCATAAACTTATGATATACACCGAGCATCAACTAGTCTTATGAAGTACAAATCCTCACATATAGCACAAATTACTTGGCTATTACAAGGATCAAGAAATAAGGATATTATCAAGGAACCAATGGTTTTGAAATACCAAGTAGGTACATAGACATTAGTTTGAGTAGACATGAAGCACAAATAATCCTTTATTTCAAGATAAAATCACTTTTGAGATGGATCCATGACCAACTGCCGCACATGTAAAGTGTCACTGGGGTCAAAAGGGAAGAACATCATTATGTTTTTGTTAAGAAGACAATCATTTCCCCCCTTAAGACTCCTCTCCACGTAAGACATGCTCCCAACACAAAAAGAGCATCATCTTATGTAAATAGATAGTAAAGGCAGGTGTCACTCAAAACAACTTCATCCAAAGTGTCCTCATATGTAACCTCACTGTTAGATTCAAGAACAACATCTATAAAGAATTGGAACACTAAAAAAAGAAGTAACCATTTGAAAACAAGTATCACCTTCTTTCTCAACATTTCATACAAGTTATAGCCCTCAGGAAGAGCTACATCACCATTCGTTTTAGCACCACTAGGCACTACACTGGAGTGATCTCATCATGATCAAACAAGATATTGTACTTAAAAAGAGAACAATCAATTCAATGATAAAGAATTGAAACATATAATCTCATTCTCAAAAAGGCAATTGTCCTCATTGCAAGTATTTTCAATCACATGATCTCTATGATCAAAGTAAGTAATAGGATCTTCAACAAGAGATATGCTCAAAGAGTCACTCTTATTCACATAATCAACTTTATAAACATCATCACTAATTTGAGGCTCACTAATCACATCATAAGATTCCTCAATTAGTGGACTAGAATTGCAAATAAGTTGATTAACATAAGTTTCACATGACAATGTATTATCAATCACATCACAAGTGTTAATACTAGGTTGACACAAATAAATCTTACAAAGAGAATCATTTCAGTCATCAATAGGATCAACTAGTGCATAATCACTCTCAAAAAATCATTAAGCTCACATCAAGACAAGCTATCACTCAAACTTTGTTCATTGAAATTTTTTAAAGTGCCAAGTTTAACTATTTTACCTTAAAACTCATAAGAAGGATTTTCTTTACCTTGGAACAAAGCTCCCACTCTCATATTTTCACACAAGTCAAACCGTTTGATATAATAAGATATTACATTCATCACATCCTTAATAGTAGGATCCTTATTGGGAGTTTGTATTTCTCCATTCTCCATACGTGTACCTACAAAAAAATCCATACAAAGAGAAGTACAAACAAGATTAGTGATAACAGCTCCTCACTATCACTCGTATTCGCACTCTTTTGTGCTTGGATAGCACAATTCAAATATACTCACACACTCTAGCGTTTTATCACTAAAGGATCTGGCTAAAGTTGCTATTAACCTCGATCAATCGCTTGCCAAGACTCACAAACCAACCTTAAAGATAGAATAAATTCTTGTTGGTTGAAAAATGGATGACTCATAAAATCTATCGGACTTGAATCAAGAGAATCAACAATGAAATAAAATGAAAAAAGCACAAGAAAGTAATTAGCATGAAGGAAAAGAAATCAGACTAAAAGAACTTGATGATATGTAGTAGGTTATCTACTAATTACAATCAAGTTATGAAGCCAAACAAATATAGAATTAATGAAAAGAAACTAATTTACCAAGAAAATCATTGGGATGAACGTGGATTTTATTCCATGAACAAAAGGCTCCAAAAAGTGGAGAAAACTCAAAAAATAACCTTAAAAATATGCTGGCTGGCTAAGAAGTCACTGGAGCCACTTGTTGAAGGCTCTTAGCCATCGCTGGAGGGGCTGAGGCAATGGAGGAGGATGGCTTGGAGTGAAAGTCGATGATGGAGGATAGGCTGGGCGCGGAAGCCGCTACTTTGCAGCTCAGGAATCCCTAGCCGGCTCGCTGATGCGGAAGCCACTTTGTGTACAGTGCAGACACAGAAGCCATTTTCCTTTATGGCTAGTGACCTGGATAGTAGGCAGTTCCTGTTTGTACAGCTGTCAGCGCCTCATTGGTGCATAAAAATTGCTGAAAAATTCTTTTTTTTGTGCTCAATTTTCATATTTTTTGCACTCCTTTGGGCCCACCTTATCTAATTTTGGGACCACAAACATATTTCTACAACTATTTTCTTGGGGTATTATATCAAATGTACTCTTTTTGCTCCCTAAAAAACACATGAATATTTTCAAGAACATCAAAACCATTCAAATCTCTAACTCTATCCAATTCTTCTCCAAATCACCCCAAAATTTAGGGTAGCTTCCTCTCGACCTAGAGAACAAACACTAATGCTTATTACGCTCAATCAAAATCCAAATCAAAAGACTCACTTTTCAAGTTTACGAAGTTCTTCAAACCTCTAACCTTACCAAGAACCCCAAATTTCTAACACCCTTCAAATAAACTCAATATCATCTCAAATTTTAGGAGTAGCTTCCCCTCGAGCTAGAGAACAAACACCAGTAAGTTTTTAGCTTGAAACACTCCTAATCTTTAAGACCCATTTTCTAGTCTTCAAACTTTCAAGCTCCTTTAATGGTGGATTCTTCTTTTCTACTTCACATAACTTAAAATCTTGAATTTAGACTCAAAAAATACTAGGGAATACATATCTAGTGTCAAAAATAACAAATCAAACACAAAAAGTTTTTGATTTTTTTTGGATGAATTGTTTTTTATTTTTTTTGGAAAATATCAAAAATTCCAAGACTAGATTTGTGGGAACAAATTTAATCTTAGCTCTGATACTAATTGATACAATAACGTATATGCGGAAATATAAACCCTAACACTAAAAATAAGAATTAAAGATGAAAGATAGAAGAAAAGATACAAAATTAGAATCAAAGGCAACTAATACTATATAAAAGTAAAGACCTCCAATAAATATCCAATAAGCACCAATCCTATGAGATGAGAAAGACACAAGAATGATGCTAATAGGAAACCATGGATATATCAAAATCAAGACCTCCTATTAAGAACACCAAACAAGAACCTATACTATTGAGACACCCTCAAGAGAAATGATTTCCTCTAGTAAGCAATTTCATCAATGTTGTTTAGCAACAAAGGCCATAACCTCAACTATCACAAGAGTTTCACACATAATCTCAATAATCAAAAATAGTCTATGTTTAAAGTAGCTATTCTCCACTATTTATAGCTAAATCTAATTATTACAAAAAATTTAATGACCTGTTTCATCGTTATAATGCGTTTGGGGTGTAAATGCCCGGTTAGAGTGTTTTTTCTAAGTTGAGAGTTGATAAAATCTCAAGCTTATGTGAGTTTTGATTCAAATCTGGTGTTATGAGCTTAAGTTGTAATTCTTGATCCATGATGTATTGTTTGATATTGTGGTATTTTGTGGTGGATAGTTAAGAGGTGTAGGGTCTTATAGGAAGTTTTGGGATGGTAAACGGGTTCATAGAACTCTAGTTATAGTGATTATCGTATCAAGATTAATGTTTTATATCTAGAAACCAAGGTTGTGTTGTGAAATAGGGAGTTTTGGGTGAGTTTTTGATAGTTGGTTTTTGTCCTTGCTGCAACAGTATATTTCCCACCATAGAGAGCTTGTCATAGCGATCCTCGTTCTTCTATAGCAGACCTGACAAGTAGATAGGGCCCACCATAGCAAGCCAAGTTCCACCACAGAGGTCTCACCGTAGGGAGAAAAGGACTGTTGTGGTGAGTGATGGGACAAATTACCTGACTCAAGTATTTTTTTTAAGTTATTTCTCAAAAACTCTAAGTGTCATTCTAGATCTTCAAGAGGATGATTTTCCCAAGATTAGGGTGTTTTCCATCGTTCGAGGTAAGTTAATCCATAAAACTCTTTGTTTAAAAATTATTAATCCTTATAGGATTATAAGATTATGTTTAATGGTGGAATTGTGGGTTTAGAGCCCTGAAAGTATGAAAAGTAGGAAAAACCCTATGGGTAGGTGTAATTTCACATATTATTAATCCTAGGATGTTAATTAATACTTCCTGGTGTAACACCCCGCCCGTTCAAATATTGGATTAAGTCATACTTTTAGGGTAAGCCTAAGAGTTATTGTTATATAAGAAGGATGTTTTATGAGGAATTTTAATTGCACAATGGTCGTATGTTAAGTTTTGAAGTCAAGCAAGTGGCAAAATAAAAGTTAGAGAAAGTTATTGTAAATTTCATTAAGAAATTCTCTAAAAATTGGAGATCAAATGTATCAAAGATTTTGTCCAAATATACAAAGAGTGTCACGACACAGACCGTCGTGAGTGACACCCACCCAACCCCCAGATCAGCGAACCAGTAGAGTTCAACCCTTAGCCTAGACTAACAGCCTAAAACCAGCAAACAGAAAATAAACTAGCAATTCAAATAATGCAAAAGGCCTTTCATAGAAATAAAACCTGCGGAAATTCCCCTAGAATCTGAAAGTCATCGTACCAAACACTACCAATATTAGAGTGGGGGGATGCAACCCCAAAACTTAAAACAATAAAGAGATAGTCTAAGCCTGAAACAATTGGGGTACAACTCAAAGATAAACACCAAGGCGGCTTGGTCGAACAGCTCACCCTTGATATCTGGAGTAGTCCGACCTACAAGTGAGGTCGTGCATCCGCCGCCAGAAGATTTCTTGTACTCGCAAGAAAAATAAGAAAGTGCAGTATCAGTACACAACCACTGTGTACTGGTAGGATCATCAGCCAGTTTTCAAATAAAACAGTGTATAATCAGTACAACAAATTAAGTATAAGTACAAAAAACATGCAACAAGTCAATAGGCTCCCCTAGACTACAAGTCTCTACCTAGCTTGTTCCCGCATGAAATCCACCTTTTATAACTCTAAACAACAATAACAGAATCAGTAAATCATCCTTTTTGTCTAGCCCTGACCCACCCTGGGATCCCTTCTAAATATCACCTAAGTATTAAACAGACAACCTGGCCTAATCCAAGACCAACTCAACAGATATAACAGGATTCCCGATCACTCAAGGAACACCAATGAATATCACAATTCAATAAAACAGCACGGTCCACTCACGGAACCAATAACAATCAATGCAATGCAATGATGCAGTAAAATAAACCCATACTAGGCGTGGTACCCGATCCAACCGTTAGTATTCTGTACTAGGCGTGGTACCCGAGCCAACCATTTATTATACCCGTACCAGGCGTGGTACCCGAGCCAACCATTAGTATACACGTACCAGGCATGGTACCTGAGCCAACCGAATATCAATAATCCAGAGTCAAACAATGAACAAACAACTTGTAAATAAACAAGCAATACACCATTCAATTCGCACACTGTAAAACAGGACCCTTAGACATTCTACACAATTCCTCTAAGCCATGCAATTCATACAAACACTTAGATAAGAGTACAAAATATACAACATTCACAGGAATCATAAGCCATCACCTACCTAGAAATGATCCAAGCTCTAATCAACCTGAGCTTTCCTGTGTTCTGGATTCCTTTCTCGTTCTTGGTCTAAAACAATATACTAGTACTCAAATTAGCAAACAAGCCCTGCACATTACCCGGATTACACACAATCCCTGACCCCCAGGCCACCCATGATCATCCTACCCTTTTTCCCTGGCTTCCCTCAATTAATTTCCCTAGTTCTATTATTTTCACAAATAAAAATAGAGAATTTAACAACATACAATCATAATACTTTACTTTTAACAATATCCAAGAACTTTCATGCCTAGAATCCCCTTTCTTCCCCAGATTCTACCATCCCTAGGTTATTTCAACCCTTCCCCAAGCTCCCTCCTAGCAATTCTACCATGTAGGAAAAGTAGTACGAAGTTTCGGAAAGTAGAATCCTTACCTTTAAGACAAAAAATAGTGGAAAACTGGTAGAAATCACCCAAAATCGCCCCCTTCTTCTCCCAAAATGTTTCAAGAAAAATTGAACTATTTTGGGGAAGTTTCTACATTAAATCCCATCATGCTCCGCTATAGAGGTCTGCTCCGCTATAGCGGTACCGTCGTAGCGGAGTCATCCACTATGGTGGAGGCAGTCCGACATTGACTTCTGCTATAGCAGTAATTTCTTTGCTACAACGGAGGACGCTATGGCAGAGTGTCAACCGCTATAGCGGTTGACACAGGACAGAAAGTCACAAAACCTCCAAAACTAGTCCATTTTACAACACACTTATTTTCCTGACGTCCTGGAATAATCCCTTCTCGTCAACCTCGATCCTGAGTGTTCTACTTACCCTAATTCGATTTCGAAAAGCCCCTCAGACTCTTTTATGTGTTAGATACGAGGAAAACTAGCTCACCATAATACATCTAACCCAATCCTTTCCCAGATTGCCCTAGACTCCACCTCGCTCTAAATTCGGCGAGGCTAGCCTAGCCCAGAATTTCAAACTCCCAAACTCAGAGTTTTCTAACTCTAAGACTTGGCACGATTGGACTACCCGTAATGATGGACCCGGTAGTTACAACAGATACCAATTTAGCCATTGTTCATCCCCGAATGATCACACCCGAATTTACAGAAATAAAAGAAAGAAAGTGTAGTACCTGAATCCTTAAACAAATGAGGGTACTTGTCCCACATGTCCTTCTCAGTTTCCCAAGTGGCTTCCTCAACCAGACGATGCTTCTACTGAACCTTTACCATATCAATCACCTTTGTTCTCAACCTCCGAACATTCCGAGCAAGAATCAAACTGGTTCCTCTTCATAAGGAAGATCCTGATTGAAAAGAACCTCATCCTACTTGATGATGTAGTACCCATCCCCATGGTATCGCTTAAGCATGGATACATGGTATACCGTATGAACATCCGACAAACAAGGCGGCAGTGCTAACTTGTAAGCCACTGGCCTCACAATCTCAAGAACTTAAAACGGACTGATGAACCGAGGGCTAAGTTTGCCCTTCTAACCAAACCGCATAACTCCCTTTATTGATGACACTTTCAACAATACCTGTTCACCAATTTAAAATTCCATGTCTCGGACCTTGCGATCTGCATACTTCTTCTGCCTGCTTTAGGCAGCCAGCAATTTGGACTGAATGCCCCTTACCTTTTCCTGTGCTTCCTTTACCAATTCCACTCCCAAAGGCTCTACATTGCCTTCCTCAAACCACCAAACTGGTGATCTGCAGCTCCTCCCATACAACGCCTCGAATGGTGCCATGCCAATGCTGGAGTGATAGCTATTATTGTATGGGAACTCGCACAACCGTAGAAATTCATCCCAGTGACCCCCAAAGTACATCACACATGATCTCAGCATTTCCTCCAATACCTAGATCATCTTCTTTGACTGACCATCAGCCTGAGGATGGAAGGCTAAGCTAAAGGTGAGTTGTGTACCCAACTCTTCATGTAGCTTGCCCTAAAATTTAGAGGTGAACTACGTACCCCTGTCTGAAATGATGGACAGTGGCACCCCATGCAATCTCATAATCTTCTTCACATAGATCTTAGCCAATTGTTGGGAATTGTAATCTACCATGACTGCAATAAAATGAGCGGACATGGTCAGCCTATCAACAATGACCCAAATTGAGTCATACTTCCTCAATGTCTTGGGAAGACCCATCACGAAGTCCATGGCTATACTTTCCCACTTCCACTCTGAAATTGCATTCTCTGGATTAGTCCTACAGGTTTCTGATGCTCATACTTTACCTGCTGGCAGTTCTTACATTTGGACACAAAGTCAACTATGTCCCTTTTCATTCTGGGCCACCAGTAATGCTGCCTTAAGTTTTCGTACATTTTGGTCACACCCGGATGAATTGAGTACCGTGAACCATGGGCTTCTACCAAGATTTTTTGAATTATATCATCAACCCGAGGAACACAAATCCTCTCTCTGAAATTTAGCACTTCACCAGAGTCTAACGTGATGCCCCTGGATTCCCCGGATATTACCTTACCTCGAAGATTACTCAGTTTCGGATGAAGTTGTTTGGCCTTTATTTCCTCTATGAAGGTGGCTTTGACCTCAATGCTGGCCAATAACCCACCCTGTTCTGAAACACCCAAGTACACGAACTTGGCCTCCAAAGTCTGAATTTCCCTTGCTAGTGGTCGTTTGGACACCTCCAAACAAGCCAAACTACCCATGCTAACTTTTTTCCGGCTCAATGCGTCTGCCACCATATTAGCCTTACCTGGATGGTACTGAATAGTCACATCATAGTCCTTCAGTAACTCCATCCACCTTCTCTACCTCAAATTCAAATCCTTCTAAGTGAACACATGCTGCAAGTTGCGATGATCGATGACCACCTCATACTTGACACCATAGAGATAGTGTCTCCAAATCTTGAGTGCAAAGACCACTGCTGCCAATTCTAAGTCATGAGTAGGATAGTTCCTCTCATGCACCTTAAAATACCTAGATTCATATGCTATCACATTTCTATCCTACATCAACACAGCACACAAACCATAATGTGAAGCATCACAGTAAACAATAAAGTCTTTACCTTTAACCGGCAAGGACAATATAGGAGTCGTGGTCAGAAGTGTCTTGAGCTTTTAGAATATCTCCTCGCACTTGTCAGACCACACAAATGGTACATCTTTCTATGTTAGCCTAGTCAGGTGAGTAGCAATAGATGAAAAATCCTTAACAAACCTCTGGCAGTACCCTGCGAGCCCAACAAAACTCCTCACCTCGGTCATAGAGCTAAGACGGGCCAAACTCTTGACTGCTTCAATCTTCTGGGGATCCACCATCACCCCCTATTCTAACACCATCACCCCCTGTTCTCACACTTAGTGAACTTCACATAAAGCTTATGGCGTCTCAAGATGTCCAACACAATACGAAGATGATTAGTATGCTCCTCCCTACTCTTGGAGCAGATCAAAATATCATCGATAAACACAATCACGAAGGAATCCAAATACGACCTAAACACCCCATTCATTGAACTCATGAATGCTGCCGGTGCATTGGTCAAACCAAAAGACATTATTAGGAACTCGTAATGCCCATATTGAGTCTGAAAAGTAGTCTTAGGAATGTCCTCATGCCTAATCCTCAACTGGTGGTACCTCGACCTCAGGTCAATTTTCAAAAATACCGATGCGCCCTGAAGCTGGTCAAACAAATCATCAATGCGGGGTAGAGGGTACTTATTCTGAATGGTCACCTTGTTCAACTATCTATAATCTATACACATCCGCATACTACCATCCTTTTTCTTTACAAACAAAACAGGAGCACCCCAAGGCGACGCACTGGGATGGATAAATCCCTTATCTAGGAGTTCCTGCAACCGAGTCTTAAGTTCCTTTAGCTCTGTCGGAGCCATACGATACGGAGGAATAGAAATGGGATGAGTGCCTGGCTCCAGATCAATACAAAAGTCGATATCCCTGTCCAGAGGCATACCAGGCAAATCCGCTGGAAACACCTCTGGAAACTCAGAAACCACCGGAACTGACTCAATAGATGGGGATTCCACACTATCATCCCGTAGATGAGCCAAGACGGCTAGACACCCTCTCCCCACTAACTTTCTAGCCCAAACAAACAATATGACCTTAACTGGCTTAGGCCTATACACACATTCCCACTCTAGTCTATCCTTACCCAAAATCTCTAGAGCCACAGTCTTGGTGTTACAGTTCAACACAACATGATAAGGGGAAAACTAGGTCATGCCCAAGATAATATCAAAATCAGCCATATCCAGAATCACCAAGTCTACCCAAGTATGCACTCATGAACGCAACAGAACAATCACGATAAACATGAGTCACAATCACAGACTCTCCAACTGGGGTAGAAACACGGATAGGGGAATCAAGGATATCACAAATAAATTCTAGACCCAACACAAAACTCACAGATACATAAAAATATGTAGAACCTGGGTCAAATAATACAAAAGCCATTTTATCGCAGACAAGAATGGTACCTGTGATCACCGCATCTGATGCTTCCGCTTCAATTCTCCTTGGAAATGCATAGCAATGAGCCCGATTGTCAATCCGAGCAACTTCCCGGGCTGGCTGTGCTGCAACCCTACCCGCGCCTCAATTCCCTCTGTCACCCCGGCCTCCCTAAAAGTTTCCTCGCCCACCCTGTGGACGACCTCTAGCATTACCGCCTCTACCTACCGGGACCACCGCTTTAGACTATTGCTGACCCTGATTACCTGTCTGCCTGAGTGGGCACTCCCTCTTAAAGTGGCCCAGATCACCACAATGGAAGCAACCACGGTCAAGTGTAGGCCTGCTAGCTGATATATAAGATGCTCTGTGGCCTCTAGGAGCTGAAGACTGATTATGAGCTCCCTGACGACCACCTGTAGCAGCTAGCAGAGCTGACTGAATAGAATGGGCTGAGTATACTTGCTGATTATGACCCTTGGAATATGAACCACCATAATTTCCCTCTTTCCGGGACTTCGTGGCTAACGCCTTAGCCTGCCCCGTCTGTCTGGCTCTCTCAAGTTGCTTCATATAATCCACCATATCATTAAATCCCTTCCCTGAAGAAGTCATATGCACTGACAGTACCTGTAGCTTAGTATTCAAACTTTTCACAAACAACCGGACTCGTTCCTCTTTGGAACCCAATATTTGTGTGGCAAAATAAGACAAGGCATGGAACTTAGCCTCGTAAGCAGAGACTGACATTCTACCCTGCTTCAAGTTCAAGAACTTATCCTTCTTGCGATCCCTCAAAGTACGGGGTACGTACTTCTGTAAAAAGAAAGAGTGGAAATATTCTCAAGTCAGTGGGGGTAGAACATAAGATCAACACTCCACATGAGACCTCTACCACTGCTTAGCATCACCCTGCAGCTGAAATGTGACAAACTCAACCCCATGCTGATGTACGATACCCAACTTGTGCAACCTCTCATAGAAATCCAAGATGAACTCATAAGTATTCTCCCTAGCAGTACCCTGAAATGTAGGAGGTTTTAGCTTGAGAAACTTGGTCAGCATCTCATGCTCATTCCCTGTCATCTCTGGGCCTAGCATTGGACTGAAGAAGTCATTCGTGCCTGAAGCTGTATCTATCCTAGGTGTTGTAGTAACCGTTGGCTGAGTATCCAAGGCCTAGTTTACAAAAGCCGCGAGTATAGCTCCAGTACCAACCAACCAGCTCAAAATATTCCAAGCCTACTGAAAGGCTTCTGGTGTCATAGAAGGGAGGCCTGCATCCCTAACCGGTGCTGCCTCTTCCTGCACCTCACCATCTTCAGCCACAACTTCCACATCTTCAGCAATATGTTCCTGAGGTGGGGGAGGGGTCACTTTATGCTCTCCAGCACCCGCTCGAGCTCCACCCCTGGCGGGTGCGGCCCTACCTCATCCTCTGCCCCTTTCCCTGCCTCTACCCCAGATAGCCGAGCCCACTGCTGGGATCGCTTCTCTAGCTCCGTTGTTCCTTGTTTAACCATCTACGAACAGAAGATTGAATGAGATTAGATACCAATTTGTATCACCAGATACCAATTGGAATCAAGTTATAGCACGAAGGAAAGAAGGAAGAGATAGTTTTCCTAAAGCCCCATAGCCTCTCAAAGAAAAGTACAGACATCTTCACACCATTCTGCAAGACTCTACTAGACCTGTTTGGTAAGATGAGATCAACGAACCTAGGGCTCTGATACCATCTTTTTCACGACCCAAACCATCGTGAGTGGCACCCACCCAACCCCCGAATGAGCGAACCAGTAGAGTTCAACCCTTAGCCTAGACTAACAGCCTAAAACCAACAAACAGAAAATAAACTAGCAATTTAAATAATGCAAAAGGCCTTTCATTGAAATAAAACCTGTAGAAATTCCCCTAGAATCTGAAAGTCATCGTACCAAACACTACCAATACTAAAGTGCGGGGATGCAACCCCAAAACTTACAACAATAAAGAGATAGTCTAAACCCGAAACAATTGGGCTACAACTCAAAGATAAACACCAAGGCGGCTTGGTCGAACAACTCACCCTTGATATCTGGAACAGTCCGGCCTACAAGTGAGGTCGTGCGTCAGCCGCTGGAAGATTTCCTATACTCACAAGAAAAACAAGCAAGTGCAGTATCAGTACACAACCACCGTCTACTGGTAGGATTATCAGCCAGTTTCTAAATAGAACAGTGTATAATCAGTACAACAAATCAAGTATAAGTACAAAAAACATGCAACAAGTTAATAGGCTCCCCTAGACTACAAGTCTCTACCAGAATCAATAGATCATCCTTTTTGTCTAGCCTAGATCCACCCTGGGATCCCTTCTAAACAACACCTAAGTGTTAAACAGATAACCCGACCTAATCCAAGACCAACTCAATAGATATAATAGGATTCCTGGTTACTCAAGGACTACCAACGAATATCACAATTCAATAAAATAGCCTGGTCCACTCACAAAACTAATAACAGTCAATGAAATGCAACAATATCAATGCAATGATATAGTAAAATAAACCTGTACCAGGCGTGGTACCCGAGCCAACCATTTATTATACCCGTACCAGGAATGATATCTGAGCCAACCGTTAGTATACCCATACCAGGCGTAGTACCCGAGCCAACTGAATGTCAACAATCCACAGTCAAACAATGAACAAACAACTTGTTAACCAACAAGCAATACACCATTCAATTCACATTCTATAAAACAGGACCCTTAGACATTCTACACAATTTCTCTAAGCCATGCAATTAATACAATCACTTAGATAAGAGTACAAAATATACAACATTAACAGGAATCGTAAGCCATCACCTACCTCGAAATGATCCAAGCTCTACTCAACCAGAGCTTTCCCGTGTTCCGGATTCCTTTCTCGTTCTTGGTCTAAAACAATATACAAGTACTCAAATTAACAAACAAGGCCTGCACATTACCCGGATTACACCAAATACCAGACCCCCAGGCCACCCATGATCATCCTACCCTTTTTCCCGTGCTTCCCTCCATTAATTTCCCTAGTTCTATCATTTTCACGGATAAGAATAGAGAATTTAACAATATACGATCATAATACCTTACTTTTAACAATACCCAAGAACTTTCATGCCTAGAATCCCCCTTCTTCCCCGGATTCTACCATTCCTAGGTTATTCCAACCCTTCCCCAAGTTCCCTCCAAGCAATTCTACCATGTAGGAAAAGTAGTACAAAGTTTGGGGAGTAGAATCCTTACCTTTAGGATGAAAAATAGTGGAAAACTGGCAGAAATTGCCCAAATCTCCCCCTTCTTCTCCCAAAATGTTTCAAGAAATACTGAACTGTTTTGGGGAATTTTCTGCATTAAATCCCGTCACACTCTGATATAGCAGTTTGCTCCTCTATAGCGGTACCGCCGTAGCGGAGTCATCCCCTATGGCGGAGGCTGACCGACGTTGACGTCCGCTGTAGCGATATTTTCTTTTCTACATCAGAGTGTCAACTGCTATAGAGGTTTACACGAGACAAAAATTCATAAAACCTCTAAAACTAGTCCATTTTATAACACACTTATTTTTCTGACGTCCCGAAACAATCCCTTCACGTCAACCTCGATACCAGGAGTTCTACTTACCCAAATTCAATTCCAAAAAGTCCCTCAGACTCCTTTATATGTTAGCTACGAGGAAAACTATCTCACCACAAGACATCTAACTCAATACTTACCCAGATTTCCCTAGACTCACCTTCGCTCCAAATCAGACCGAGGCTAGCCTACCCCAAAATTTTAAACTCCCAAACTCGGAGTTTTCTAACTCTAAAACTTGGCATGATTGGACTACCTGTAACGAAGGACCCGGTCGTTACAAAGAGATATAAGGGCTCCAACCCACCAAATTAAAGTTCTACGATTCTAGTTTCTAACATACTAAATCGTTTGTCCATACAACTTCAGAATAGAGAGATATTTATATTTTTGTATGACTGTACAACCAGGTACGTCAAGGTGGACCCCTAGCTCCAAGTCGGTTTAACTTTATATAAGTTGTTTTAGTTTCATTTGAACTCAGAAAAATCAATCGAAATTCATATAAAATCAGAAGGAAAGTCCCTAAATTATCCATGGATATTGATTATGTAATGACCCTTCTGGTCATTCCCGCATTTATGCTTTCTTTGTACCATCAAAGCTTGCATGTAGCGTCCCCAAGTAATTTATGGCTTGCTGGACCAGTGGTTTGGTTCCCTTGCCATTCGTTTGGTCTTTATGGCTATTTTCCTATTTTAGAGCCGAGTCTTAAAAGTGAGTTATCGAAATCGGGCAATGGTGATTTGCGATCATATGACGTCAACTGACCTTGTGGGAAGGTCGATCATGATTAAAGGTGTCGTATGACCTTACCCTTCATCCTGTATCAAAGGCTTGTGAGCCTAAATTTGAGAAATTTATTAACATTGCGCGTATTGGAAAATATTTGATTTGAAATTTGAATTTGGTAAAAAGTTTTTTTATTCTAAAAATATTTTGACTATTTATAAAAAATACTTTTATTATGATATATTTGTGTATGTATTTATTTTATAAGAGTTTTATAAATTATTAATATTTTAACAGAGATAATAAACTTATATATGTTGAAAATTATTATTATAATATAGTAGATTTTATTTGAAATAATTTTCTATTAATTATTATATATTCAAAAAGTTATTTTTATTTTACTATGAACTTATGCAATACCCGAATACATACGTATCAAGAAAGAAACATTTATTGTGTTGCCACCTCCACTCCACGTGAAAGTGTAGGGAGAGTGCAATAATTTTTAGGATTGATAGGTGTCCCTCACTTAGGATATATATAGTAATTAATTCTATGGCTTATAAGAAATGAGAAGGTTGGCAAATCACTTCTTATTCTAGTATATACTTTTCAACCATTTTTACTTTAACATAAATAGTTGGCTTCCTGTAGGCATATGGGCTTAATATGCCCCTTTTCATTCTTTTACTTCTTAAGCAAAGGGAGCGTGTATTTTGCAATATATATGTATCTGTACGTTAATGAGGAGTTTTGGGGAGAAAAGTATTTTTATGATCTATTTGATCGGCGAAAGAAAATTGATTATCTACGTCAAGTTATTCAAGCCTAAATTCGAGTTTGATTTTATTTCGGAGCTTCTCAGAGCGGTTTGAGCTTGGACATCGTTGTCCTAGCAACTTGTCATCAGACGACAGGTAGGTTATGGTTTAACTCTTTTAGACATATAGGATATAATTATACTAATTAGCATCCTTGGGTTGGGTTTATTAGCTTGGTACCCCATACCTTGTTCGCTATTTCATGTCCGTCTTATTTTTGCTCCGTTGATTGTAGTTGATAGTGTCACCCTTGTGGTCCTGTGTGGCCTTGTTTTATCTCTGGTCCATAGATGGTGGGTTATTTGGGGATGTTCATGAGTCATGGAAATCGATACCGTTATTATAGAGCTGGTTATGCTTGTTGTAGAGCAATTGGATCTTGTGCAGGGATGATAGGTTGATTGTGAGCCATTGGGATACTTTTTGTGATTGAGCATGCCATTCTCATGCATACAAAGAGGGTTTTCACATGTTTTACTATGGTTTTAGCTTCGGGCCTACTATTGTTGGTTTTCTAAACCTTGCATTGACCGAGGGCCCATTTTTGGTAAAAATCATTATAAAGGGTTTGGAATTACTTTTATGGATCTTCTTGGGGCAACAAGGAGTTAAAAAGGGAAATTT
Source organism: Jaltomata sinuosa (assembly GCA_003996215.1). Taxonomy (NCBI): domain Eukaryota; kingdom Viridiplantae; phylum Streptophyta; class Magnoliopsida; order Solanales; family Solanaceae; genus Jaltomata; species Jaltomata sinuosa. The sequence goes on along the minus strand of QJPP01000608.1, from coordinate 31,947 downwards.
TACCATTTTTTCATACTTATACCAGACTCAGTCAGACCAAGCAGTAGACTTGCTTTACTACTATTTTGGAACCGGTTATCTCCGGGCTCCCTTGATAGATTTTTTGAGACTTATTTCACTGATTTAGACCTGGATAGACTCCAGGTATGCATTCTTGAGATTTGGTTACTAGTTTGGATCTGGTTACACTCTGTATTATTATATCGAGGCTTGTGTTTTAGTATAGGGTCTGCGAGTAGACCTTCATGGACCCTACCATTCCAGTCTAAGAGCTACGGGCCGAGGGTGACGGGAGGAGGGGTGTACAGTGGAGTTGAGGTACTCGGGGGAATCCCTTCCATGGATCCTGCCTCTATTGGGCCTTTTAGATACTGGAGGGGGTAACATACGGCACTACCATCACTTGGTTTCAGCATATCATATCATATCATGCATATTTTGTTCGGATCCACCCTTGTTTATTGTTTGCTCAGTGTATGCTCCGATAGTATGGGATGCCGTAGGGTTTGTTTTCACTTGTATGTGTTTCTTGGGTATATGGGCGCCCATGGGACTATAGTTAGACTTTTATTTATTATTATTCTATCGCGATATTGATCTTGATTATGGTATTACTAGCATGTCTTGGTTTTAATCATGTTTTCAAGCGTGTTATCATTATTTTCCTTTCCTTTTTCTCTTTTTACTTGAGGTTACTGGTATACCGCCTTCTCCTTTAACTCTTTTTATATATCATTATTGCATGGACCCCAGGTACGTTCCTTTTTCCTTCACCTATGTTCTATGTTGTATAGTTCTATTAGTTAGCCTAGCATGATTTTTTTCTCCTTGTATTCTTTCTATGCTAGCTTCCATGTGCTTGTTCGTTATTTTTGTGACTACCTGATTCTTTTCTGCTACATTATTGCTTTTATATCTTATATGCGCCCAGTCGGTCTATAATACCTACTGGGTACCCATTGCTTTACAATTGTTGCTCATACTACACTTCTTCATCTTTGGGTGCAGATTCGAGTGTAAGTTCTCGCTGCTGGCCGTACTGCCTCATCCGAGGTATTTTTGGAATATTCGATACTGAGGGTGAGCTCTTCATAACCGGGGCTTAGCTTTAGTTTGTCTTCTCTATTATGTACTCCTTTATTATTTAGAGACATATGTATATATATTTTTGGACCTTTTGTACTCTGTATAATTAGTTCCGGCCCTTATAACATGATACCAGGTCTTGGGGTTTGGTTTAGCTTCCATGTATGTATATATATATATGCTTATGTTGTCCCTTCATTTACTTATTTTCCCTTGCTTCTGTATATTTATATTGTTCTTCTGCTTGAGTAGTTGAAAGTAGTCCATTACTAACCGTTTCGGGCTACAGGGATTAGTTCACCTACTGAGGAGGTTGTAGGTGCCATTATGACCGAGAAATCAGGTCGTGATAGCTTGGTATCAAATCCTAGGTTCACCGGTGTCATCAGTATAGGAGCCAATGTCTAGTAGAGTCCTGTAGATCAGGGCGGAGACATCCGTACTCAATCTTCGGGAGGCTACAGTGGCATTTTAGGAAATACTACTCTCTTATTGCTTCTATATCGTGCATCTTATCCTTGATGGTTTCCTAAAACCTCACTTATTCTAGTTCATTCTCCCATAAATAGTTCATACGAGAGTGTCAACATCAGGCAGGGGTGAGCCTTTAACTCCAGCACCTCCTACTCCAGCTAGAGGTCGGGGAGGCTGCAGAGGTAGAGCTAAGGGATGTGCCAGAGTAGCGACACAAGTTAGAGCTCCTAGGGTCGAGGTTGAGCCCGAGTATGCGCCTGATATTTCTCTAGAGCAGTAGTCTGTGGACCGAGGGATAGCCCAGGTACCAACAGTGCTAGCACCAACTTTTGTGCCAGCTTCAGCCCCAACGGGGTACATTTCAGTCAGCCGCTCAGTCGGCTCAGCCTATCCATGCAGTGCAGCCAATGGCTAGAGGGGTGGTGGTCAAGCTTGAGGTGGTGCCCAACATAGCAGGAAAGGTGGTAGGGATAGCAGTCAGTCAGATGGTGGTCATCGTCAGTTTTATACGGTCCTTGGGAGACCGAAGGCATAAGCCTTGGATGGTGTGATCATAGGTACAATTTCTATATGCCGTCAGTCATCTTTGGCTTTGTTTGATCCTGGATCTACTTGCTCATATGTATCTTCCTACTTTATGCCTTGTTTGGGGTTGGCTAGTGAGCCGTTATCTGTGCCTATATCCGTTTCAACCCCGGTAGGAAATTCTTTAGTAGTGGATCATATTGTGAGATCCTGTATGATTATGGTTGGAGATATTGATACTTGGGGTGATTTGATGATTCTTGATATGTTAGACTTTGATGTCATTCTGGGCATGGACTGGTTATCCCCTCATCGTGCGGTTTTGGATTGTTATGCCAAGACCATTTCCATAGCCGTGCCCGATGCGTCCCCAGTTTTGTGGTAGGGTTCTGTCAATCGCGCACCATCTGGGATCATCTCTTGTCTTTGAGCTAGGAAGTTGATTTCCACGGGTGTTTGGATTATCTAGCATATGTCCGAAATGCTAGTGTCGACCCTTCTCCCCATGAGTCAGTTCCTGTTGTTAGAGATTTCCTAGATGTGTTCCCTAGCGACCTGCCAGGCCTTCCACCCAAGAGAGATATTGACTTTGCTATTCAGTTAGAGCCAAGAACCAGGCCCATTTCAGTTTCTCCTTACCGTATCGCTCCAGTAGAGTTGCGAGAGCCTAAGGAGCAGCTCCAGGATTTGTTAGGTAAAGGTTTTATTAGGCCGAGTATATCACCTTGGGGTGCTCCTATTCTATTTGTGAAGAAGAAGGATGGGTCAATGCAGATGTGTATTGATTATCGGTAGTTGAATAGGGTGACTGTGAGGAATTGGTATCTGATGCTGCGCATAGATGATTTGTTTGATCAGCTTCAGGGTTCGGACGTGTTTTCAAAGATAGATTTGAGGTCAATATACCACCAGTTGAGGGTTAGGGATGAAGATATCCCTAAGACAACATTCAGGACACGTTATGGCCACTATGAGTTCCTGGTGATGTCTTTTGGGTTGACTAATGCCCCTGCAACTTTTATGAACTTGATGCATAGGGTGCTTGGGCAGTATTTGGAATCATTTGTGATAGTTTTCATAGATGACATCCTGATATATTTGTAGAGTAGATATGAGCATGAGCAACACCTTTGACTAGGCTGACTAGGAAGGATGTCCCATTTCAGTAGTCAGATTAGTGCGAGGATAGCTTTCAGAGGATTAAGGCCTTGTTGACTTCAGCTGCAATGTTGACTTTACCAGTTGAGGGTGAGATTTTCTCTGTATATTATGATGCTTTAGGGGTTGGTCTAGGTTGTGTATTACGCAACAAGGTCGTGTGATAGCATATGCGTCAAGATAGCTGAAGGTTCACGAGCACAACTACCTCACTCATGACTTAGAGTTGGTGGAGGTAGTTTTCGCGCTTAAGATTTGGAGGCACTACCCATATGGAGTTCACTGTGAGATCTTCACCAATCACCATAGTCTTCAGTATACCATGAGTGAGCGAGAGCTGAACTTGAGGCAGATGAGATGGATTGAGTTATTGAAGGAATATGATTTTACCATTTTGTATCATCCAGGAAAGGCAAAAGTGGTAGCGGATTCCTTGAGCTGAAAGGCAGTGAGAATAGGTAGCCTAGCTTCACTTTAAATTTCAGAGAGACCGTTGGCCATGGACATCCAGTCCTTGGCTAACTGTTTGGTTAGGCTTGACTTATCGGATCCTAGTAGGGTTCTCGCCAGTGTTGATATTTATTGTACATTGATTGATAAGATTCAGAGCCGTCAGTTTGAGGATCAACAGTTGTGTGACCTTTGTGATCAGGTTGTTCTGCGTGAGGCCAGCTGGGCTACTCTAGATTTAGATGGGGTTCTGAGGTTTGATAGCCGCTTTTGTGTTCCGAGGGTTGGTGATTTGATTCAGTTAATTCTCCATGAGGCACATTGTTCTAGGTAGTCCATCCATCCTAGTGCAACCAAGATGTACATAGATTTGAGGCAGCTTTACTGGTGGTGTAGTATGAAGTGATATGTAGCAGAGTTTGTATCTCGGTGCTTGAACTGTCAGCAGGTGATGTTCGAGCACATGAGACCTGGTGATTTGATGCAGTGACTTCCCATTCCTGAGTAGAAGTAGGAAGGGATTACTATGGATTTCATAATTGGTTTGCCACACACTTCCAGGGGTTTCGACTCTAGTTGGGTAATTATTGATCGACTGACTAAGTCAGCGCACTTCTTGCCAGTTCAGACTATTTACAGTGCAAAGAGGTTAGCTCATATCTACCTTCGTGAGATTGTTTGGTTGCATGGGGTCCCAGCTTCTACCTTCAGACCGTGGTACTCAGCTTACATCTCAGTTTTGGAGGGCTATTCAGCGAGATTTGGGTACAGAGGTTCATCTTAGTAGACATTCCCTCCTAAGACAAGATGGCCAGTCCGAGAGGACTATTTTTGTCTTGGAGGACATGTTTCAGGACTGTGTTCTTGAGTTTGGAGGTTCTTTGGATTAGTTTATGCCTTTGGTCTAGTTTGCATATAATAATAGTTTTCATTCGAGTACTGGTATGGTACCTTTCAAGGCTTTGTATGGTAGGCATTGCAGATCGCCGGTTGGGTGGTTTGACGGGTTGGAGTCTAGGTCGCAGCGTACAAATTTGCTTTGAGATTCCTTAGACCTAGTCCGAGTGCTTTAGGACAGACTTCAGGCAGCTCAGAGCAGGCAGAAGAGTTACGCTGATCGTAGACTTTGTACTTTGGAATTTAGTGTTGGTGATATAGTATTCCCTTGTGTGTCACCCATGAAGGGCGTGATAAGATTCGATCAGTGGGGAAAGCTTAGCCCCAGGTATATTAGGGTGTTTGAGATTCATTATAAGGTTGGTAGTGTTGCCTATCAGTTAGCTTTGCCTCCGATGTTTTCAACTATACATCCAGTTTTCCATGTATCGATGATGCGATGGTATATTCCAGATGAGTCTCATGTGTTGCAATGGGACACAGTTCAGTTGTATGAGAGGTTGGATTTTGTTGAGGAGCCGATTGCTATCGTGGTCAGACACCGTCCAGTTGTAATAGTTCAGTGGAGGCACCGTCAAGTTGAGGAGGCTACCTGGGAGACCGAGAGAGATATGCAGGCTCAGTATCCGCAACTGTTTGAGCCTGCAGGTACTTCCTTGTCCTTGACTTTCGAGGACAAAAGTCCTTTTTGGTAGTGGATGATGTACTGTCCCTTCCGGTCATTCCTGCGTTTATGCTTTTCTTGTACCATTAGAGCTTGCGTGTAGTGGCCCCAAGTCATTTATGGCTTGCTGGGACCGGTGGTTCAGTGCCCTGGCCGTTCGTTTGGTCTTTATGGTCGTTTCCCTATTTTAGAGCTGAGTCTTAAATGTGAGTTGTCGAAATCGTACAATAGTGATTTGAGATCATATGACCTCAACTCACCTTGTGGGCAGGTCGATCCTGATTCAAGGTGTCGTATGACCTTAACCTTCATCCCATATCAAAGACTTGCGAGCCTAAATTTGAGAATTTTATTAACATAACGCGTATTGGAAAATATTTGATTTAAAAGTTAAATTTGGTAAAAAGTTTTTTATTCTAAAAATGTTTTGACTATTTATGAAAAATACTTTTATTATGATATATTTGTGTATGCATTTATTTTATAAAAGTTTTTAAAATTAAAACTTAGTTATGTTGAAAATTATTATTATAATATAGTAGGTTTTATTTGAAATAATTTTCTATTAATTATGATATATTCAAAGAGTTATTTTTATTTTACTACAAACTTATGCAATACCCGAATCCATACGTATCGGGAAAGAAATATTTATTGTGTTGCCACCTCCACTCCACGTGAAAGTGGAGGGAGAGTGCAACAATTATTAGGATTGATAGGTGGCCATCACTTAGGATATATATAGTAATTAATTCCATGGCTTATAAGAAATGAGAAGGTTGGCAAATCACTTCTTATTCTAGTATATACTTTTCAACCTTTTTTACTTTAACATAAATAGTTGGCTTCCTGTAGGCATATATACATGAACATCTATATATGGGCTCAATATGCCCCTGTTCATTCTTTTACTTCTTAAGCAAAGGGAGCGTGTATTTTGCAATATATGCGTATCTGCACGTTAATGAGGAGTTTTGGGGAGAAAAGTATTTTTACGATCTATTTGATTAGCGAAAGAAAATCGATTATCTACGTCAAGTTATTCAAGCCTAAATCCGAGTTTGATTTTGTTTCAGAGCTTCTTAGAGCGGTTCGAGCTTGGACATCGTTGTCCTAGAAGTATGTCATCGGAAGACAGGTAGGTTACGGTTTAACTCTTTTAGACTTTTTATATATAGGATATAATTGTACTAATTAGCATCCTTGGGTTGGGTTTATTAACTTGATACCCCAGACCTTGTCCGCTTTTTCATGTCCGCCTTATTTTTTCTCCGTTGATTGTAGTATTTGTTGCAGTTGATAGTGTCACCCTTGTGGTCCTGTGTGGCCTTGTTTGACTCTAGACCATAAATGGTGGGTTATTTGGGGATATCCGTGAGTCCCGGACATCGATACCATTATTATAGAGCTGGTTATACTTTATGTAGAGTGATTGCAGCCTGTGCAGGGCCGATAGGTTGATTGTGAGCCATTGGGCTACTGTTTGCGATTAAGCATGCCATTCTCATGCATATAAAGATGTTTTCACATTTTTTACTATGGTTTTAGCTTCGGTGCTACTATTGTTGGTTTTCTAAACCTTACATGGCCCGAGGGCCCATTTTCGATAAAAATTATTATAAAGGGTTTGGAATTGTTTTCATGGATCTTCTTGGGGAAAGAAAGAGTTAAAAAGGGAGATTTTATAACTGTTTTCATACTTATACCAGACTTGGTCGGACCGAGCAGCAGACTGGCTTTACTACTATTTTAGACTCGGTTATGTCTGGGCACCCTTGATAGGTTTTTGAGACTTATTTCACTGATTTAGACCTTGATAGACTCCAGGCATGCATTCTCGAGATTTGGTTACTAGTTTGGATCCGATTGCCCTCTGGACTGTTATATCGATGCTTAAGTTTTAGAATATGGTCTACGAGTAGACCTCCATGGACCCTGCCATTTCAGACCAGGAGCTAAGGGCCGAGGGCGACTGGAGGAGCGGTGTACGGTGGAGTTGAGGTACTCATGAGAATCCCTTCCATGGATCTTGCCTCTATTAGGCCTTTTAGGTACCGGAGGGGGTAACATACGACACTACCATCACTTGGTATCAATATATCATATCATATCATGCATATTTTGTTCGAATCCACCCTTGTTTGTTGTTTGCTCAGTGTACGCTCCGGTAGTATGGGATGCCGGAGGGTTTCTTTTCACTTGTATGTGTTCCTCGGGTGTATGCGCGCCCCTGGGATTGTTGGTAGACTGTTATTTACTATAATTCTATCGCGATATTGATCTTGATTATGGTATTACTAGCATGTCTTGGTTTTAATCTTGTTTTCAAGCGTGTTATCATTATTTTCCTTTCCTCCTTCTCTTTTTACTTGAGGTTACCGGTATACCGCCTTCTCCTTTAACTTTTTTTAATATCATTATTGCATGGACCCCAGGTACGTTCCTTTTTCCTTCACCTGTGTTCTGTGTTGTATAGTTCTATTAGCTAGCCTAGCATGATTATTTTCTCCTTGTATTCTTTCTGTGCTAGCTTCCATGTGCTTGTTCGTTGTTTTTGTGACTACCTGATTCTTTTCTCCTACATTACTGCTTTTATATCTTATATGTGCCCAGTCGGTCTATACTACCTACTTGGTACCCGTTGCTTTGTAATTGGTACTCATACTACACTTCTACATCTTTGGGTGCAGATCCAAGTGTAAGTTCTCACTGCTGAACATGATGCCTCGTGTGATGTATTTTTGGACTATTCAAGACTGAGGGTGAGGTTTTCACGACCGGGGCTTAGCTTTAGCTTGTCTTCTATATTATGTACTCCTTTATCATCAAAGAAATATTTATATATTTTTTTGGACCTTTTGTACTCTGTATACTTAGTTTCGGATCTTATACTATGATATCAGGTCTTGGAGTTTGGTTCAACTTCCATGTATGTATATATATATGCTCATGTTGTCCCTTCATTTACTTATTTTCCCTTGCTTCGGCATATTTATACTAATCTTCTGCTTGACTAGATTATAGTAGCCCATTACTAACCATTCCAGACTACGAGAATTGGTTCACCTACTAGGGGGTTGTAGGTGCCATCATGACCGAGAAATTGGGTTTGACAGATTCTTTCAATTCAGAAGCTTAGCGAAAGCCGCTCTATATAACGAGCTTGACATTTTAGTATAATTTTCCCCATTGATTTCATGGCGTATCACCATGGGTGTTGTGGAAGCAAGGTTGCAGGTGTTTATTGAGTATTTTTACGTAGATATTGAGATATATTGGCAAGGTAAGGATTTCGTACACTTATCAATTTGGTGAATCAAGATTCTAAGCTTCTAGTCACTAAAAATTGTATTTTTTGATGACTTGTAGTAGTTTCTTGGTGATTTTGGCTCCAAGGTTTTTACTGAAAGGAGGAAAATTGTTTATCTTGATATTTCAAAGCTTTTTGTTGAGGTAATCTTCCTTCTATGACCCTCCTTCGCAATTCCATGTTCTAGTATCATTTTATCGATTTCTGAGCCACAAAGTGGTATTTTGGATGTCTTGGCTCTGGGAAGCCCCTTTGTCTCATTTTATTATTACCATTGTATATTGATGGTGTTAAGGTGTTGGAGGGACTAGGGGGTTGGTGTGATTATTATAAGGGTCGCTTATGACGGTTGTTGAATTAAATTGTGTAAGGTAAGCCTTGTTATATTGCCTTAGGAGCTTGCCGCTCTTGTGAGATGCTGATAGCTTCTTGTTGTAGTTATTAGTTTCTAGTTTGGTAGAGATTATGATGGCATTTTGTTGAGTTAAACTAGTCTGGTCATAGTGACGATCTTTACTTTTTAACAATTGTCTATGGCTCATTCTTCCAGCCTTGTTGATTCTAGCAATTGTTGTGTTATGATAGGTTGGTCGAGTTTCATAGCAACACCTTTCAGGATTCGGTTGAAAGGTTTGTTAAGGCTTCCTTTTGACTTTTTGGCATTACCTTTAAGGCTACAACTTGTATATCCTGTTAACATCGTTATTCGACTTATGGCCTTATTCTACTAAGTTTGCTACCAGAGTTTGACATAGTGACTACCATCAACACTCTATTCCTTATTTAGTGGCCTAGAAAAGCATGTTATAATTGTATTGAGGTCACCTGGGATTACTTGCTATTATTGTGTTGTTTTTATCGTCTAGCTATCGCCTATGAGCTTGTTTTGGCCTCACCAGAAACTGACACTGCAGGGTTTTGGAGCCTACATTCTAGTTATTATTACCGTGCTTTCAGACCGGGTAGAATATACCTACGGGACAGGCGGGCTTTACCTACGGGTCAATATTTACATTATATTACCTTGCCTTTGGGTTGAGTAGACCGTACCTATTGGACGGGCAAGCTGTACCTTCAGGGCAGTAGTTACATTACATTACTGCCCTTTCGGGCCGGGCATACAGTGTCTACAAGTCGGGCAAACCGTACCTAGGGATGGGTTGGATATACCTACAGGGAAACACTTATATGGTACCACAGAGTTTCAGAGTTGTATTGATTCATGACACATGTACATTCAGACAGTTCGAATCAGATCATCATTAGGGTCAAGGGGGCCAGTATGGTTATTTAGGGACTGTTTGCACCTGTTAGGACTTGTGGTGATTGTATGCTATTTGTACATACTGGGATTATGAGGGTCAGGTCAGGTTATTATTGCTATGTGCTTTAGATGGTGTCTTATTGCAGAAAGGTAAGTTATTGTACTTTTGTTTTACTCAAGCCCTTTGTTCAGTCCTTACACTTCAATTTCTATTTTTAGTTTGTCTGACTTGCTCGGTACATTATTTCATATTGATGCCCTTTTTTCTAGGGGTGTTGCATTCATGCTTGTTGGTCCTGAGAGATGACCAGATAGACCTGTTGGGTAGCATGAGCTTTTAGCGGGTTGGTTGACTCCTTTCCTTCTAAGGGTCGCGAGTCTCAGATGTTTTCCCTTTTTACTGTGTATAGATATTTGGGTAGGTTGGGGCCCTATCCTACCAAGTATTGTCTTCATAGAGAGGCTTGCAGGCTAGTCAGTTGGGTTGTATATCTATGATGGTGGACATTGTATGTTTATTAGTTGTAGCTTTTTAACCAATTACGCCTTGTTGTTGTTTTTTTTGCAATTTAGCGGCTCGTTGGCTTAGTTTACATTGTATATACATGTTTTCAGTTTTTATATAGAGATCATGGTGTCCTTGAAGGCCCGTATGGCGTTTGTGCTTTCCTAGATATCATGGTTGCCTTGACGACCCAAACCTGACTTATGTGCTACATGTTTATTGCATTATATGAATTGTTATGTGTAGCTTTTTTCTTTATAAGGCTATTGACAGGGGCCTTGGCGGCTGAGGGCTGATTTTTAAGCCAAGATGTACATGACTTTTTTCTTGATTGTATATGGATGCTATACGCCATCGAAAACTAGTTTTGCAGGGTCGGCTTTGGCCTATGATTTGGAATCAGGTGCCAGTTACGCCCCTCGAGTTTGAGGCGTGACAAACTTGGTATCAGAGCAACATCGTACCCTAAGGAGTCTGCAAGTTGTGTCTAGTAGAGTCTTGTTTATAAGTGTGTTGTACACCATAATTTATAAGCAGGAAGCTAGAGACATTGTTCAGGAAAGTTACCCTATTTTGCTCAAATCTTGCTATAGAGCTGAGTCATAAGGGTTGAGTTCTTTGGCTTACGATTGTTATTGGGCTTGTACTCAAACCGCACAAAATTACAATTTGGACATCACATGAATTCATGCCGCCATACAAAACATAGAGGTGTTTCAACATCAATAGTATACGATTGAGAGGGTCGAGAGAGGGAAACAAAAGAGGGCCTACGGGTTTTAGAGAGAGGCCCAGGGTGGCTTAAGACCTCAAGATTAAGGAAGACCACCTAGGCCCCACCAGAGAAGTCCTAAGGTAGCAGGTTGGATCACCGGGGGTAGTCTAGTCCGAGTGAGAGCTTACGAGTATCAAGCTTGTAACATTATAAAGTCCCAGAGCAGTTTAGATCAGTTGTTTCACATTGTGATACATGCAATAAACACATGTTGGAAGATGCCATCAGGTCTCAACAACATGCTATTTTTGTGGCCAAGAGGGTCATATAAAAATAAATTGTCCTTTAAAGACCAACAAGGTTCAGGACATATGGACAAATCACTAACAGGATCATCTTTCTCAGTATATCCTTTAGAGCATGGGTTCCAGACTTCAAAAGGTAGAGGTAAAGACCAAGGGGAAGCATTTAGTTCTATTAGCGTCTAGAATTACACTTATGCACTGACAAATTGTTAGGATTCAGAGTCATTCCCAAATATTTTGATAGGTACATTAAGTGTTTGCTCACACCTTATTTATTCTTTGATAGATCCAGGCTCTACATTATTGTATGTTACCCTTTTTATTGCTGGGAAGTTGTGTATAGTACCAGTGTCATTGCAGTGACCTTTTGTTGTGTCTACCCTAGTTAGTGACTCTATTATTGCCTAGAGGGTTTTTCGAGATTGTACAATAGAGATTGTTGGTCGTCAGACCTTTGCAGACTTGACAGAGCTATAGATGCTTGACTTTAATATTATTATAGGAATGGATTGGCTGGCATCTTGTTACAATAATGTTGACTGCCAAGTGAAGACTGTTAGATTCCACTTTTTAGGGGAAGTAGTTCAGGAGTGGAAAGATAATACGGCAACACCGAAAGGCAGGTTCATTTCCTATCATCATGCAAGGAAAATGATCGCCAAAGGCTACATTCACCATATTTTCTGAGTTTAAAAGTTATTGATGCTAAGCCATAAAATCTTCAATTTATTCTAGTGGTTAAAGAGTTTCCAGACGGGCTTCATGGTATTCCGTAGAATGGGATATTGATTTTTCTATTGCTACATTACCAGATGCCCAACCGATATTAATTCCCCCGTATAGAATGGAACCAATAGAATTAAAGGAATTAAATGAACAATTTAAAGATTTATTAGATAAGGGCTTCATCAGGCCTAGTGCATCCCTATGACTAGTGTTATTCATGTGGAAGAAAGTTAACTCATTGCATAAGTGTATAGACTATCAAAAACTGAATAAGGTAACTATAAAGAACAAATATCCACTACCAAGGATTGATGTTTTTTTACCAATTACGGGATGCTTGATGCTTTTCAAAGATTGATTTACATTTTGTGTACCACCATGTACTTGTTCGAGCGAGTAATATTCCAAAGACAACCTTTAGGCTCTGATATAGCCATTTTGAGTTTCTTTTAATGTCTTTCGGGTTGACGAATGCCCAGTAGTATTTCTGGACATGATAAATAGTATATTCAGGACGTTCTTAGACTTGTTGTCATTTTGTTTATTGATGATATTATGGTATATCTCATCCAGAGACCGAGCATAAAGACTATGTTCGAGAAGTGCTTCAGGTACTCTAAGATCAAAAGATGTATACTAAGCTTCCAAAGTGTGAGTTCTGGTTGCATTATATGACCTTTTTAGGCCTTATTGTATCAGATACTGGTATTCAGGTTGACTTACAAAAGATTGAGGCCGTAAAGACATGTCCTAGACCTATGCCTCCGACATAAGTTTGTAGATTTCTGGGGTTCGCATGGTCTTAGAGAAGGTTTGTGGACGGATTTTCTTCACTTTCAGCACCCTTCACAAATATGGCTTAGAAAGAAGCTAAGTTTCAGTAGACCATAGCCTGCTAGCAGAGTTTCTAATAGCTAAAAGATAGATTGACTTCAACACCAATTCAGACCTCATCAGAGGGTCCAGAGGGCTACACAATGTATTCTGATGATTCTAGCATTAGGCTGGTTTGTGTTTTAATGCAACACAAAAAGGTAATTGCTTATGCTTCCAGAAAGTTAAAGAAGAATGAGAAGAACTACCCGAACCACGATCTAGAGTGGGCTACATTTACTCATGCCATGAATATTTTGAGGCATTAATTTTATGGTGTTCATGTTGATATTTATACAAATCATAAGAGCCTCCAGTATATTTTTAGAGAAAAGAAGTTTAACCTGTGACAACATCGATGGCTTGAATTTATGAAAGACTATAATTTGGATATCTTATATCATCCAGGGAAAGTAAATATAGTAGTGGATACTCTCAATCATAAGTCTATGGGAAGTCTATCATATTTGGGAACTAAGAAGCGGAAGATGGCCCGATAGCTCCACTAGCTAGCTGATTTAGGGGTTAGATAATTAGACTTCGATGATACTAGGGTCATAGTTCAGGACACAACCGTATCATCTTTAGTTGTTGAGGTAAAGGCATAGAAGCACAAGGATCCCAACCTAGCTAGCACAGTGTGAGTCATTAGACATTGATATAACAAGATATGGAGTCCTTAGATACAAAGATCGATTATGTGTTTTGGATGTTGCAAAGCTTCAGCAGTAGATTATGGAAGAGGCACACCATTCTTGTTACTCTATTCACCCAGGATCCACAAAAATGTATTATGATACTAAGGAAATTTATTGGTGGCTGGGCATGAAGAGGGACATAGCAGGATTCATGGAACAGTGTCAAAATCATCAGCAGGTACAGGTAGAGCATCAGAAGTACACTAGGCTAATTCACGAGATAGCGATTCCTTTGTGGAAGTAGGGGCGATAAAATATGGATTTGTTTCACAGGTTTAACTCGTTTGCGACAGAAGTTCGATTCTTTTTGGGTGATTATCAATAGGTCGAAAAAATCACCCCATTCCTTGCTAGTCAGTGCCATATTCTTAGCTAAAGATTATGTTGGGTTGCACATTAGAGAGATAGTCAGACTTCATAGTGTCCTAGTAACAGAGGGGCACAATTTACAATACATTTATGGAGATCCTTTATAAAGGGTTTGGGGACTCAGGTTAATCTTAGTATGGATTTTCATCCCTAGATTGATGGCCAAGCAGAATGCATGATCCAAATGCTCGAGGACATGTTATTGGGGTGTGTGTTAGATTATGGTGGGAACTGGTATTATCACATGCCACTTATTGAGTTTGCTTATAATAAAAACTTTCATTCTAGCATTGGTATGGCACCGTACAAGGCTTTATGTGGACAAAATGCCAATCCCCTCTAGGTTTGTTTGAGGTAGGGTTACTTGAACTTGACGTAGTGCAGAAGGTGGTGGAAAAGATTAAGCTAATTAGAGAGCGGTTGTTGATAGTTCAGAGTCTCCAGAACTCATATTCAGATGTTATGCGATAGGACTTAGAGTTCAATATTGGCGATTGTGTCTTTATAAATATTTCACCAATGAAGGGCGTTATGCAATTTGGCAGGAAGGGAAATATAAGAACTTGATATATTGAACCTTACCATATTGTGCGACGGATATACAGTGTTGCTTACTAGCTAGAGTTGCCTCCAGAATTACAGACAGTGCACCCAGTCTTTCATGATTCTATGTTACAAAAGTGTATCGGAGATCCAACACATATATTATCGACAAAAGATGTTCAGATTTTAAAGGAATTATCTTATAAAGAAGTCCTCGTTGCCATAGTAGACCGCCAGTTTAGGAGATTGTGCAATAATGACATTGCTTTAGTGAAAGTTCTTGTGATGTTTTCTCTGATGCCATGTACATTATCTTCATTTGAGGATGAATGTCCCTAAAGGGGGAGGATGTAATATCTCGCCCGTTCGAATGTTGGATTAACTCATACTTTTAGGGTAAGACTAAGAGTTCTTAATATGTAGGAAGGATGTTTCATGAGGTATTTTAATTGCACAATATTCGTATGTTAATTTTTTAAGTCAAGCAAGTTGCAAAATAAAAGTCGGGGAAACTTATTGTAAATTCCATTAAGAAATTCTTTGAAAATTTGGGTCAAATATCTCAAAGATTTTCTCCAAATATATAAAGAGTTAGAAGGCCCTCTACCAACGAAATTGAAGGTCTTTGAGTCTAGTTTCCAACACACTAAACCGTTCACCCACACGACTTCAGAATAAAGAGATATTCGCATTTTCATAAGACTGCATAAGCAGGTATGTCAAGGTGAGCCCCCCAGCCCCAAGTCCGTTTAGCATATATAAGCTGTTTTAGCTTCATTTTAACTCAGAAAAATCAACAAAAATTCATATAAAATCAGAAGGAAAGTCCCTAAATTCTCCATGGATATTGATTCTTTCAACTCAGAAGTTTAACAGAAGTTGCTCTACATCACGAGCTTGTCATTTTGGTATAGTTTGCCCCATAAATTTCATGCCTTATCACCATGGGTGTTGTGGCAGTGAGGTAGCAGGTGTTTATTGAGTATTTGTCAGTAAGTATGGAGATATATTGGCATGGTAAGGATCTCATACACGTATCCATTTATTGAATCGAGATCCTAAGCTTCTAGTCATGAAAAATTATATTTTCTGATGACTTGTAGTAGTTTCTTAGTGATTTTGGCTCTGTGGTTGTTACTGCAAGGAGGAAAATTGTTTAGCTTGATATTTCAAAGCTTTTTATCGAGGTAACCTTCCTCCGATGACCCACCTTCTAAATTCAATGTTCTAGTATCATTTTATCAATTTTTGAGCCACGAAGTGGTATTTTTGATGTCATGGCTCTGGGAAGCCCCTTTGTCTCATTAAGTTTTTTCATTACCATTGTATATTAATGGTGTTAAGGTATTGGAGGGACTGGAATTTGGTGTGACTCTTATCGGGGTAATGTATGACGGTTGTCGGATTAAACAATGTGAAATATAACTTGTTATATTACCTCGGGAGCTCGCCGCTCTTGTGAGATATTTATATCTTCTTGTTGTGGTTATTAGTTGTTGGTTTGGTAGAGATTATGATAGAATTTGTTGAGTTAAACTGGGCTGATCTTAGTGACGACCTTAACTCTTTAACAATTATCTATGGTTCGTTCTTGCATCGTTGTTGATTCTAGCAATTGTTGCATTATGATAGGTTGGTCGAGCTTTATAGCAATACCTTTAAGGATTTGGATGAAAGGCATGTTAAGAATACCTTTTCACATTTTGGTATGACCTTTAAGGATACAACTTGTATAGCATATGTAACGTCATTATTCAACTTATGACCTTATTCTATTGAGTTTGCTACCAGAGCATGATATATTGACTACCAACAGCACTCTATTCCTTATTTAGTGGCCCAGAAAAGCATGTTATGATTGTATTGAGGTCGCCTAGGATTACCTGCTATTACTGTGTTGTTTTTATCATCTAGCTGCGGCCTATGAGCTTATTTTAGCCTCACCAAACACTGACACTACAGGCTTTTGGAGCCTACATTCTAGTTATTATTATCATGCCTTTGGACTGGGTAGATCATACCTACGGGACGGGCAGACTATAACTATGGGGAAATAATTACATTATATTACCGCGCCTTTGGGCTGGGTAGACTGTACCTACAGGATGGGAAATATGTACCTTCATGGCAGTAGTCACATTACATTACTGCCCCTTCAGGCCAGGCATAACGTGTCTACAAGTCGGGAAAACCATACTAGCGATGGATTAGATATACCTACAAGGCAACACTTATATGGTACCACGGAGTTTCAGAGTTGTATTAATTCATATCTAATGTACATTCAGATAGTTCAGATCAGATAATCATTAGGGTCTAGGTAAGGGTGCCAATATGGGTATTTAGCGACTGTTTGCGCATGTTAGGACTTATGGAAATTGTATGCTGTTTGTACCTTTTGACATTATGGGAGCCAGTTCAGGTTATTGTTTGCTATGTGAGATGGTTTTTTATTGCAGGAAGATAAGTTATTTACTTTTGTTTTACTCCTACCCTTTTGTTCAGTCTTTACACTTATGTTTCAGTTTTCAATTTGCCTTGCATGTTCGGTACATTATTTTGTATTAACGCCCTATTTCCTGGGGTCACTGCATTCATGCATGTAGGTCTTGAGCGATGACATGATAGACTTTCCAGATAGCATAGCTAATCTTTCCATGGGTTGGTTGACTCTTTTCCTTCTGGCAGTCGCCAGAGTCTCAGGGGATTACCCTTTTTGCTGTTTATAGCTTTTTGGGTAGTTTGGGACCCTGTCCCATAAAGTAATGTATTCATAGAGGCTTGAAGACTAGTCAGTTGGGTTGCATAGCTACAATGGTGGCCATTTTGGCCTTGTATGTTTATTAGTTGTAGCTTGTTAGCCAACTAGGCCTTGTTATTATTTTGTTGGCAGTTTAGCGGCTCATTGACCTAGTTTACATTGTATATACATGGTTTTAGTTTTTATATAGAGATCATGGTGGCCTTCATGGATTGCATAGAGTTTATGCTTTCCTAGATATCATGGCGGTCTCAACGGCCCAAATAGGACTTATGCGTTACATGCTTATTGCATTATATGAACTGTTAGGTGTAGCTATTTTTTTTCTAGTGCTGTTGATAGGGGCCTTGTCGACCGAGGGCTGATTTTCAAGCCAAGATATACTTGATTGATTTTTTGATTGTATGTGGCTGTTATGCTCCATTAGCAAATGGTTCAGCAGGGTTGTCTTTGGCCTATGTTTTAACATCAGGTGCCAGTTACGCCTCTCAAGTTTAGGGCATGACACCTAGCATTATTTCTATAGTTCTTAACATGTTTTGAATGAATTGGGAACCTTGAGTTCTATAAAGGTATGATCTTTAAGCATAAAGATTGCTAAAAGGGGAAAATTGATTAGAAACCTTTTGATTGTTTTTCATATGATTAAATGTGGGATGGTTGGTGATTATATACCCTTGGAGAATGAAATAGACCTTGAATGAGGGTATAATTAGTGGGTTAAATCCCCAAGGCTTGAAACAGAAGAGTAAGTGATTAATTACTCTTATACTTGTTTAGTTTTAGACTTTGAACGTGTTGAGGCATTAAGGAAAGGAAAGGCTTTAGCGATTAAACTTGCTTGAGTCAAGAATTATTCACTTGAGGTAGGTTACCATTTAATTGGAGTTGAGAATCACTTTAGTGCTTGTATATAATTAAATTAAATGACTTATGATTGATCTTCAGACATTATTGAATTGATAATTGTGATCATATTGTATTCTTGAATGAATAAGCTGTATTTATATTATATTGATTGAAAGAACTTGAATAATTTAGTGTACATGAGATTAGTGCACTAGGTATATCTTGAAAGGTAGAAACTTAGAACCATAGGCTCATATGTTAGTTGGAGTGGGTACAACGAGCCGGTACAGATAGTGACATTACTTATTGTTATTATGGATCGAGTACCATGAGATGATATAGGTATTGTTATACTCTTGGCTACTATTGATCGAATACCATGCGCTGATTCGGTACATGGACCCTGGTGTATCCCCTACAGGTCATGACTAGTTGGGCAGAAATAATTCCTTTTAGCATGTGTGTATACACTTTTATTTACTTTAACATTGTTTGACAGATACTGTAAGTTGGAATGATAAAATGAGAGGAACTAATTGAACTGAGTATAATCGTGAAGGTTTCGTGGACATACATCCCCTGTAATGTGATTATTGAGAGTATTCACACTAGAATTATGATGATGATATTCTTGATTATTTGATGTGTCAGACTTGTTAGTTGACTTCAGAGATTATCTGTTGACTAAAATATTTGCTAAGTATTAGAGTTCCATTTACTTGTTGTCTGATTTAACTGCATATTTGTTCTAATTTGGGTCAGCCTATGATACTTACTAGTACATAGTACTTTGTACTAATACTTCCCTGTACTCTTCTTTTGTCGAGTGCGAACCATGTTCCAGAGGCTCAGATGTGACCTCTCCTCTAGCTAGGGCTACAGATTATGATTCAAGGGTGAACACTACCTCTCAGGCTGCCATGGATCCTCTTTTTGGTCATTTTCCCTATTCTGGATGATGATACTTTTTACTTTTGATTTAGTTTTGGACATCTTAGATAGGTTTGGTTTGGTTTAAAGTTCTTGTACATGACTTTCAAATCTTGGGGAATGTAATAAATAGTTGATATTTCCACACTCTTTTTATATTAGATTCGACTATTACTATTGATTTAAGTTGGCTTTTGCTTTATTTTTTCTAAAATTGGTTAAGGGTTTGAGTTAAGGTTTGGGTTAGATGGTTCTCCCACCTGAGGGTTAGTGTGGGTGCCATTCATGGTTATTTGGGTTGTGACAAAGTTGGTATCAGATCCTTAGGTTCATCAATCTTGTCATACAAGAACTATATTAGGTATGGAGACGTTAGTACTTTTCTTCATCAATCTTGTGAAACGGTATGGAGACGTTGATACTTTTCTTCGAAGGGCTACAAGATATTAGGAAAACTCAACTTCTTCTTTACTTTGTGTTATTACTTGATTCCAATCGGTATCCATCGATCTAAATTGCTCTCTAACTCTTTCACTCTTATTCTCATAGATGGTGAGAATACATGCTTTTGAAGAAAGAGAGGTTATTTTCAAAAAAAATGACTTGTATTTGAAAATCATTTCGAAACTCAAGTTAAAATTTCAAAACATTTTCAACTTGAAAGCAAGAGTCACCACTTAGTTTTTATAAAAGTAAAAACCAAGAAAAACTTAAGAAAAATCTTAAAATCTAAAATAGATAAAGACTTTAAAAATTAAAGAGATTTTGGGTAAGCGGTTCAAATTAATGCTTCGAGAAGGTTTTTAAGGCATTCGAAACATCTGCTAACTCGCGGTTATCCAATCTTGTTTGAAAAAAATAACTTATTTTGACTAACTTTTCTGGAAAAAAAAAAGACTTTGATTTGTTTAATTTGAGAAAATTATCTTGCTTTAGCATAACAAAAATATAGCAAATATAACTTAATGAAAGATAGTTCATTCTCAATTTTTAGAAGTGAAAAATATATGAAAAGTTGTTTTTAAGCAAAAGAAGAAAACATTCTTGAGTCGGATAAGTTAAAATTAAAGACGTTTTACTATTTTTCATGAAGAAAACACCGAGTATTTTAAATAAAACTAAACCAGAAATATTTGCATCTTTTGGGAATAATCCAACCAAGTTAAAAGTCAGAGTCAAAATAATACAAAATAAAATCTAACTAATACAAAGTAAATTAGAGAAGGAAGAAATGTGATTAAGCTCTTGCTTAATCGAACCTGTCCTAAATCTAGTTTGTGGGCCCTCTTTAGGCCCACCGTCTTTTCTTTTGGACTTTGGTATAGTTTTTTATCTTCTTAGCCCATTTGGACTGTCATCCTCTGCTTCTGCTGTGTGTATGGGCTTTGGCCCATTTTTCTTAGTCTAATTGGACTTGCTGTCGCTACTTCTTTGTTTATATGGGCTTTTGGTCCAATTTGTTTGAGTCCAGTTCATTGGGACTCGCTGCTGCTGCTATTTCATCATGGGTCAGGCCCATTTTTTCTTCTTTCATCTGCTACTGGTTGATCCTTTTGGATTCAAAGGAGGTTCATATCGGGCTAAGGCCCAATGAAATGCAAAGGGGATCTTGGAGTCCAGATTTGGACTCGAGATAAGTCATACATAGCAAACAGAAATGATAATTAACATATACTCAATTTTTGATCTCAACTCATATACATGTATAAAGATGAATCTTATTAAATATACATATAAGGCTCAATTACCATCTAAGATTCTGGTTCGAGAAAACGGTAGAAATGTATCCTAATACTAAATGCCATTAAACCAAACTTGTCTTTGAGCATGTCACAAAGAGTAAACTTGTATGATTGAACAATTCAAGTACATATAGAGACAGGGTATGCAAGATGCTTACTCATTCAAATTTTCCGTTGTATACTCATTAACAAATGTATGAAATCAGAACATAATCATGAGGACAAGGCAACCATATTCAGATTTGAGAATTAATCAGGTAGTGATCAAGGTAGTCAAGTTTTAAATAATGTCTTAGCAGAATGATCATGACAGACTTCACAGTATGATTAACCAAAACGCTACTTGAATTCTTAGAGAATGATACTATTCATCAAGAGAAACTGACATTTGTTCTAGAATCAATCATACCCTGTTGAAAACAACAAACAGAATCAGCTAATTCTCCAAACCTTATTCTTAAGACCTCACCAACATACATGCAACATATGTTGTTGATTATGACTAATCAAATGAAGGCAAAGAGAAAGCATCTAGGACTTAAAACAACATTAAATAATGGAAGAAAAACTTTTTGTTTTAAAAGACCATTTTATGATGATTTAAAAAAATGCAGCAAAGTTGTCAGCCATGATTAGGGGAAGTCATAAATCAGGATCTAAGGGAACAAGATGCACTTAAAACATGAATATTAGCAACAAAGAGGTAATACATGCTTTTAGGCATTATGCTCAAAACAGGTTCACATTCAAAGCCATTTCAAGACTAAAGCTTGATCACATATGTATGACTTTAAAGGGAAAGAGATGGGTGTTAATCATGATACATAAAAAAGGGAAAAGGAGAGTCAAAATGGATTATGCTTTATCCTTAAATGAACATATATTCATCTGAACATACTCAAATTGATCAAGTTTTGTTCAAGTTCTATGAAAAATCATAAGCCAACTAGCACAGTATTCTGTCGAAATAAATAGCATAGCCAAATCCACCAAAACAAGTTCAAATCGATGCTCAAATGATCACATGACACTCATGAGAGCAAGCAAGTGAAATTTGAATGACAATTTAACAAAAAGAATGACAATTGACGAGTAGCTCAGTCCTAAAATTCACACACCAAATCATCAAGGTAAGATCTAGAAACCACATGATTTGAAAATAACTTTAAACAAACAGATTTCGTACCCTCATTTTGTAACCATCATAACCACAACAAAACACAAATCTTCATACAAGATCAGCTCAAAACCAACATGATAACAATGAAGTAAAAA
Source organism: Jaltomata sinuosa (assembly GCA_003996215.1). Classification (NCBI taxonomy): domain Eukaryota; kingdom Viridiplantae; phylum Streptophyta; class Magnoliopsida; order Solanales; family Solanaceae; genus Jaltomata; species Jaltomata sinuosa. The sequence continues at coordinate 9,828 of QJPP01000608.1, read as the reverse complement.
AAATAGAACTCATATTCTAAAACCAAAAGAGATATTTCTAAAGAAGGAGAAGAAGAGCAAAAATCTTTACATTTTTGCTAAAGGAGAGAAGGAAAGAAAAGGATGAGTGGTTTACCTCTTTTGGTGCAGCATCAGGACAATGAGCTTTACCGGAAACTTGACTTCACCACCGTCGAAAAAATAGAGATATTTTAGGGTATTCTCTAGACTCTGAAACTTAGCAATTCTTTGAAGCTAGAGAGTGGTTCTCCAAAGAAACTTCAGAATTGAAAAGCTAGTCCACCATTCCCTCAATTTCAGAGGGGTTTATATAAGGGAATTTTATGGTGAAAAGAGGGGGAAAATAGATGGGGTTTTCGGGAAATTCCTCAAGGGAAATTCAAATTTCAAAAATGGATAAGTTTTCACAGCAAGGAAATTATACAAACTCGTACAAATTTCCAGTGATTTTGTGGATAGAGCGACACATGTGCTCTCTAGAAGGTTTTGAGTCTTGCCAGCGGAGCTTTGACGGAGAGAAGACGAGAACCTGGACGTCATATGGAATTGGGATGGTGTTAGAGTTATTGTTGTCATCGTTTTGCAGCTTGAGACATTAGGTTGTACTGGGTGTTGTTGTTGACGTTTAGAAGGAGAAGAAAGAAGAGAATTTAGGGGTTGTTTTGTTTCTTTTAAGTGAGATAAGGGAGAGAGAAGTGATAAGGGTAAGTTTAGGTGGGCTGGACCGGGTTTTAGGGTTAAAGAATTGGGCCAGGGAATTGGGTTCAGATGTTTTGGGAAATTATTGACCCAAATTGTTGGAACAAAAGAGCTGATGAAGGGTCATTTAAAATATGGACACATTTGTAAAAATGTAACCACTTTAAGTTGAGGAAATAATTGAATTACCCATGAATAGATGAAATTTGGCTAAGATTGACATAGGTTTTAAAGAGATAGGCTATAATTAAAATAAGAACAAATCAATTAAAATTATTCTCGAGCTTTTAAAAATTAATACAAATTAAAATAATTAATGTTTTCAACACAGAATTACCTCTTAAATAATTATGAAATTAATTTAGAGGGAAAACCAAAAGTTCAATCTTTTCAAAATATTTTCTTATGTAATTAAACTTTAAAATAATTCTTTAAGTAAATTTATATAAATTCCACATAATGAAATATGAAAGATATAAACTTTTACTCAAGACTATTATTTTGGAAAATATTTTATCCTTTTTTTACAAAATAATTATTTCCAAAATTGTTTAAAATTCAAAAAGGCTCAAGATTAATTCGTAATGTGGAGGGTAAAAATTGGGTGTCAACAACTGTCCCTCCCTTTGAGTAGGGTGAGTGTAATGAACCCTGGGCAAAGAGAATTGAACGTTCCCAATTTTATCCGACCATAGATTCATCTTCAAAAAGTTGTTGGTTCTAGTACGAATTTCAAGGAATCATGACCGAATTCTGGTATCGAGTTTCCTACATATCTCAGGTTACATGAAAACTCAGGCCACTTGTAGTTCAAGATGCTTGATTTTACGCACAATTTTTGAAGAATTCTGAACTATTCTGATTTCAGAGTACGGAGAGACCAGAAAGCTGGGGAGAAATAGAATTGGGTGAAAGTTAGGAATGTAGCCGAGTTTTCAACATAGAGCCCGCCTACATATCCCGAGACTCAGGAAATCAGGCTGCTTATAGTTCGACTCAATCGGTGGAAAAGGTAATCTTTATGTTAAGACAACCTTTGGTTCAGGATGAGTGACAAATAAATTGAGCTATAGAAAAGAGGCTTGTAACCTATCAACTATGAATGTGGATCTCTTCACATTCATAAATAAGATTTTACCTGGACGTAATTTCCAAAGCTCGAGGTGTATCGTCACCCAGATTTGAAAAGAAGGAATATTGCATCCAGCGTGAGTTTAAAAAATACCCTGGATACGAAACTAAGACTCAATGACAAGAAATACCCATATGCCTTCTGACATGGGTGTGGTTTGATGGCGGTGGTAGTCGTTCCTCTACTCGCATCCAAAGAGTTTGATATCCCTCTTCGTACAATGTCCCAGTTTACTGCTAAGAAAAAGTTCCACGTTGTGATGCGTCCTTTTTGGTGTAGTCCGCACCTGTGGTTTTGCTTTGAGAATATCATCCTTCTCGGATGCTCTCGACAATATCTCAAAACAAAATTGTTAGTAGTAACAAAATTCTATTCAGGGAGGTAGTCTTTTGTCATACCTCATCCTGGGGTTATGTTCGAATCTCGTGTTGTGACATCCTTTTGACGTGTTTTGTACATGTTGTTCTTGTTCAAGATTTTATCCTCTTGGATGTTCTCGGAAATATTTTAAAACGAAATGGTTAGTAGTAAAGTAGCTCAATAAAGAGAGATAGCGTTGTACCTCAATTTTCGTGTTTGTTGCTTCTTGAAGAAGATGTTTTCATTTCTTTTCTTAGTCTTAGGAAATAGCGACTTCGATGACAATCAAACGTGATATCCATCGCAGCTATTTAATAGGGTTTGCCTTTGTGGCAATCTTGGAATATGGCGACCTTCGTAGTCATTTGTGATGTAACGGTCTTCGTAACCATATGCGGCATTCTCTTGAATGTGATAGCCTTCGTGGCTACTGACAGTAATTTTTACATATGTCTTCGGGATAAGTCCTGCGCATCATTCATATCGATGCGACTAACAGATAATCCCTGAACTGTCAGGCTTTGGGTGATCTTGCACATCATCCAACTTTGGATAGAGGCGGCTTACAGATGCCTTTAACTTGTCAACTTCGAGTAATCTTGCACATCATCCGACTTTGGATAGAGGAGGCTTACAAATGTCTTTCGAATTGTCAGTTTTTGGGTAATCCTACACTTTTATCCGATCTTAGATATAATGCGACTTATAGATTACCCTCGAATTAATAGCCTTTGGGTAGTCCTGCACAATATCAACGTGGATATGTCATGGCTTATAGATAACCCTTGGACTGTTAATTTTTTGGTAGTCTTGCACTTTATCCAATTGCAGATATTATCGCGACTTACGCATTACCCTTATACTTTCAATCTTCAGGTGATCTTGCACACTATCCGATTTCAAATATCATTGCGTCTTACAGATAACTCATAGTCTGTCATGTTTTGGGCAATCTTGCACACTATCTAGTTTCAGAAATGGTTGTGGCTTACAGACGACCTTTGACCTTCCAACTTTGGGAAATCCAGTCCATCGTCTGATTTGGATGGCGTCTTACCGATATCCCTTCGGCTATGCTTTCAACCTCGATGATAAGCAGTATTTGATTATCGAGGGTGATAAGGCCTTTGCCACACAATCAAATATAGCTGCATCTTCTGGTGATTGATATTCTTGTATGTATAAGCATACTTCATAGTGAGACTTCATTGTATTTAATAAGGGTGCATAAATATCCTCAACGTCAGACTCCTCTGTCTCACGCGATGTAGGATATGAATATGCTGGATGACAGACTTGGCATAATAATAATAATATCCTCAACGTTAGACTCCATTGACTCACATGATATCAAATTCAAATATGCTAGGCTTGGCATAATGATAGGGATACATAAATCTCTGCGGTATAAATATGCAAATAAAAATATCCTCAATGTTAGACTCCTCCGTCAGTGCGACTTAAGGACGCCTCTGAATTTCATCCTCTTTGAAACCGATCGGTAGAGGGACATAATATTTGCAACAAATGTATCTGCGATATTTGATGATGATGGTCCTCTTGACATGCAAATATGATATGACCCTCTTGGCATGGTCCTCTTGACATGGTCCTCTCAACATGCAAATATGACATGGCCTTCTTGGCATGGTCCTCTTAACATGCAAATATGACATGGCCCTCTTGGTATGGTCCTCTTAACATGGTCCTCTCGACATGCAAATATGACATGGCCCTCTTGGTATGGTCCTATTGACATGCAAATATGACATGGCCCTCTTGGCATGGTTCTCTTGACATGGTACTCTCTACAAGCAAATATGACATGGCCCTCTTGGCATGGTCCTCTTGACATGCAAATATGATAATGATGTGGATGATCATGCAATGGCATGTGCAGCTGTTGCAGAAAACATCACATTTGGTTTTTATGTTTGTCCTGTTGACTTCTTTGTGTGTACCTTTGCTTAAGGCAAACAATTAGTAGACACAGCGTCGCTTTCACTAGCGACCATATTCAAACTTGAAAAACTTTAAAGACAACATCTATGAAGCTAATCAAAACAACTTTTGTTTTAGATGAAAAGGTCCTGCCCATTTCTGGGGATAGCCATAAATACCATTTTTGAACATCGTCTGTTCATGGTGATTTTTGACTTGCTGGGGATCTGTGGAGAATGTCGTCGATCTCTCATTTGGCGTTCTAATTTGAGGTTGACCAAAATGTCCCGATCTACTTGGGGACTTGAGGATGTTTTCGATCTCTCTTTACTTAGTAGATCTTTAGGAACTACAAGAAGATTTCCCTGCTCCAGGGACTTTTGCCTCTTAGGCTCCTTCCCATAGTTTCAGCTTCTATCGCCAAATTTGAGGCATCTGGTCTTGTTGCATTTCATTGAACGCATTAGATAACGAGGGGCTTTCATTGATTCCTAACATACTTTTTAGGACAACCTGCATCCACAAAATTATTTTTTATCTTTTGGTGAAACTGATCTGTGCTGACCTCCTTCGATCTTCTGTTCCTTGCTTTATCTTTTCTGGGTGTTTTCCACTCTCGAGTGCTCGTCGCACTCGACTCCCTGGGTCACGATAGGCATAATATAAAACCTATTTATAAAGGAGTAAAATTAATCTTTTGTAAAGATTTTTCAAGCAAGTTCTTTGGAAAACAAAGATTTTGAAAAAAGAATAGTTTGGAAAGGTCTCTGCCCGTCATGTCATGTGCTAGCTCAACGAATGTACTTTACTCGAGGCCTTGACATTTCTGATGTATTGCTGGCAGATTATGGAGATCCTTTGTCATCCTAGCTAGGGAGTTCGAAATATTTTCAAAAATATATTGTAGTTGGGGATTAATCCCCCTCGAACTTTGTTACAATTGGGGATTTTTGAAGTATATTCTGATCCCTCGATGTTGGGGAATTCTTGAATGCAGCTTGGTGAAAATTTTGAGGTCTTCCTCAAAAGAATTGCCCCAGTTAAAGGTTTCATGACGAATCTCATTCTATTGGCAATAGATTTGAGACTCTATGGGTATTACGAGATTCTGTCTTGATATTCATTTGGGTTGCTCTTAGGCACATTCTATATTCCTACTTGCTTGGAGGACAATCTTTGCCTTCTTGAATTTTTGAGATTCCTTTCTCGAAAATTATGCCCCAAGTTTCCATTTCCTGGGTGATATGACCGAGCCATTGTGGCGCCTACGTATCTCGTTGAAGCAGGAATCAGGTCAATCATAGTTCTTATACTTGCAGTGAAAGAATGTTAGAAATAATTAAAGGGGTGACCGAAGTCAACAAAGGCTGCCTACGTATCTCATTCTTGAGAATTCAGGTCGAACGAGGTTCAAGATAGGAAGGGGAAAGATAGATTTTCCTAAGGGGTTGACCGAAGCCAACACAGGCCGCCTACGTATCTCATTCTTGAGAATTTAGGTAAAATGTAGTTCATACAAAGAGGGCAGGGAATTTTAAGCTATTACAAAGAATAGAAACAATTACAATTAGGAAGTGCGATTACAGAAAAAAGTAGTGAAAGAAGAACCATCTTCGGGTGTAGTATCCCTTCACGGCATCAAAGTTTATTGGCTTGGGACAGACATGACCATCCGTCTTGGATAAAATGAAAGCTCCTCCAGATAGCACTTTTTGGATGAATTGAATTTTGGATTGACCAATAAATTTTGAGAGATGATGTTCGTGCTCATTATCGTCCTATTATTGTAGGACCAGTCGAAGATGTTAATGTATGGCTTGAGCCGACTGATGAGCTCTTTCTTTTGTGCCTCTGGAAAATGAACATCGATGCTGATTTCATTAACTCGACCGTTGCCCCCAAGATTGACCACCTCAAACTCCTTTAGGTGGGGCCTTTCCTGGTCTCCAAAGTTCTTGGACTTCTCGATTGTTTATTCCAGGACCATGATTTCTTTAATATATCCTTTGAAATCATCATCGCCTAGCTTGGTTTGCTTGTTAAGCTCTTGACATGACATGACAGTGGCAGGTTTTAAGCTATTATTACTGAAATCATAAATAAAGAAAGTTAGATAATGACGAGTAAACATAAACAATTTTGAACGGTAAATGTTTTCGCGATAAGGGAGGCTTTTCTTTGAAATTCAAAAATATTTATAAACTATGGCTATAACCCACATAAATACGGGTCCATGCCTTTGGGAGTGGTAAAATAGTATGAGGAAGTTGAGAACATAAAAGGCGGGTCACGGAGCCTCATCCGGACCATCACCGATTTTTCATAAAACACAGTTTTTGTCTACTCAGCCAAGGGGAGTTGTGGCCCAGTTATGCAATTCTTCGCCAGGCCTGGCATCCCTGATCATGGCTTCTTAGGGGATTTATTATGTTATAGCATCGCATTTCTCGAATAGCTCTCCTATTCCATCTTCTAACCTATCACTTGGAGGACCAATACAAACCGGGAATGACTGATATAAGTGAGGTAACGGCTCTGGCAATCCTGACTGCTTCTTTGCCTTATCTTCTTGGACTATATACCCCAACCCATTCTTGTACAACTGTCCTAGGATCCTTATCGGCTTGATTATGTCATCAGAATTCTTGCCTAATTCAAGACCTGGATCATATCCGCTCTTCAACATCGTGGCCGTAAGTATTTTATAAATAGGTGGCATAGGAATTTGAGGGGCAAGATTCTCTCCCGTAGTGTTGACGATCTCTGCGGTGTAGAAATCACTTCCTCTCAGGATTTCTTCAATTACAGGGACGAAGCCATTTGGGAGGCTCAGGTGACTTCCTTTTCCATAGATCACCACCTCATGTTCTTCCCCAGATGAACTTTACCATTTGATGCAATGTTGAGGGCATGAATCTAGCTTCGTGGATACATGGTCTTCCCAAAACCAAGTTGTAGCTGGTTGTAATATCCATGACTTGGAATTCTGTATGAAACTTGGCAGGTCCCATTTGGATGTACAGGACAACTTCTCCGATAGTATCCCTTTGACCCTTATCAAAGGCTTTCACGTTCATCCTGCTCTAGCGAACCTTTCCCAGATCAGATGTAATGACCCTTCCGGTCATTTCCACGTATATGTTTTCCTTGTACTGTTAGAGCTTGTTTGTAGCGGCCCCAAGTCATTTAAGGCTTGTCGGGACAGGTAGTTCGGTTCCGGGTCCATTTTTTTGGTCGGTTGATAAGTTTTGAAGACAAGTAAGTCGGCAAAAGTTATCGTAAGTTTCTTTAATAAATTTTCTTAACTTTGGGTCAAATATCTCAGGGCTTTTCTCCCAATATATAAAGAGTTAGAGGTCCCCCGAAATACCAAATCGAATATCTACGAGTCTAGTTTCCAACGCATAAAACCTCACATCCAACTGATCTCGGAGTAAAGAGTTATGACTATTTTACCGCGGACTGTCTGGCAGGAACCAGGTTGCGAACCGGGTCGCGAACCGGTCGGGTCAAACTCTATTTAAGCCTCAACTTCACGTTTTAAAACACCATTTCAGTTCTGAAATAGTGAGAAAACATAAGGGAGGATTCCAAGAGAGTTCTTGAGTATCAAAATCGTGCGTTGGTGAATTGCGAGCCTAAGTTTGAGAATTTATTAACATCGCGTGTATTTGAAAATATGTTATTTGAAAGTTGAATTTGGTAAAAAGTTATATTATTATTACCTTTTAAAAATATTTTAAAGGTTTATGAAAAATATTTTTTTACGATATAATTGTATATGTATTTATTTTATAAGGTTTTTATACATTGTAATATTTTAACGGAGATAGTAAATTTAGTGATGTTAAAAATTATTACTATAATATAGTAGGTTTTATTTGAAATGATTTTCATTTAATTATGGTATATTCAAAAAGCTATATTTATTTTACCACGAACTTATGCAATACCCGAGTATGTATATACCGGAACAAAAATATCCTTGGGTGTGTCAACCCCACACCCACGTGGAAGTGGAGGGAGTTGACAACAACCTGTAATGATGTGGTGGGCTTTTCATATTAGGATTAGTGGCATACATTAGTTAATTAATTAATTAAATAATATTAGTATTTATCCTTAACTTAGCTTAGGTAATATTGTTATATATTGTCAGCAAAAGTTGAAAATTATGTATATATGTTCATACTGTGGAGAGTATTTGGTGGAAAGAAACTACGTTGACACCTCGTTCGATCACCGAAAGAAAATCAATTATCGACGTCAAGTTATTCAAGCCCGAGATCAAGTTTGATTTCGTTTCGGAGCTTCTTTTCGGAGAGGTTCGAGCTTTTCATCGGACGACAGGTAGGTTACAGTTTATTTTCCCTAGACTCCGCATATATAGGATAAAATTTTATTAATGTGCATCCTTGGGTTGGTTTATTAGGTTGGTACCACAGACCTCGACCGCTTTATTCATGTCCGCCTACTTTTGTTCCTCCGTTGCTTGTAGTACTTGCCGATATATTTTATTTACCCTTGTGGTCCTGTGAGGCCTTGTTGACTCTGGAACATAGAAGGTGGGATTTTGGGAATGTCCGCGAGTCCCGGGCATAGAATTATCCTTCTAGGCTGGTTATGCTTGCTGAGTAGCTGTGGGCCCGTGCAGGGTCGATAGGTTGATTGTGAGCTGCTGGGAAGTTATTGTGTTTGATCATACCATTTTCATGCATATAAAAGGGTTTTATACATGTTTTACTATGGTCTGGGCTTCGGGCCTACGGACACTATTTTCTAAACCTTGCATGGCCCGGGGGGCCCATTTTTTATGGAAATAATTTGAAAATGGTTTGATTTAGCTTGTGAATATTCTTGGGTAAAAGAAAGTAAAATTATGTTTTTAAAACACCAGTTTTATGATTAACGCTAGACTCGGCAGGGCCGGGGTGCTAGTTGAGTTTTCTTGCTACTTGAGATAATTTTAGCCTCGGTCGGACCGAACACCTGAGATGACTTTCTACTGTTTAGACCCGGTTATTCCCGGGCACCCTTGGAGGGGTTTTTGAGATATTTTCCTACTACTTTAGTCCTGGACAGGGTCTGGGCATGCATATTCGAGACTGGGTCTCTATCTTGAACCCGGACTTGCTTCCGGACTACATGTTTTGATACTGAGTTTTAGTATAGGGTCTGGGACCTCCATGGACCTTGCCATCCGGGCCTGGGGCTTCGGGCTGCGTGTGCTGGAGGAAGGGTATACGGCAGAGTAGAGTTATACGGGCAGTGTCCTTCCATGGAACCTACCTGCTGGGCCCGATAGGCACCGGAGGAGGTACATACAAAGATACCATTTCACTTGAGATCTTCATGCATCATATCATTCATTGTTTGAGGCTCCACCCTTGTTTGTTGATTGTACGCTCCGGTAGTATGGGATGCCGGAGGGTTTGTTTTCACTTGTTTGTGTTCCTCGGTTGTATGGGCGGCCGGTAGACTGTAGGTAGACTCTTGCTATTTACTTACAAAATTGTTCCCTGTTACGGTTAAGTATGGAATTGGTTACTGCTAGACTGTTAGTTTCTGGATTTGAGATTGATATGATTGGTTGAGTTTGATTCATGTCTCTGAGCATGCCTATCATTACTCTTTCCCTCTTCTTACACTTGAGGTTACCGGTATACCGTCCATTTCGTAAACTTTATTATGTATAC
>QJPP01000607.1:0-301472 GCA_003996215.1 Jaltomata sinuosa | reverse complement strand
TTGGAGACCGCCAGGGTCTCCAAAACAAGAGAACTCGATGGAGTGTTTGCACGCGCTGTTGATTCGATGTTGCTGTCCAACTTCTTCTTTTGTTGGCTCCGCAGCTAGTCGTGACCGCTTCTTCGCTCTTTCTTTGCAGATTCTCTTGCGGTGTTTTCGTTTCTTTGATCTATTTTCACCGCCTTTTTCTGCCTGTCTCACCCCCCCATTCGATCCCAACTTCATAGCAGCTCGGGTCTCAACCAAACACTTCTCCTCAAGGTGCACATCCGCAGGCTCTTCCTCAATAGCATTGATGACCGCGACCACCCTCATGTCACTTGGTTGCTTCATCAATTTGGACACATCGAACTTGACCACTTCATTGTTCAAGCGGAAGGTCAGTTCGTTTTTCTCCATGTCAACCAATGCTCTTGCTGTGGCTAGCAATGGTCGTCCCAAGATTATGGGAACTTCGAAATCCACTTCGCAATCCAAGATCACAAAGTCGGCCGGGAATATAAGCTTACCAATTTTGACCAGCACATCAGACAATATCCCTACGGGTCGCTTTACCGAATGGTCAGCCATCATCACTCTCATGGACGTTGGTTTAGGAGCTCCCAAACCCAATTTGTTATACACTGCTAGCGGCATCAAATTGATACTAGCACCAAGATCACACATAGCTCTTCCGAAGTTGAGCTTTCCGATAGTACATAGAACAGTGAACGCACCTGGATCATCCTTCTTTTCCACTAACGATCTAGAGGAAATAGCGCTGCAGTGATGGAGGTTGTCTTCCGGCTCAAAACTTACCGTCCTCTTCTTTGTAATCAAGTCCTTCATGAACTTGGCATAACCGGGCATTTGTTCCAGCACTTCTACCAATGGTATGTTTATTGAGATTTGTTTCAGCATGGTCATGAAATTCAGGAACTTACCATCGTCAGCTTTCTTTTTCAACCTCTGGGGAAAGGGAGGTGGGTGTCGAAACATCATAGTTGGAAGCTTTTCAGCTTCCTTGCGTTTCTCTGCGGGCTTTGGCGTTTCCTCCTCTACCGCCTCTTTATCATCCGCACTATCATCTTGAGCATGAATTACCGGATGTGATTCCGGTAATACTTTTCCGCTTCTTGTGGTGATCGCCATACAGCTTGCATCATTCTGCGGATGAGTGGTGTCGCTCGGCAAAGTACCTATTTTTCTTGGGTTTAGAGATGCCGAGATGTGACCCACTTGCTGCTCTAGTTGCTTGATCGCGGTTGAGTGTGACTCCACTACCAGACTCAATGTTGATAACTCATTCCGCATTGCCTTTACCCCAGAGTCGGTCGATTCCACCTTAAGCAGCATCTTCGCCATCATGTTCTCAAGTTTGGAGGTCTCAGCCTCACTGCCAGCTTTATCCCGATTACCAGGTGGTATATACAACCCACCTCTATCGGTGTTGTTCCTCCAGTTTCCTTGGTCGCGATTTTTGTAGCCACCATTCTCATAGTGGTTGTCTCTTGGATAGTTCCGACCTTGGTTTCCCTGGCCATTGGCCTGGAAGCCCCCCAAGTAATTTGCTTCCTCAGTCTCTATACCTTGGGAACCCACAACTTGTACCTTCTCTATACTTCCTGACGTCAAGTGCCTTGTCAAGAGATCCAACTGCATTTTTAGATGCGCCATGTCTTGGTCGCGTTCCTCCTCTCTTCTGCGCTGCTCAGCTGACATACCAACTGTATAGGTGCTAGCTGCAACCTCTGAATCTCGTGTGTGCCAGGCCCTGTTGGTCTTGGTGAGCCTGTCTAGAATAGCTGTGGCGTCGGCAAAAGTGCGACCCATAAATGCTCCACCTGCTGCGTTATCCAATGTCGGCTTGGTAGCCGAATTTAGTGCCCGGTAGAATGTCTGCATCAAGAATTCGTTGTTCAGCTGATGGTTGGGGCACTGTGTCAGTTTCTTCTTAAATCGCCACCAAGTCTCGTGCAGTGCTTCGTGCGGTTGCTGCCTGAAGTTGCTAATCTCGTCCCTCAACTGTATCATCCGAGAGGGAGGAAAGAACCTTTCTAGGAAAGCTCCTCTCAACTCTCCCCACATTGCGATAGAGTCGGGGGTCAATTCTGTCAACCACAACGCTGCCTCATCAGACAGAGACAACGGAAACAATCTGAGCCTGATCGCTGTCTGACTCACTCCTGGCAATTCGAACGATTTGCAGATGCCCACGAAGTTCATCAAGTGCTGATTTGGATCATCCCCAGCGACACCTCGGAACACTCCTCTCAAGTTCAGCAACTGAATCATCGTGCTAGTGATGTTGAACTTGGCTCCGGGCGGTAGGGGTGGAACAATAATGGCGCCAGTAGCGCCAGCTCCATCTAATTCGAAATCCTCATCCTGCAGACCACCAGCATTCAGATTTTGTTGGGCCTGCAGCTCGGCAGCGAGCCTTGCTGCCTCTAGTTCTGTGGCCATATTCCGCCTCAATGTTCTAGCAAGTTCGGGGTTGTAAGGTATACCCCGAATATCCATCTAAAAAGCAATACCAACCTCTTCCAGCTAATCTATCCAGCATCTGATCCATAAAGGGCATGGGGAAATGATCACGGAAAGTACAGAAGTTTAGCTTCTGGTAATCCATACAGACTCGCCAGCCCGTGACAGGTCTTAATGGAATCAGCTCATTTTTGTCATTTGCTACCACAGTCATTCCTCCCTTCTTAGGAACACATTGCACTGGGCTTACCCATTTGCTATCAGAGATTGGATAAACCACTCCAGCATCGAGCCATTTGATGATCTCTTTCTTCACCACCTCTTGCATTGGCGGATTAAGTCTCCGCTGGTGCTCGGTGGTGGGAGTGCAATTTTCTTCTAGATAATTTTAGATTACTGAACCATGACCATACTCAAGCTTATTAGACCAAACATGAATAAACCTTGTCACTTAAACATACAAAATGTAACCAATTCCCAAATAAAAAGAGTATAGAGAATGTATGTACTACACAAAACATTAAGACTTATGTTATCTCAACTGTCTTTAATGCTTTTAATATTGCCCTTCCCCCTCTTATTGAAAAAAAAAAGAAAAGAGGGACACCAATGACTAAATGAATACATCTATAGCAAAAAATATAGTACCTCAAATACTTCCCCAGAAGTAATAGTCAATTTGTTTCTGCTGTTTGCAACAACTTTAACATCTTTACCAGCATCTAATCTTGCATAAGTGAATTTACTGGACAAAAAATCAGCCACATTAAGGTGTCCCGAGTAGAACTTTTTCTGTAGCGTAACACTTAAATTTCTATCTGAGCTATGAATGTCTTCAAAGCTGTCCCCCGAGAACTCCACAAGTCCTGACAAGACAAAACAAGGTCTTTAGTGTGTATTATATAAGAACAACTTACGAAGTGCTATAATACTGTACAAGTTTCCTTATCCAAACATTATGAATTAAGGGAAGCATCAAAGAGAAAACTACCTTTGGAATCATTACTGTGATGTTCAGAAGAGAGTGCCTGTTCTTTCCAGTCAATTGAGCTTGGACTTGATGTATGAGATTCCTGAACTATTAGGCGAGACTCAAAGCAAGGCATGGAACTACTTTGAGGATTTTCAAGCAGTGGCCCTTGATTTACAGGTTGCAGACAGGAGGGACCTACTCTGTAAACCTGCATGGCACATATCATTAATATAAAATAATATACCATTATAGAGACTAAGATTCACAAGTCATCTCATAATAAGTCAGTTTGCTACATGCCACTTTAATAAACCTTGTCACTTAAACATATAAAATGTAACCAAGTCCCAAATAAATAGAGGATAGAGAATGTATGTACTACACAAAACATAGAGTTCCTTCGGGGATGAGAGTAGCCTTTTCCTCATCCCGACTCAAAACAGTATCCCTGACAGATATAAGTCATTACAAAGAAGAATTTCTAAATCACATTACAGACTATTCTTTTCCAGATTTGACAATAGGTCAGTAATGAGTCACTTTTTAACATTCTTTCCTCAAAGATTAGTAATTCTAAGACATTTGTAACTTTAAGCTATTTCAAGGAGGAGCAGGACAAGGGAAAGACAAGACTATTTTTTTGACCACTTATGTAAGTAGATTCAAAATAGTTCTATTTTTTACCAACTTCATTTATTTGGTAGAAATTTTCTGTCAGCTTGGAGAAAGCTCCAATAGTGAGCTAATTCCATAGTTCCCTTCTTCCTGATCCAAATTAACCTACTTTTGAATGCAAGGTCTTGGTTGCAGAGAAAATAAGGCATCGGAAGAACATCTTCATGACTGGGAAAAGCTTAACCAACTAGCAAACAAGTACAGAATTGATAACAGTTCAAATTTTCTCAAGTGTTTCTGCTAAAATAGCAAAAGCAAATTCTCCAAGAGTAGTAATGTAAACAATATTTAGGACCTGATTCTCACAAAAATGGACACTATCTTACAGGCTTGCACCTTAAAAAGGTTGTTGCCTCAAATATCGTTCGTTTGCACACCTTCTTAAGATTACCACTACCTGGAAAAAAAGAGAGTATTTAAGTAACAAGTGCAATTTACAAATCAGAATAATAATCAGGCACACAAAAGAGTAAGCTTGAGTTATGGGTCAAAATCAGAATAACAATCAGGCACAATAAAAAAGTCAACAAAATAAATAATCAATGCCAATCTCTTATGTGTTTCTACATATTACATAGCTAAGAGTTTTTGTACCAATAAAGAGTCAAATAACTTAAAGAGAAAGTTAATACTATGGGTCAATAACAAAATAATAAAGTCACGGGTCATCATTAAAATTATTTTCAGACAATTCTTCGGACGCGTCTTCATAATCATCTTCAAAATCGTCTTCAGAATCATCTTCAAAATTGTCTTTAGAATCATCTTCAAACTCGTCTTCAGAATCATCTTCAAACTCGTCTTCAGACTCATCTTCAAACTCTTCTTCAGACTCGTCGTCATACTCAACTTCAAGTTGTTGAGCAAGAAATCCTTCAGCAGCCACATCATCCACATCAATAATTGTTTTTGGTACATCATTCCTTATTAAGATAACTTCACCATCATCATCTGTTATAGATGGAATCATCAAATGTTCAAAAGTCTCATTTTAATAACTTTGTTCAACCTCATCACTTACAATAAACAAGTCTCTCGGAACAGTCTTCATAACATAATGTCTATCTTGATCATATGGATCTTGAACATAGAAGCACTGGTGCACTTGAGATGCTAGCACAAAAGACTCTTCCAGAGAGCATTTTTTGTTGAAATAGACATAAGTAAGACCATACATATCTTTTCCAACCTCATACCA
The DNA here is from genome assembly GCA_003996215.1 of Jaltomata sinuosa. Classification (NCBI taxonomy): domain Eukaryota; kingdom Viridiplantae; phylum Streptophyta; class Magnoliopsida; order Solanales; family Solanaceae; genus Jaltomata; species Jaltomata sinuosa. The sequence goes on along the minus strand of QJPP01000607.1, from coordinate 296,160 downwards.
GTCGTACTTGAATAAAACAACCTTAAAATGGCCGTAATAGTCTAACTCAACTATATAAACTAGATTTTTATCCTTTAATATTGCAAAACATGTGGTAGAGGCAACTAATGTAACACCACTATTTTGAGTTTTACGTCTTGCATCACGATACCTAGTACGAAATCTATATCCATTAATAAGAAACCCAGAATATCTTTTAGCAACTGAATTTGGTCCTCTAGCCAATTCTTTTATAGGATCAGGAACATCCTCTTGCAAAGCACAAATTTCAAACCATTGGGCGAAGCTCTGACTATGATTCTTAGCCTTGCTCCATTTAGATCTTCGCGAATGATTATTAACTTCAAGTTCATGCTCTCTGTACACAAGTACTTTTAATCTTTTAGAATAACAAATAAAATAAGTTGAAAATTATATGTAAAAAAGAAATACTAGAAGTGATTACAGTACCTAATATACTCTTGAACTTCATCACAATTGGCTAATAAGTATGCATGCGCCTAATTTAATGACTTGCTATCTAAAATAGTACCAGCAACTTTCTTTGCTCCTAAAGGACAACCATTGTTAGGAAACAAACTACAAGTTTGAGCATCACCCGAGCCACGTTCATCTTCATTTCGGGCTCTTCTTTTAAATCTGGTGCGTACGCCCTTATGCAAATATCTAGAGCATAAAGTTAAACACTCTTCAACCAGATATGCCTCTACTATTGATCCTTCTGCACAATTTCTATTGCGGATATACGATTTGAATGTACATATATCTCTTTCGGAGGGATACATCCATCAATTTTGTACTGGACCTCCTAATCTCACCTCATTTGCCAAATGAATAGGCAAATGAATCATTATATCAAAAAATGTAGGAGGAAAAATTCGCTCCAACTGATTTATTGTTTCTCTGATCTCTACTTCTAAGCAATCTATTTCCTCCAATGTTATAACTTTTTGACATAAACGACGGAAGAAAGAACTCAGACGAATCAAAGTAATAAAAACAGGATCAGGGAGGATGCTTTTAATTGGTATTGGCAGCAAGTAATGTAACATGAAATGGGCATCATGTGTCTTATAACCAAATATTTTTCTTTCATCTAGTTGCACACACCTAGATATGTTAGAGGCACTACCATCAGGCAACTTTTCTGTCTTTAGAACTCCACAAAAAATTTATTTCTCTCCATTAGTCATTGAGAAGCATGCTTTTTCCATCTTTGTTCTCTTGCCATCCGTTGTATCTTTTGGATGAAGGTTCTTTCTAATTCCCATCTCTTTCAAATTATAACGAGCCTTTGCATGATCCTTTGTTTTGCCAAAAATATCCAAAAGAGTTCAAATTACGTTGTCAACTATGTTCTTCTCTATGTGCATTACATCAAGGTTGTGGGGTAATGGGTTGTGGCCCAATAAGGAAATTCAAAAAAGATTGACCTTTTTTTCCACGGGCCATCATTTGATCTTTTTCTCTTCTTCCCAAACATATTGCTCATGTTTTTTAAGCTATTCAGCACATCAGTACCATTTAACAAATGTGGAGGAGGCCCAAATTTAGTTTTTCCATTGAAAGATCTTTTGTTAGATCTCCACGGATGATTCATGGGTAGAAAAACACGATGATCCATATAGAACATCTTCCTACTATGTTTCAGATAGCAAGAATTAGTGCCAAATTTACAACAAGGGCAGTCCATCTTTCCTTTTGTACTCTAACCAGATAACATAGCATATACAGGGAAGTGATGTGCCGCCATTCTACGGCACTTTTGACTCCTTTAACTAAGAATAATCGTGAATTTTCAAGCAACCGTTGTCGTTTTTGATGTTTTTATGGTGTATTTGCAGGAAATGTAGACAAGGATAAAAAGGAAGTAAAATTACCCAAGCTAAGTAACAAAGGTTGAGTTTGACGGAGGACCTGACGGCTCGTCACACTTGTGACGAACCGTCAGCCAAGCCACCAAACCTGGCAGCAACTAAAGGAGCCACTGGATAGCAGCGAAGGCTGGCACGACGGCCCGTCACACCTTTGACGGACGGTCAGACGAACCATCAAGTGGGAGCTCAAGGGGAACCTATACTGGATAGCAGCGACGGTTGGCGTGACGGTCCGTCGCATGGGTGACGGTCCGTCAGCCAAACCGTCAAGTTGAAACTAAATATGAGCAAGCACTGGATAGTGGCGAAGGCTTGGAGTGACGGCCCGTCGCATGCTTGACGGTCCGTCAGGCGACCCGTCAACGCGACACGGGATCCCGAAAATCCTATTTTTGGACTTTATTTCCTGGACTACTATAAATACCCTGTGTTAGGTTTATTTTAATTATTCATTTTACAAAATAGTTTTAGGATATTTTTGAGCTACTTTTGAGAGGAAGAAACACAACAAACACGTTTGTCTTCTTCTTCAATCTTGTTCTTCCATTGTTCTTGGGATCTTGGATTCTCGTTCTTGGATAAATTGAAGCTTGTGTTCATTATATTGTAAGATTCTTTTCGCTTTATTATGAATATAAATCTCTTCTCTTTTCCTAATAGCATGAGTAACTAACTTCCCACAACTAGGGTTGTGGGAGCCATGGCAAAAGTAGCAATATAGATTCCGGGTAGCGTAGGGTTCTATCTTTATGTTGTCACGTGGTTAATCATTTAATTACTAACGTTTTCTGGTGGTTGCAAACATTAGAACATGCCTAGGTTTAATTTGCTTGAGTAAAGGGATTAAAACCGGGAAATTTGATTAACTACAAGGATTCGAGACTACCAACTCTCGTCTCATGATTAATGCTGTAACTAGATTAATCTACTTGATGTTTAGGATTGAAATAAGGAAGTTCACCTTTTCAAGTTCGAGAGAATTGAAAAGAAAAGTTGTCTAATTGGTTGAGAAACGTTTAGACGATACCATAAGTTCAATCACATCGTGATATGCATATAGAGCGAACCCGGTTAAACCTTGAGTCGAAATTGTTACGACGCTATGGTGAACACTTCCCTAGTTCACTCTCATATTGATTATTAATCGCACATTATTATTTGCTTTGGTTAAATATTGTTCACACAACACCCCCCAATTTACCGGAAACTATCGACTACTAGTCATTTAATTCACTATTGATTTAATTTGCATCTTATTCACTGTGGGATCGACCCCAACCTTAGTTGGGTTCTATATTTGACAGCGACCGCTTAAGCTTCGTAATTGGAGTTGTAATTTGGGCGTATCAAATTTTGGCGCCGTTGCCGGGGAATACGGTTGTTTATTAAGTCTTGTGTGTTTATTTGACTCTTAGTCATATTTCCTGATTTTACTTTTATTTGTTGTTTTTGTTTATTACAGGGTACTGAGTTGTGCATGCCAAGTACCCGACGCTCGGGTGAACCAATACTACCTTACGACCCCGAGCTCGCAAGAACACTAAGGCAAACCATGGCTGCACAACAAACGGAGGCAAAAAGGCTCGCTGCGGAACAGCGGGCTCAACATGATCAGCATCACTTGAATGCCGAAGATATAGAGGATGATACTGCATTAGACGGAGTTGGTGCTACGGGCGCCATTATTCTTCCTCCACTAGCGCCCGGGGCTAAGTTCAACATAACTAGCACAATGCTCCAGCTGTTGAACTTAAAGGGATTATTCCGAGGTACGGCCGGTGATGATCCAAACCAACACCTGATGAACTTTGTGGGTATCTGCAAGTCATTCGAATTGCCTGGTGTGAGTCAGACAGCGATCAGGCTCAGGTTGTTTCCGTTGTCTCTGTCTGATGAGGCAGCGCTATGGTTGACAGAGCTGACCCCCGACTCTATCGCAACTTGGGGGGAGTTGAAAGGAGCTTTCCTAGAAAGGTTCTTTCCTCCCTCTAGGATGATACAGTTGAGGGATGAGATTAGCAATTTTAGGCAGCAACCTCACGAAGCATTGCACGAGACCTCGCTGCGATTCAAGAAGAAGCTGACACAATGCCCTAACCATCAGTTGAACGACGAGTTTTTGATGCAGACATTCTACAGGGCACTGAATTCGGCTACCAAGCCGACACTAGATAACGCAGCAGGTGGAGCGTTTATGGGTCTCACTTTCATCGATGCCACAGCTATTCTGGACTGGCTCACTAAAACCAACAGGGCCTGGCATACACGGGACACCGAGACGGCTGCTAGCACTCATACAGTTGGTATGTCTGCAGAATAGCGCAGGAGAGAGGAAGAGCGGGACCAAGATATGGCCCATCTGAAGACGCAAGTGGACCGATTGACAAAACATTTGCTGTCAGCAGATGTGGAGAAAGTAAAAGTTGTGAGTTCCCAAAGTAGAGCAGGAGAGTTCGAGTCTGATGAGGAGGCGAATTATTTGGGGGGTTTCCAGGCCAATGGCCAGGGAAACCAAGGTCGGAACTATCAGAGGGACAACTACCATGAAAAAGCTGGCTACAGAGACCGTGATCAGGGGAACTGGAGAAATAACACTGATAGAGGTGGGTTGTACGTACCACCTTGTAACTGAGAAAGAACTAGCAATGAGACAGGGACGTCCAAGTTAGAAAATATGATGGCAAAAATGTTGTTGAAGGTGGAATCTACTGACTCCGGAGTCAAGGAAATGAAATCTGAATTACCATCATTGAGTCAATTGGTGAATTCTCATTCCACCTCAATCAAGCATTTAGAGCAACAAATGAGTCAAGTCTCGGCGTCTCTAAACCAAAGGAAAGCTGGAACATTGCCGAGTGACACCATTCAAAATCTGAGAAACGACGGAAATTGTATGGCAATCACCACCAGAAGCGGTAACACATTATCGGAAACACACCCGGTAATTCAGACCCAGAAAGACGCTATAGCTGAGGAAGATGAGTTAGTAGATGCTGAAATTATGGTCGATGAGGGTGTGAAAGTGTCTGCTGAAAAACCCGTCGCGGAAGAAGATGCTACTCAAGGCTCACAGATAAAAGCAAGGAGATTGAAAAACTTCCAACTATGATGCCTCGGCCACCACCTCCTTTCCCACAGCGGCTGAAGAAGAAAGTGGAAGATAGAAAGTTCCTGAACTTCATAACCATGCTCAAACAGTTATCAGTAAACATCCCTCTGGTAGATGCGCTTGAACAAATGCCCGGTTATGCCAAGTTCATGAAGGACTTGATCACAAAGAAGAGGTCGGTAAGTTTTGAACCGGAAGACAACCTCCACCATTGTAGCGCCATTTCATCAAGGTCGCTGGTCCAAAAGAAAGAAGACCCGGGTGCGTTCACTATTCCTTGCACCATAGGGGAGTTTAACTTTGCCAAGGCTCTTTGTGACTTGGGGGCTAGCATAAACTTGATGCCGTTAGCCATCTACCAACAGTTGGGCTTAGGAGCCCCCAAACCGATGACTATGAGGTTATTGATGGCTGACAGATTGGTGAAACGCCCGGTTGGTATTTTGTATGATATACTTGTGAAGGTGGGGAAGTTCATATTTCCGGCAGACTTCGTGATTTTGGACGGCGAAGTGGACTTCGAAGTCCCTATTATTTTGGGACGACCCTTCTTGGCAACCGGAAGAGTATTGGTCGATATGGAAAGCAACGAGTTGACTTTCAGGTTGAACGATGAGGTAGTGAAGTTTAATGTGTGCAGATCAATGAAGCAACCGAGGGACATGAATGTCGTCTCGGTTATTGATGTTGTTGCAGAATCTGATGTGATCGTTTCTGTTGAAGAGAGACTTGCTGTAGAGACATTGGCAACAGTTATGATGAATTTCGATGATGATGGTGTCAAAGATTTTAAGGAAGTTGTGAATGCGGTGGTTGGAATGGGGTCATATGGTTACGCCCCAAAGAAATTGGATCTCAATTTAAAGAACAGACCAACACCTCCTGCAAAGCCTTCTATTGAGGAAGCGCCGGTATTAGAGTTGAAAGAGTTGCCAGGCCATCTGAAGTATGCATTTCTAGGTGACAAAGATACCTTACCGGTAATCATCGCGACAGACCTTGTACAATATCAAGTTGAAGCGTTAAACATGTGAAGTATTTGGTTAACTTGTTTGTTTCAAGGTGTGTATTCTAACCTTAGGGGAAGCGAGCAGATTATATAAGTTTAGCCTTATGTTAACACCTCTAGCTTCACAAAATAAAATGGAAAATATGAGGTAAAATGAAACATTTAGAGATAGTAAACAGATTAGGCCACAAGGAAGGACATCCAGTATAATATAAATTGTGAACAAACTTGCTACCAAGTAAAATCAGACCCTATACCAATGCACAATAATTGCACTTTAAGTTGAATGTTCATAGTGTCTGTAGTAGATGACAGAACAAGGTCAAAGACAAATAAAGTTTCGGATTATTTAAGATTGTCTGGAAAGATTTGATAGTAAGAATTCATTGGACCATATTTGTAACTGGCTATCCAAGTTAAAGATTGCTAAAGATTAAAGATATAAGAAAAAATTGGTGACTAACTTGGCGTAAGAAGAAGCTTAAAGTGCATTATTAAATATGTCCAGTCAGGTTTTGATGCTACGTCTTTTGGTCTAAAGAAATTGGCGATTGTAGGTTTCTTTGTTCACCTATGCTTTGATGTCTCATGGGCTAGTATTTTAGTGTGTCATATTTGAGTACATGGGCAAGCAAATGAAAGTTCCTACATTCCAGATATTGTGATTTAGCTGATATAGAATACAAACTCTCTATGCAGGAAAAAGAATCTTCTTGGTGGTCATGTTGTAATAGTTGGTCTTGCTGCTCAAATTGTCCAAGATGCTCATTGAAGTGCTCAGGTTGCTCTTGTAAGTGGTAAAACTACTAATTTTTCTCTTGTAAGTGGCTTGTAAGTGGCCAAGATGCTCGAGTTGCTCTGTTAAGTGGCCAAGATGCTCAAGGTGAACACTCAATTTTTGTACTAATAATGAAATAGAAATGTCTAATTCTTAAGAATCCTGTGACATGTTTTCAGGTAGCGATCCAGATTGTATTAGGTGTTGTTCACTGTTGAATGATCACTTAGAAATTATACATATATGTTACACATAGATCTTTATATTTTTGCTGGGAGGGGATTGTGGCTTGATGGTTCCTTTCTCTGGGCTGATTGTGGCTTAACAAGTTAGAAACTTATTCCTTCTAATTCACTCAAATGCTCTATGGCCAAGCCTAATGGTTGCACTAACAAAATTTACGGTGTGCAACCTGAAAATCCCTTTACAAAAGTGTCTGCAATAGGGAAATTAGCAGAGGATGTTTTTTCTGTGAAATTTATTAATGAGTTAAAAATAGGGTTCAATTACTTCAATTCATCAATTCTTGTTAGATTTCTATTATAATTTGATGTGTTTTCTATTTCTGTTGCAGAGTTGAAGTCACTGAAAGAGAAAAAAACTGAGAAATTAGAAGAAGGTAAGAAGAATGAGTCAGGCAGCAGTTGTAAAGAAAAAAGTCCTGAATCCAAATAAAGCTCAAAGTCCTATGAAGAATGTGAACTCCAATGTTCAATACCGATCAAGTACCAAATTGGCCAAGCAATATAAGATTAAGAGAGATCAGCTTGCAAATGAACACAATGATAAAACTAGGAAAGTGCAAGCACCAATGGCGCTTAAAAGAAAGAATCCCGAGTCATTTGTTCTACACCAAGAAAGAGAAACTTTCCTGGGCACAAGCCAATGATCCAATTGTCCTCAGGAAAAGATATTAATACTTCACAGATGATTACAGGAAAAGGACAAAACACACATAAGTTATTTCAATCTCAAATTGGAAAGTCCATTCAAAAGAAAGGAATGGAATTACCTATGCACAACCTCATGTTCCAAGCGTCTTCAAAGATAGATGTTAATACTTCACATTTCATTGGAAGAGCACAACAAGAAAAGAAACAACATGTTACTCAAGGGCTTCAAAACTGCAAACAAGTGAAGAGGAAGTCAATCCTACCTGCGACTAGTCTTGATCAGTTTTTAAAAAAACAAGAGATACACATAGGTGGTGAAAACAACATGATATTCACCCAACAACTGATCTGCCAGCTTCTTTTATTGATGAACATAATAAAGGATTGGATGATCTTGCAGAACAAGAAAGGCGAGGATGGGTGTTCTAGAGATGAAGATATGGACATTGATTGCAGTACAAATGGTATGTCTTAGGCTTTTTAAGCTTATTACTCATTTTAATTTTTTTCTTATTTCTTGACTATTACATCAATCTAGGGATACCGGAGAAGAAAAAAGTTCGAGGACAAACAACATGTAAAAATATTCACGCAAGAAATTTAGATGTAAGAGAGGAGGTTATATTTTACAAAGGACAAGCAGTGGGACCAACTGGCAAGACAGTTTCTAACTTAAGCAGCTTCATAGGAACAATTTCAAGGAATCCTAGATTTATCACCTTGATGTACACTAGTTGGCATGCTGTGCCAAAGGAAAATAAAAAATGCAAGTGGGACTATGTCAAGGTAAAAAAAATCAATATTTGAGATTGTATATTTATTGTTTCTTATTACTAACTCAAGCTAAATATATTTTATTTTGCATAGTCAAAATTCTTAATTCTAACAGAAGGAGAGAAATGGGTGATGGATGGTCTTCGTGATACTTGGAGGCAACACAAGAGAAGTATTAAAGAGAAATGTTTTAATAAAGAACTTACTGTTGAACAAATGCTAGAAAAATGTCCCGATGACATTCTTGAAATTCAATTGCGCCAGTTGATCGAGTATTGGAAACATCCAAATGTTCAAGTGAGACTAAAACAGTGCATTTCTACTCTTGGACATAATTTGCATCATTTCTATTCTTTGTTTTTTGAGTTATAAATTAATACATCTCTTTTTATCGAATTTTAGGCTGTGAGCAAGGCAAATTCTCAAAACAGAAAAAAACAAAAGTGGAGGCATCGGATGGGACCTATCCGTTTTGCAATAGTACGCTTAACATTGGTAATATTTAGTAGACACATTGTGAAAATATAAATTTTTCATTTTTTTGTACTTTGTCAGAATGTATTGGTGTCTCTTTTAACTTTATTTGATATAATTTATAGCGTGCAACCAAAGAAAACAAGGAGGAACCATCACAGTCTGAAATGTTTATTGCAACACGTACAAAGACGGGGAAAGAAGTTCAAGCAGATAGCCAAATCGTAATAGTAAGTCATTTTCATGCTATATTCTTCTTCTTCTTCATTTTATTTGCTCGACTGTTTGCTGGGGGAGGGGGCAATTTTTTTTCAATTCCTGATTGGAGTCGATGCACTATTTACTGGGGAGGTAATGTGAAATTTTTTCTTTGCTGGACTGTTTACTGGAAATTGAATCAAAGAGGACCAGTAAAGGTGAACTGTCTTTAATCTGTTCTTTTTTTAGTGTAAATAAAATTTTACTGGTGCTGCCATTAATTTATATTGTCATGCCATGTTAATTTGTTTATGCTACGTGTTGTGGTAAAATATACTACCAGTAAAGCTACCTATGAGTTCAGCTAGTGTGGTATATATTTGTATATATTGTTACACTTCCTATAGATGCTTCCGATTTAAATCTAACCAAGTTGATTGGCAAAATGGGTATTAAAAATTATGACAAGAAGAGTGCCATTTGGTCCTTGCGTAATAGAAAGTTGTTATCTTGTTCAATCCTCAAACAATCCTGCAAACTGTTTGTGCCGAGGCTGATTTAATTGTCAATGTATAAGAATATAGGTATTGGTCAGGGATTTTTGTATCATTTAGCTATTTGTTGAGTGAATCTTTAGATGTCAATTGCTGGTGCTTGGCACCTGTTGTGTTTACATTTAAAAAGTTGAGTGAAATTTGAGAACTAGATAGCAAAGTAACTATGTTGTTGGGAGTCGTGCTTTTGTGTACGAGTCTAGATAGATATGCCTGAAATTGAATGTGGAGGAATGTTTATGTAATTGGAGAGACGAAATGGATTGAGAATATGATTAGCACATCACCTTATGTTTGCTACATGCATAATATGAGATCATCATTTTTTGGCATTAGTTGTGCATTCTGGCTTGGTGAATATGCAAGGGCCTTTAAACATTAGAAGCCAATTTATCTTTCTTCCCATAAGGTATGCTTTTATTGAGGTTTCATCCTAAGATTACACTTGTTCTCAGATCTTCCTAATGTTGAAAATAAGAACATAAAGCAAAGGTTGAAAGCTAAAATAGTTGAGATGCAAAAATCAATGAGCTCAATCATCTAATTTTCATTTGTTTTCCTAGTGCAAGTGCGAGGTTTCTATTGACATGTCTGATTATCAGACAATTTAGTATTTCTGAAAGCTGACATTTATTAAGTACTTTGAACTACAAGACCTAGTGCTAGGGAAATCCTCTAAACTTCTGTTGTGCTAATCTATAGGACTTAACAAAGGTAATCAAATTATTCTCACATGGATTAAATAGAGTAAATCTATTTTACGCAAGTGAAAAGTTTAAGCTAGATCTCCTTTAAGTGCTACCGTCCTCCATTCTTATTTTTTCAATTGTTACTCCAAAACTGCAGTCAGTTCTGTACCATGCCTATTGAGAAAATTCATGCAGGATTAAGTGTTGTTACTAGAGACTTCGTCCCCCTTCCTTCTAACTTCTCTTTTTGAGGATTTAATTTGTGTGTTTTAAAAAGGCAAGTCATGATTTAAATTTCATCATTTTACTGGTGCTGCCATTAATTGATTTTGTCGTGCCATGTTAACTTGTTTATGTTGCATGTTGTGGTAAAATATACCACTAGTAAAGCTACCTATGAGTTCAGCTAGTGTGGTAAATATATGTATATATTGTTACACTTCTGGCAGATGATTCTGATTTTATTCTCTCACAATTCTTGAACCAAACTGAAAGATATATATAGTTTAAAAAATAGTTGAGTGAACTCTGTCATGTTTAAAATTTGAGCAATGTTACTCTAAGAAGAAACAACTGGTACCTAAAATTCTAACCAACTATTTGTGTGGAGGCTGATTTAATTGTCAATGTATAAGAATAAAGGTATTGATCAGGGGGTTTTATATCTTTTAGCTATTTGTTGAGTGAATCTTTAGATGTCAATTGCTGGTCCCAAGCACCTTTTGTGTTTATATATGTTGTTTACATAACTTTTTTTTGACATGATGAACTTCAGAATCGTCAAAATTCCGGGGAAACATCGGATGATGCATTCAGGGTAGTGTTTGGAAAGGAGAAGCCTGGTCGACTTAGATGCTATGGTAGATCAGTGAAGACTAGTTCTATGAAAAAAGATGAGGAAATGAATAAGCTTAAGCAATATCATGCCAATGAAGTCACTTCTCTTAAGTAAGAAATGTGTGAAATGACAGAAGAAATGCGATATTTTTTCAGTCAATTGGTGCAAAACAACCCTGGATTTAATGTTCAAGATATACCAGGATGTGCCGGATCTAATCTTCCTTCACCTGTTTATGCAAACAGTGCACAAACTGTAAAATGGCAAAATTTACCAAATTATTCTGGTTCAGCTAATGCTTCAATTTCTGAAAAGGTACTTTATATTTCACATTCACAAGTTGGTTTCTTTCCTGGACTACTGCTTAATTATGTTTTCAAAAAAGTTGGTTTCGAACTCTGATTTGGACTTGTAGATGGAATCTGGAGGAGGCTTAGCTACTAAATAAAGATCATGTATTTCTGCATTCAAAAACAAATCTCGTTTATTTAGGCTATGTTGGCATCTTGTTTTGTGTGTGAAATGTTGAAATGGAATGTGATAATGTAGAGTCTAGTTTGTGGTGTAAATTATGGTTGTAGGTGTAATATGTTATATAGAAGTAACTCAGAAAAATGATAACCAGTAATAAATCAATGAATTTGTTCCATGATTTCTAAACAGAAGTGCTAGTAGAGGAAGATTTTCTCCTTCGCATAATGTAGTGAAAAGAGTCGTTTATCCTTACTTAATTTCAACTACATCAGAATCAGTAGAAGTGTTTGTTTTGATGAGTCCTTTTATATTTTCTCACAGAAAATGTGGTTTTCTAAGTATTAAACAACTTCCTAGGATTGATAAAAAAATTTATAAAAGTTTGTGGGTGTTCAAGAGAGTTGAAGCATAATCTTGATTTAGTATCTTGAATGGGTTCTTTGTAAATTTTATTGAAGCATAATCTTTATTTGAATAGTTGATCAAGGAACAGTTGATTGATTGAGCTTAATCATGCTGAAACTGAACTTGATTTGATTCCTGGTGTTGAAATGAACATGATTTTGTAAATGGGGTGGTGGGTAAAGCTTGATTTTGTAAAGCTTGTGCATTTTGTGGATTTTATCTAAGTTGTTGTTAACTTACAGACCCTTTGAAATGGTTGAAATAGCAGTGAGCTTGATTTATTTCTCTTGTATTTTGATAAATATTTGAGATGAAATGGGTTCTATATTATGCAGCTTTATTCCGTGTGTTGAAATGAACATGATTTTGTAAATGGGGTGGTGGGTAAAGCTTGATTTTGTAAAGCTTGTGCATTTTGTGGATTTTCTCTAAGCTGTTGTTAACTTACAAACCCTTTGAAATGGTTGAAATGGCACTGAGTTCTTGTTCTATTTCTCTTGTATGTTGATAAATGTTTGAGCTGAAATGGGTTATGTATTATGCTGCTTTATTTGGCCAATTGTGATGAAGATTTGAGCTTAATCATGCTTTATTTGAAATGAGATTTGTTTTTTTATGCTTGAATGGAGCCAATTTTTTTTTTTTTTCCAGTAAGCTTGTTAGTTACTACAACATCAAGTTGGTTTTGGTTTTGATTTGTAAATGGGGATTGGAGGAAGTGCACAAGCTTTGGTCATGATTTTGATTTGTATAATTTCCATGTTATCACTAGCTAGTTGGTCTTGTCGCATTGAACATGATTTTTGCTAACTTTAAATTTTATTTTGAATGTGTAAGAAAATGTCGGTAATCGAATTTGAATTGTGGCCACAAGTCAACTCGACCTATTTAAGTGAATGATAAAGAGTTTTTGAACTATTGTGATATATGTTTAAATACATTTTGTTTTGTGTAATGAAATTTCTATTTAGTACTAATCTTTGAATGTGTTGGTGCATTTTGAATACGTTGTTATTGTTGAACTTTGTTGCAAATGAACTATACATTTGAAATTTATTAGATAATTTGTGTTTGAGATCATTTATGTATGTATGTATGTGTGTATATATATATCTATATATATATATTTAAAATTCTGGCTATATATATGCAAACCAAAATCATTATTTTGTATTTATACAATGTTGCCACACTTTAAAAGTGTGGCTACAGAACTGTCAATTGTGTGCATATATATAAGAAAAGGTAACACTTTATAAGTGTTGTCATAGAAGAGGTATAAAAGGCTTCACTTTTAAAGTGTGGCCAATAACAAAGCTAAGGCCACGCTTTTTAACCGTAGACTTATCAAATAAATTATTGCCAATGAGATGCAATAAAGCGTGACCTTTGTAACTCATAGGCCATGCTTTTTAACCATAGCTTCTTTGGCCACACTTAAAAAGCATGGCCAATAACAAAGCTAAGGCCACGCTTATTAACCCTAGACTTATTTAATAAAATTGTTGCCGATGAGATGCTACAAAGCGTGGCCTTTGTAACTTATAGGCCACACTTTTTGCTACTTTAGGCCACACTTTACAAGGGTGGAGAAAAGACTAAAATGTTGTAGTGTGGTCATGGTGGTTAGGGCCATATGTATGCAGTTTTTGGCCGAACTAAGGCCGAGGCTTTAGATGTCATCATCACAGGTACGATCTCTATTTGTCATTAGTCTACTTCTTTGTTTGATCCAAGGTCTATATTCTCCAATGTATCTGCGTATTATACTATTCATCTGGAGTCTATTTGTGAGTCATTGCATGTATCTACCCAGTAGGATATTCTTCAGTAATGGATCAGGTGTATCGGGCTTGTGTGGTGATTATCCTGGGGTATGACACGTGGGTAGACTTGGTTGTACTTGATATGGTTGATTTGTACGTGATCTTAGGTATAGATTGGCTATCTCTTTACCATGCGGTCTTGGATTGTTTCACCAAGACTGTTACTCTTTGTATGCCTGGTATCCCTCCTATCATATGGAAGGGTGCCGATAGACATATGCCCAGGGGAGTTATATCTTTCTTGAGCTCCCAGTGGTTTGTTGGGATGGGGTGCTTTGCCTATCTTGCCTACGTCTATGATACTAGTGCCACCACACCTTCTCTTGAGATAGTTCCTATGGTTTGCGAGTATTCAGATGTGTTTCCTTCTAATCTTCTGTGTCTTTCTCCTGAGCATGATATTGACTTTGGTATTGATATTGAGCCACGCACTCAACCTATTTCTATTCTGCCATATCGAGTGGCACCAGCTCCATAATCTGTTGAGTAGAGGTTTCATCAGGCCTTGTGTGTCTCCGTGAGTGCTCTGGTTCTATTTATAAATAAGAAGGACAGGTCCATACGTATATGTATTAATTACAGATAGTTGAATAAGGTGACAGTGAAGAATAGGTATCTGATGCCGCATATTGATGATTTGCTTGACCAGCTACAAGGGTCAATGGTGTTCTCTAAGATTGACTTGAGGTATGGCTATCACTAGTTGAGGATCAGGGTTGCGGACATCACAAAGACTGCATTTAGGACTCGGTACGACCATTATGAGTTCCTAGTCATGTCTTTTCGGTTGACTAATGCCCCAACAACATTTATAAAGTTGATGAACCATGTATTTAATGCCTACTTGGACTCATTTATGATTGTGTTCATCTATCACATTCTAATATATTTGAGGAGTAGAGAGGAGCATGAGCAGCATCTTAGAGTTGTACTTCAGACATTGCGAGACCATCAGTTATATGCCAAATTCACTAATAGTTAGTTTTATCTTGAGTCTGTGGCATTCCTAGGGCACGTGGTGTCCAAGGATGGGATTATGGTGGATTTGGTGAAGATTGCAGTAGTTCCTGATTGGGTTAGGCCTACTTCTCCTACCGAGGTTCACAGTCTCATCAGGTTAGGTGGTTGTTATAGATGGTTTGTGGAGGGGTTTTCTTCTATAACAACTTCATTTACTAGATTGACTCAGAAGAATGATCCTTTCCAGTGGTCAGATGAGTGTGAGGTGAGCTTTCTGAAGCTCAAGGCCTTGTTGACCTCAACTCCAATTCTTACTCTTCTGATCGAGAGTCAGGGGTTTACTGTATATTGTGATGCTTTAGGTGTTGGTTTAGGTTGTATATTGATGTAGTAGGGCCGAGTTATTGCTTATGCTTCTCGATAGTTGAAGGTTCATAAGAGGAACTACCCCCCACACGACTTAGAGTTAGCAGCGGTAGTCTTCGTTTTGATGATTTTGAGGCATTATCTTTATGGCATGCATTGTGAGATCTTCACTGACAATCATAGTCATCAGTACACTTTCAGCCAAAAGGATCTAAATTTGAGGCAGTGCAGGTGCTTGGAGTTACTGAAGGACTATGAAATCTCTATTCTTTATCACTCGGGCAAGGCAAACGTGGTAGCGGATGCCTTGAGCCAGAAGGCAGTGAGTATGGGTAGCTTGGCCTTCTTAGTGACAGAGGAGTGACCTTTAGCTTGGGACATCCGGTCCTTGGAAAATAAGATAGTTAGACTTGACATTTCTGCGGTGGGCCGTATTCTTGCTTGTGTTGAGGATAGATCTTCCTTGTTAGAGCAGATTCGGGCACAACAGTTTGATGATGTAAGGTTGAGGATCATTTGTGACAAGGTTTGGGCGGTGAGGCTAGGAAGGCAACCTTAGATTCAGAGTGTGTTCTGAGGATCGAGGGTCGTATTTGGGTTCCTAGAGTTGGTGACTTGGTTAAATTGATCTTGTAGGAGGCTCATTGTTCTAGATATTACATTCATCTGGCGGTAGCTAAAATGTATCATGACTTGAGAAAGCACTACTAGTGATGTGGGATGAAGAGGGATATTTCAGCTTTCATGTCTAGATGCTTAAACTGTCAGCAGGTGATGTTTAAGCACCAGAGGAAATGTGGTTTGTCTCAGAGACTACCCATTCCAGAGTGGAAATGCGAGCGGATAGCTATGGATTTCGTAGTTAGGTTGCCACGTACCTTGTGGAGATTTGATGCTATTTTGCGTCATTGTGGCTAGGTTGATGAAGTTTGCTCACTTTTTGCCGGTTCAGACTTCCTACAGTTCTGAGAGGTTAGCTCAGATCTACATTTGAGAGATTATCCATTTGCACGGGGGGCCAGTTTATATAATTTTTTACCATGGTACTCATTTCACTTCGCATTTATGGAGGTCTATTTAGAGAGAGTTGGGTACTAGATTTGAGCTTAGCACAACTTTTCATCCGCAGACAGACGGTCTGTCATAGCATACCATTTAGGCTCTTGAGGATATCTTGCGACCCTATGTTATTGATTTCGGGGTCAGTGGGACCAGTGTTTAGCCATGGCAGAGTTTGCATATAATAATAGTTACCACTTCATTTTTAAGATGGCTTTGTTCGAGGCTTTGTATGGTAGGTGATGTAGATCTCTGGTGGATTTGGTTTGATGCTTTTAAGGTTAGGCCATGGGGTACCGACTTACTTTATGATTCTATGGATAGAATTTGGGTCATCCAGGAGAGACATTGCACTTTCCAGAGTAGGCAAAAGAGTTATATTGATCAGAGAGTTTCAGATCTAGAGTTCATGGTTAGCGACAGTGTGTTCCTTCGAGTGTTTCCCATGAAGGGCGTGATGATGTTCGGGAGGAATGTAAAGCTCAGTCCTAGGTTAATTGGGTCATTTGAGATCCTTCATCACATTGGGGAGGTTGTTTACAAGTTGGCCTTGCCATCTTCTCTTTCTAGTATACATCCAGTTTTTCATGTCTCTATGCTACGGCGGTATAATCTGGATGTCTCTCACATTCTTCAATGGGATTTGGTTTAATTGGATGAGTCCTTAGCTTTTGAGGAGGAACCCATTGCTATTTCAGACAGGCATGTTAGGAAGTTGAGGTCCAAGGAGATTCCATCAGTTAAGGTTAAGTGGTGACATCATCCTATAGAGGAGGCTACTTGGGAATTAAGATCGACATGAGGACTTGCTATCCTTGCCTTTTCAAGTCATCAGGTACTATCCTTTCTCCGACTTTTGAGGACAAAAGTCCTTTTAGTAGTGGATGTTGTAATGACCCTCCAGGCCATTTTCCTATTTTTCATGCTTTTTTCGTGTTTTGAGCTTTCTCACAGTAGCTACAGGTCATTTATGACTTGCTGGGATAGACGTTTTGGTTCCTGGACCGTTCTTTAGGTCATTATGGCCATTTCCCTATTTAAAAATTTGAACTTAGAAAATCTTTGACTTCGGTCAACTTTCTTAGTAAACACCCTCGGAATTGAATTCTGATAGTTCTGTTGGCTCTGAAACATGGATTTTGGTCTAGTGGGACCTTGGTCTGGGTCTGAATGCTTTTGATTTGGCTTTGTGATGCTTTTTGTGTTTTCAAGCCAGTTTGGCTTGTGGGGTTGACTTTGGTGAACATTAGGAGAAGACGGCCTCTGATGGAAATTCTGTCAGTGTTGTTATCTCCGGAATCTCGACTTTGGGCAAGAGGAACCTTTGATTTGGGTCCCGAGACTTCCCCACTTGTTTTGGGTGTTGAGTTCCGAGTTAGTTTTGGGCATGGTGCCCACTTTTCATTAAAATGATACCCGTTGGGAGTTCTGTCAATTTCATTGAGTCAGGAATGCTATTTTTGGTAGGGAAGCATGGTTGGTTTATGTTCATGGGGTTCCGAATAAATATCGAGGGTTCATAGGGTGAATTATTAGCCTTGGAATTTTGCTGGTTGTTGTTTTTCGTTGCAGACCAGTTTGGTCATCGCGACCGTGAGGTGGCCATCACATTCGTGATGGTCTAGCTTCTTGGCCATCGCGATCATATGGGTTGATCCTCATGACCACGATGAAGAAGGTTGGGACCCAGTCCTGCTTGTTCTACGCGATAGCATGGCTGGACCATCGTGACCGCAATGGTCTGGCCAGCTCATCACCTCGACTGCATGGGGTACTTCGCGATCGCGATAAAGGACCCCTGACAGCTATATAATATGCCAACTTCATTTTCTCCTTCACAATTACAAAATTTCTCCAGTGATAAGCTCCCAAGCTCCGACTTCAACCCCATTTCTCAGACTTATTCATCTGGTAAGTCCCCTTTGATCCCCCTTCTTTTCTCCGTTGATTTAATTCTCCTTATTCTCAAAAATATCCGTTGGTTTCCCTTTGTGAATTCTCTTGAACTAGTTGGACTGCAGGGCTGTTTTGGGCCCAGATATGAGTCCCATTCGTGCCCAACTTTTGGGTATGGGTTCTCTAACCCATTGCAAACATAATTGTGATTTTTATTTTCTATTTTGTTGTGCGGGCCCCAAGAGTCATTTTCCGACCCAATTTTCGGCCCAAATTTCCATATAGAAATATGGGTGTCATTCTTCTCGTCTTGACACATGAGTTATGTTCTTGATAGCGTGGGAGCTTTCTAAGGATGTTCGGAAGGGGAAGGCACACGACTTATTGTTCGTGTTTGTCGTTCAGCCCTGAGGTAGGTTATGATTTACTTTTCTAGATTGAGTTTTGTTAGATTTTATATTATATATGTTACTGGAATGTTAGGTTGGACTCTAGGTAGAATTAGGCTTAAATCATGTAACTTGTATTATTTTGGCAATTTTGGATCATAGTTTAGAATTATTCATGTTATCCTTAGTCTAGGAGTCGTAGTATTGTTATGCCTATCATAGGGTCCTTAGCATGCTTTTAGGAGATTTTAGAGGTAGAACAGTTGCTTTTAGCTATTTTCGTAGTTATTTTCCATTTTTCTCATTTATTTCACCGTTGTGTGTGTATTTGTGGGCCCGAGGCCATAGCTTGGGTTTGGATGGAGTTTTCAGGTCAGTTCTTTTGATTTGAAGGTGTTTTTCCCTGTTTGCCTTGTTACGTGCTATAGATTCTGAACGTGGAAATTTACATGATCATTCTGCATTTTCATGCTATTTGCATAGAAAGGAATGATTTTGAGGTTTTGGTTCCAGAATTGAGATTTACTACATTTACTATGACTTTCGGAGCTTAAAGGAAATTGTTTTGGTTTTACTATTGGTTTTGGAAAGGAAAGGAAAACACTATTTTTATGCAAGTCAGAGGGATGTTTCTGGGCCTTTTCTCTATTTACTTTTTTGTTAATGAATATATCGATTTCGGGCGCCTGCATATATTGATGAGTTCGATGTTAAATTTAGGGTGCCCGATGTGATATTGTAGGTTTTTACTTTCGATGCATATGTTGATGAGTCTGATTCTAAATTTCGGGAGCCCGATGCAATATTTCGGATTTTACTTTTATACATGCATGCATCGCATCATCTCCCTTCGCATTGCATTGGCTTAAGTATATTTGGATTGTCGGTTGCCTAGCTCAATTCTGTTGTTATTTTTCCTTCTTGTTGATTCAGTTAGTTCTGCCAGCCTTATAATTAGATTTAGGTGGATCCCTATAGTTAGTTTACTTTCCTATAATTTATATTATATATTATCTTTTTGCACTTGGTCGGCCTATGATGCTTACTGGGTACCCGCTATCTTGGTACTCATACTACACTCTACATCTTTTTCTGATGCAGCACCCAGTGCGAGCCACCCTCACTGATCCTCCCATTATTCGAGGCCTGTTGCAGTTCTGATCGCGGTGAGCTCCCGGTGCCTTAGAGATTGTACATGCTTTCCATCTTGTATTTCTATCTATATTTTGTATTTTTGATAGACATAGTCTGTTGTATAGCTACTCCGTACTTTAGTCACTCTTGTACCGGTGACACCAGGTCCGGATTGGTTCTTATGTATGTTTTGTCTTCTTGGTCACTTTAGGGAAATATTTTGTATAGTTGGTATGTATATATGCCATTGGCCCTATCTCCCTTATTTATGTCCTCCGCTTTTCTTACTTTATCCGATTTTATTGTCTCTAACAACTTTTGGGTTTGGCTTGCCTACTGTGGGTTATGTAGGTGTCATCATGGACCGATTTCAGCTCATGACAAACACTTATAGAAATAAGGGACTATCTTTAGCATAACTTTTTCTTCAACTTCTAGAGGGATAACACAAATTCAGAATTACTACGAATGACTCTATGGTGGCACACTAGACTCAAAGTCTACAGCAGTCATAATCAATTGTATTTCTTACATGCTGAGCATCTTCTATGCCTCATACATCATTCTAAACTACGCCCAACGAACTGTACAATAAGAGTTCAACTTAGACTAATACCTTCCTCCAAGGGTAACACATATACTAAACCTTAGATATCGTACAAGGTAATCACGCCAATAGACTTAGCTCCAAAGGCAACCACAAGTAGCCTCGCAGGTAAATAGTAAATCCACAAAATAAGCTATAAGTGACTATACAAGTAATCTAAGTTGTATCTAGCATGAACTCTCTATCTATAGAGTAAGAGTCCCGACTAGGGGTAAATTTATCTAATCTGGTAGCCAACATAATCAATCATTACGGCTATAAATAGCTCATCTATAATATACTAGAAATAGAGCCTACGATCTGTAGTACTCAATACTATTTCATAGAAGGCAAACTGACAAGTAACATAGCCCAAAGAAACACAAGAAGGCATTGCTATATGCGACCAATAAGAAAGTCTAAGCCATGTCTAGATCTTGGTTGCTAACGAAGTAGAAGATATCTAGCAAGGATGGAGTAATCTACTCAAATGGACAATATGGAGAACTACGACTATAAGTCATTCATCGATTGTAAGCTAGCCTTATAATACTATGGACTATAAAGGAACATGCCAAAAAAAATGGTGGCCTTAGCAAACCCTTAAATTAATGTCTTGAAGGTGTTTCTATGAAGCTCGATCAACTTGATGTTATGCAACAACTGCAAGAATCAACAATGTCGCAAAAATGATCCACAACCAAATAGTAAGGCGTTAAGGTCGTCATTATGACTAGTCCACTTTAACTCAACAATTGACATCACAATTTCTACCGGACCAACAACTAATAATAACAATGAGAAACTATCAACACCTCACAAGAGCGACGAGCTCCCGAGAGAACTTAACAAGGTGTATTTTTCATTGTTCAATCCGACAACTGTCGTACACGATTCCAAAAAGAATTACACCAACCCACCTTTCCCTCCAATACCTCAACACCATCAATATTTAGTACTGTTGGTATGTATACATGTTATTGGCACTATCTCCCTTATTTATGTCTTTCGCTTTTCTTACTTTATCTTCTTTTATTGTCTTCCGCAACTTGTGGGCTTGGCTTGCCTACTGGGAGTTATGTAGGCACCATCATGGCCCAGTTATGGGTCATGACAAAAACTTATCAAAATAAGGGACTAGCCCTAGCACAACTTTTTTGTCAACTTCTAGAGGGATAATGCAAATTCAGAATTTCTAAGAATGACTATACGGTGGCACACTAGACTCAAAGTCTATAACAGTTATAATCAATTGCATTTCTTATGTGCTGAGCATCGTCTACGCCTCATACATCATTCTAAACTACACCCAAGGAACTGTACAATAAGAGTTCAACTTAGACAAATCCCTTCCCCCAAGGGTAACACATATACTAAACCTTAGATCTCATGCAAGGTAATCACACCAATGCACATAGCTCCAAAGGCAACCACACGTAGCCTTGCAAGTAAATAGTAAATCCACAAAATAAGCTATAAGTGACTATACAAGTAATCTAAGTCGTACTAGCATGAAATCACTATCTATAGAGTAAGAGTCCCGACAAGGGGTAAATTTATCGAATCCAGCAGCCAACACAATTAATCACTACGACTATAAATAGCTTACCTATAATATACTAGAAATAGAGCCTACGATCCATAGTACCTAATACTATTTCATAGAAGGCAAACTGACAAGTAACATATCCCAAAGAAACACAAGAAGGCATGTGCTATATGCGACCAATAAGAAAGTCTAAGCCATGTCTAGATCTTGGTTGCTAACGAAGTAGAAGATATCTAGCAAGGATGGAGTAATCTACTCAAATGGACAATATGGAGAACTACGACTATAAGTCATTCATCGATTGTAAGCTAGCCTTATAATACTATGGACTATAAAGGAACATGCCAAAAAAAATGGTGGCCTTAGCAAACCCTTAAATTGATGTCTCAAAGGTGTTTCTATGAAGCTCGATCAACTTGATGTTATGCAACAACTGCAAGAATCAACAATGTCGCAAAAATGATCCACAACCAAATAGTAAGGCGTTAAGGTCATCATTATGACTAGTCCACTTTAACTCAACAATTGACATCACAATTTCTACCGGACCAACAACTAATAATAACAATAAGAAACTATCAACACCTCACAAGAGAGGTGAGCTCCTGAGAAAATTTAACAAGGTGTATTTCTCATTGTTCAATCTGACAACTGTTGTTCGCAATTCTAAAAAGAAGTGCACCAACCCACCAGTCCCTCCAACACCTCAACACCATCCATATACAATAATGATAACCCAACTCAATGAGAAAAGGGCTGCCCGATGTCACGGTATCTAAAACACCGCATCATGGCTAAAAAATCTATAAAAATTATTTTAAGATGTGTAATTACAAAGGAAGGTCATGGGAGGGAGATTATCTTGACAAAATCTTAAAAATCGCAAGCTAGACAAGCTATTAGAAGGATCCACCACCTCTACTACATCAAAACTATGTCAAAACATAACTTTCTTATAATTTTGGCCCTACCCAATTCTGCACAGATAGTCCATGCTGAAATAGTCATAACTTTTTACTCCAACGTTGTATAGATAAATGGTTTGATGTTCTAGAAACAAGACTCAAAGTCCTTTAATATTATATATCATTAGCCTTCTAACTCCTTATATATTGGGAGATATGCTCATCCCAAGACATCTCCTCAAAAAAATTACATACGTATTACTACTTTCCCACTTGTCACGGAGCCGATACTACCGAATACAAGTTCATGAAGAGGAATAATGGTACAAGAGTAATACAACAACATAATTATTTAAAATCTCTACAAATAGTTCCTTAAAATCAGGGTAGATTTAAAACCTCTAAAATCAAGGAATCATGCCAACAAAAAAGAAGTCTTTACATACCTCGAATTTGGGCTCGAATAACTTGATATAGATAATCATTTTTTGGAATCAAATGCAACATCTAAACAATTTTCTTTCCACTTAATGTTTCACGCATATCTGCATATATGGGTGTTGCGTGTTGTGGAGACCAATTTTCCTAGACTTGTTGAAGAAAAATTAAAAGAAATAATAGCCAATCTGCCGATGTAATGGAAAGTGCCTCCATTCAACCTAATAAGTTAATTCCTTACAAAAAAGCAATTAAAGAAGAGGTTATAATTTAGCAAATTACTAGCAGCTCCCTTTACCTCCAAGTTGAGGTGGAGCTATCTGCACTACACCATACGGAGTCCAATTCAGATATTCACTCGGGTATCGCATAGGTTCATAGTAAAATATATATAACCTTTCAAATATATTACAATTAATAAAAATTTATTTTTATTAAAGCCTACCTCATATAAATATAATTTTTCAATATAACTAGGCTTACCATCTCCATTAAAATATTAAAAAATTCTAAAACTCTTATAACACAAATACATTTATAACAAGATCATAACCAAAGATTGTCTTCATAAATATTTAAGACATTTTAAGAAGGCAATTATAAAATAACATTTTACTAAATTCTAATTTAAATAAAATATTTTTGAACACATGCGGTGTTACTATAAAACTCTCAAAATTAGGCTCATAAGCCCTTGATATGGAATGAAGGATAACGTTAAACACCGGGGGTGTTACTGATATAATATACTAACAAAATAGGAGCTTGATAAATAACTATCTGAATCAAATCATAACTGTAATAAAAAGTTATATTGAAATGGGTAACTCACCTCGGCCTTTTGTGTCATCACTCCAGTGCTCACAACAGGTGTGGGTATCTGGATCTTATATCATCTTCATCTTCCCATGTCATTTTATTGTTGTTCTTGTTCTTCCATAATACTTTCATAGAAGACACATCTTTGGTCGTCAATCTGCCGACCCAAAAATCTAGTATCATAATAGCAATCTCCTCGTAAGACAAGTGCTCTGAAATCTGAATATCATCCAGTAGTACAACCCGAGAAGGATCTCCTATGCATTTGTGCAACATCGATACATGAAAGACTAGATGAATCTCAAAGGTAGCTCTAGCTCATAAGCTACTTGTCCTACCCTCTGGAGGATCTGGTATGGCCCAATAAATCTCAAAGTAAGCTTGCCTTTCCTACCAAATTTCATAACTCCCTTGATAGGAGAGACTTTAGGAACACCCAATCATTGACAAAAAAACTCTAAGTACCTTCATCGCACATCTGAGTATGACTTATGATGGCTTTGAACTGTCCATAACTACTCCCAAATAAGCTTAACCTACTCCACTGTCTGCTGCACTATTTAGGTCCCACCAATCCTGACTCTCCTACCTCAAATCATCCATTGAGGGATCTACATTTTTGCCCATACAATGCCTTATAAGGTGTCATCCTGATGCTGGAATGATAAATTTTAGCATACGCAAACTCAATAAGAGGCAAGTGATTATCTTAACTTCCCTTGAAGTCTAGCATGCACGCCTTTAACATATCTTCAAGCATATGAATTATGCACTTAGCCTGGCCATCTATCTGATGGTGGAAAGTTGTAATCAGATTAACCTATATCCCCAATCCTTTCTGGAAAGACTTCTAGAAGTTAGCGGTAATTTTTCCCCCTTTATCAGAGATAATAGATACGAACACACCCTATAGCCTAATAATCTCTCTAATGTATAGCTCTACATAGTCTTTGACTTTTAAAGTAGTCCTGACTGGTAAGAAGTGGGCTAATTTTGTCATCCTATCAACAATCACCCAATAAAGACAAACTTACAATGCGATCGGGGTAACACTGTAACAAAATCGATATTAAGTGCTTCCCATTTCCATAGAAGAATGATTATCTCCTTAAATAACCCAGCAGGCTTCGAGTGCTCAACCTTCACCTGCTGGTAGTTAAAACACAGTTCCATAAACTCAACAATGTCCTTTTTCATCCCGTACCACCAATAAATCTCTTTAATATCATGGTACATATTTGTTGAACCTAGATGAATAGGATAATGGGAATGATGTGTCTCCCCCATAATCTGCTACAAAAGTTCCGCAACATTTGGGACACAAAGTTGGCTCTTTTACCTCAGGACTCCATCTCCTATCACCTAAAAAGCTAACGACTCATCCTGTAAAACCTTGCCTCTAAGTTGTACCAGACTTAGATGCTTATACTTCCTCTGTTTAACCTCTGCAACTAGAGATGACACCACCGTATTTTGAACTGTGACCCCATTATCACCTGCCTCGAATAATCTAACTCCCAATCTAGCTAATAGATAAATCTCTCAAGCTAACTCTTCCCTTTCAACTCTTAAATAAGATAAACTTCCCATAGATCTATGGTTGAGGGCATCGGCTACCACATTCACCTTACCTGGATGAAAGAAGATATCCATATTGTAGGCTTGAGGAACTCAAGCCATCAATGTTGTCGTAAATTCAGCTCCCTCTATCTAAAGATATACTAGAGGCTCTTATGATCTGTGAAAATATCAACATGAATGCCATACAAATAGTGTCTTCATATCTTTAATGCATGTATAACTGCAACCAACTCTAAATTATAGGTCAAATAGTTCTTTTTGTGCTTCCTCAACTATATTGAAGAAAATGTGATCACAGTACCATGTTGCATCAGAACACATCCAAACCCAACACCTGAAGCATCACAATACACTGTATAGCCCTCTGAACCCTCTGGAAATGATAGAAATGGTAATGATGTAAACATGTCATTCAGCTTCTGGAAATTATTCTCGCAAGCCTCAGTCTACTGGAACTTAGCTACTTTTTGAGTTAGCATTGTGAATTGTTCCAAAAGTTAATAAAACCCCTCCATGAACTTTTTGTAGTTACTAGCTAACCCTAGGAAACTACAAACCTCTGTTAGAGTCGTAGGCCTAGGTCAAATCTTCACTGCCTTAATTTTATGTGAGAACCATAATTCCCATATATGATACAACATGGCCTTAAAAGCCATAGAGTTTAACCAGAACTCACGCTTAGAAAAATTTGCATAAAGCTCCTGATCTCAAAGAACTACTCATAAATGATCTGTATACTCAACCTATGAATGCGAGTATACCATAATATCATTGATAAATACGATCACAAATAGATTTAGATATGGCCTGAATATGTTATTTATCAGGTCCATAAACATTTCTAGGCATTGGTAAGCCCCAAAGACATCACAAGGAACTTAGAGTGACCATATCTAGTCTTGAAAGCTGTCTTTAGAATATTTTTTTCCGGAACTCTCACCTAATGGTACCATGATCGCAAGTCAATCCTCGAGAAGTACTTAGCACTCTGTATCGGATCAAACAAGTCATCGGTTCTTGTTAAAGGATACTTATTCTTTGTAGTAACCTTATTCATCTTCTGATAATCTATGCACATCCTCAGTGAGCCTTCTTTCTTTCTCAAAAAGAATATTGGTGCACCCCATGGCGAAGAACTAGGTCTGATAAAACCTTTATTGAGCAAATCTTTCAACTACTCTTTCGGTTCCTTATGCTAAGCATGAGCCATCTTGTAGGGAGGAATCATTATAGGTTGCGTACCTGGAGGCATATCAATGAAAATATCAATTTGTGATTGAGTACAAAGAAGCTTATCTAGAAATCCATAAAGAAACTCACGAACCACCAGAATACACTAAAGAGTCAGTGTTTCTTCATCTATATCCCAAACCAAATAATATGATAGATAATCTCTTAGAAATTGTATTTCTCGCTCGTATATAGGAAATAAACCTACCTTTTAGCGTCACTACATTACATTTCCATTCTCGGACTGCCTCCCCTAAAAAATAGAATCTAACAATCTTTGTCCAGCAGTTGACATTATCATAACATGATACTAACCAATCCATGCCCATAATAATATCAAAATTAACTATTTCTAGCTTTACCAGGTCTAGAAGGGTTTAACAACCAACAATCTTTATCGTGCAACCTCAATAGACTCTCCTAGATATAATAGACTCTCAAACTGGTTTAGATAAAACAAAGGGTTATTGTAATAAATCTAGTGTTATACAAAATTTCTCATCAAAAAATGGGGTAACATTGGATAGAGTAGAGCTTGGATCTATCAAAGCATAAACACAGTGGGAGCAAATAGTCAATGTACCTATCACAACATCTGGCGATGACAGTGAATCATGATGTTCTGCTAATGCATATGCACAGTTCTTACCTATCACGCCCCGAGGCTTTCTCCTAGATGTAACATGGGATCTGGGACCCACAGGGAACCCAAGTTAACCTTGGTCATATCATAACTAAAGCAACACACTAAATTATAGCAGAAGCAAAATCAAAATAAGTAGGCAAACCAATACTATATAAGATGAAGGTCTAGGAGTATCAAATCCAAAACATCAAAATATGAATACCCAACTATGTCTGAAAAGCCTCTACATAAGACATAATGAGTCGCTAGGACAAGACTCCAGCTGGCTCTAAGTACTGAAAGGACGATAATAAGATAAACTCAAGAACCAGTCCTCGGACGATGATGACTCACCAATACTAGATGGGTGCCCTGTATTCTCTGAATATGCATCAGTACTATAGGATGTACTGAATATGTGAGATATGAAAAATCTAAAGTAAACATGCTAGATATGCTATCGAAACTGATGTTATGCTATAACGGTAAAACTGGTATGTAAATGATCAATGTAATATCATAAGCTAAAAGAATAATCATAAGTAGTAAGTTTGAAATTTGAGCAAGAGTCAAATACATTTTAAGACTTGAAACTGTTTCTGTTGAAGGTTCTCTAACCGACATAGACCATGTGAGCTACATAGAATCCGATGTAACCGCCCCATTGAGAGGATCCAATATACCTTGCCAGGGTATAAAGGCATAGTTGTGGCATGATCACTAATTCTAATGCCCAACAGAGGGGACTAATGAACCTACGAGGGTACGTAGTTCTGGGACTAAGGGTAGTCTCACCCCATCCAACTCGGTGCCAAATACTACTCTCAAAAATATACATATAGCTCATATAATATTGGGGCATAACTGATACCAAAACTTATCATAATAATGATATATCTGATTTAAAATCTGTTTGAAAAGCAATAGGACATATCTGATGTCATGCAATTTCAATTCATAAGTCGTAAAAACTTAGCATACCCATAATTTAAAATAAACTTTCTTTCTAAATTCATAGCTTGAAGAATTAGACGTGCAATTTCATAAATACATACGTTCATGTTATCTAAACATGCCAAATTTCACTTGAAAATATGCAATTCAATGAAATCATGCTATAAATCATTTATAATGCATGGGCTTTTTAAATCAACTAAGTAACCTCAAATAAATCACAAATAAGTGATCAGAAACCATGAATTGATGATTTAAAACTGAACCCATAAGTTTTTCCCTACCCTAATTTCATAAATTGAAAGATCTAAGTAAATGTTTGGGGTTTTGGGTACAAGGATGAAAGGATCCCTTGTTGAATACCCACTACCTTACTTGAAACTTTTCCAATTAAGAATGAGAAGAATGGAGACTTGGAACTGAAACCCTTGATCTTGAGCTTGAGACTTGGAGTTATAAAGTTCTTTTCTCTTTTGGGTGCTTGAATGATGGAATAAGAAGAGACTTAGGCTACTTGGGATAGAAAATCTACAAAAAGGGGTCAAAATTACCTCACTTAATATTTAAAAGAGTGAGAAATTACAAAAATACCCCTGCACTTAAGCTTGGAAAAATTGATAAAATGACTCGGCTTCAGGGACCATGAGTCAGTCTGTGGGCCATCAAAGTGAATGATGGACCATCATATGGTCCGTTGTTTTAGGAACCACTTCTGGGAGTCTACTGGAATTCCATTCCATGAGTCACTCTACGGTTCGTGATTCTGAACGATGGACCATCCTGTGACTCGTGGTTTTGACTTCAGGAAATAAGGATCCTCTGACCCTCAGAAACTATGGATGGAAAGACGTGTCATGGAATGGGTTGATGGGTCATCAACCCACTCAATGAATTTAGAGGAATTGGTACCTCTGTGAAGGTGATTCCACGAGTTACAGGGTGGACCGTCGAAACTACAACCCATCAAGTAACTCATGGAAACTATGCAGAAAAGCTAAAATTTGACAAACCAAGTGTTACTGTATGGATTGTGGTTTTGGTCTACGGGTCATGGATCAACCAGTGGTTTTGAAGATGAAAATTTTAAGATTCAGGTCTGTTTTCACAAGTCACACTACAGACCGCAGTTTTATTTCAAGGGTCATCATCCTGTCCGTGGTCACTGAAAGTGCTGTAGTAAAATACTCATAACTTTTTACTACTGACTCGTATTAATGCGCGGTCAGTGGAGTTGGAAAGAAGACTCATAAACCTTTAATTTTTTAGGTAATAGGCTATAAAAATCTTTATATTCTAGGAGAAATAATCATTTGTAATTAACACTAGGGAAATGATTATTACACTCTTGGATAAAGGTTCATGTATTAGCTTAGGATTTTTGGGGTGTTACATTACTATTGCCAGAATGGCCTCTGCCTCTTCCTTCTGATGTCTGGGGTCCATGCCCCATAGAATGTTTTGATAAGGGAGAACCTAATGCTAACCCACTCTTCTAACCCATACCACTCTAATCTCTATTCGAAATATTCTTCCACATATGCCCCTCCTATCCACAGGAATAACAAGATGTGAAACCCTGCCTATATCTCTGGAAATGCATCCTACCGCAAGTAGCACAATGCAGTGAAGTTGACCTAGTTTGGTCTAAACTCATATGAAACTAAGATCCTGATGCTCGTGAGCTCTCGCTTGGGCCTAACTGTCCCTGATAATCAAGTCTACTACCTTGGAACTATTGTGGAAGAGACTTAGGTGGCCTACTAGAATATCAATGTTTGGGAAAACTCTGAAACTCTTAATGAAGCAGTGGGCCTATCCCTCTTCTAATGCTCTCTATTGAACCTCTCAGTCATATACTGCTAATGTCGGCGCCCCTCTATGCTTTGTGCAAAGGTTGTAATCTGTGAGATATCCATAACAGTATTTAGTGCAACTGTATTACAAGCATCAATATAGTCTGAAGCAAGTCCTACTGCAAACCATCTTACCATGTCATGCATCATACCAACAAATGTTGGTGTATATCTAGCTAAAGAATTAAATCTCACCCTATACTCTTTAACGCTCATGCTACCCTATCGGATGTTTAGAAATAGATCTACTCGAGCATCCTAAGTCTATCTGGAAAATAATAATCTAGAAAAAACTCTATAAATCTACCCCAAGTGGGTGAAGGTACATCTCTCCTACATCTCTCCCAACTTTCGTGCCAGAACAGTGCAACATCACATAATTGGAATGCTGCTAACTCAACTGACTAAGTCATTTAGGCATGCATGACCCTAAAGATCGTGTGAAGTTGATCTACAAAGTGCTGAAGGTCCTCTCTGTGATCTGTCCTGATAAATTATGAAGGAATCAAGGCAAGAAACTCACAAACTCTTGAACTTTTGGGCCCTTTAGAAGGTATGGCAATATCTAGCACAACTGGATGATGTTGTGGAACTAGTAAATATGCCAACATTCACATTGCGCTTATGAAATCATGATCAGATGGAATATGAGGAGTTGGAGGTGGTACTCGAGGTAGATCTAGTGGTCCTGTATCCCTTAGAGGCTCCCCGGGTGGTGGAGAAACTAGAGAAGACTAAGAAGATATCTCCCCATATGCCTCAAGATGGGCTATCTCCACCATTGTTACCCTGATAGTACCCTCACCCACAGTTGTATCTATCCTCTGGCTAGCCATGGTTGGTTTAGTATACGGCATATCTTTTTACACAAATAACAATTATAATCCAGAGAACTCAACCTATAAAACTCAGCTCTATAGCACGATTTGAGTAAAAAAAAAAGAGTAACCATTCTAACATGTATTGTAGCTCCCTACTGATAGATTATGGTGCAAAATACATTTATAAACAAAACACTACTAAACATGGCTTGAAGACTCCCTAGAATACGATGTTGCTCTGATATCAAGTTTTCCATGTCCTAACTTAGGGACATAATTAGGACCTAACGCCAACTTAGACTTTAGCCGACCCTTGCTGGATAACTAAGCTACCGGAGAATACCAGCCACAAAATCAAAGAAACAAACAAGAATATCTCATCTTAAAAATAATCCCTTGGTCAGGAAGGCCTCTGTCAACAAACCTGTAATAACTCAACGAACCCCAAAAATTCAAATAGAACAAAAACTAAATCTTGTGCGGACTATTGAAGAGAACATGCTATCTAGAAATATATAAGTTGAGCATATATGTACTTATACAATAAAGGCCAACAGGCCGCTGTGTAAAAAGAACAAAACAACGAGGCTAACATGGCTGACAACACATATTTATACAACCCAAAGTCTGCAAGCGTATAAGAGTAGTAAATCTTGGTTGAGATAGGGACCCATCCTACCCAAAAGCAATCTACAACAAAAGCCAACAAACCTCAAAAACTATTGCAGCTTCAAAATAAAGTGGATAGCCAACATGTTAGAACTCAATCATGTTGTTGATAAGGTTTGTTTTTTTCTCTATCGGGACCTGTAGGCATGAATATAGTGCCCAAAGGTAATGGGGTGTCAGTATGAGATAATGTATCGAGTATGTAAGGAAAGATAATAACTGTGCAGGAATAATAAAGTGTTGAAAGCAACTAAACCAAAGAGTCAAAGATAACCTGGGCACCTACCTGCTCCTGAATCTAAGAATACCAATAATAATCTAACAATAACCTAACAAAGCCCCCATAAGGTCGGTAGGTGCAAACAATAAACAAGACCACCTACTAGGGCCCTCATAAGCCCAGAAGGTGCCAATTCAGCCTATATACCCCTATTGGTAGTACCCTAGACTTGTAGAAATCCATTACATCTTAATAGCTCCCCAGGCACTCCACACATCCTCGAAGGCCATTGTTATGTCCTAGTAACCTATTAGGCACTTTTTATATCAAAATATCCCGTTAGGAATTCTTTATATAGCCCAAAGAAAATCACTATCTCTTAATATCCCCATAGAAATTACATATCCCTATTAGGAATCAACATAGCCCAGTAGGCATCAAGATATAGCCCTCTTAGGCAATCAAGCAACTCATAAGTGAACATGCCTTAATATAAACTTGTAGCTAACTATAATAGCCTATTGGCTTCATATTAGCCCCAAAGTCAATGGGATAACCCATAGACTTCCACTTATCTCAATATCCCATAAGGCAAGCTGTACATAGCCCCATACGTGAAAGTCACATTTGTGTAGCTAACCACAATATCCCTAAAGGAAACAATGAACAATTCAATAGCTCTAAGGTGAGAAATTTTCCTATAAGCAACCTATATGAATAGTCTTTAAGCCAGATCTAACATAGTACTGCTACTAACAGAATAACAATCTTGAAAAGGTATGACTATAAATACTCAAGCAACCAATAAGTAGCAATCATGGTTATGAGTAAATCAATGATTACAATCTTGTTGTGTTGCTCCGAAGATTTAAGAAAACTTACTGAAAGAAGTAAATAGACTTAACATACCTTGCGAATAATATTCAATATCTCACGCTAATTCATGATAATTTTTTCCAAGCTACTGCCCTTATAACAGCATAAGCCCACAATGTCACAAACACTAAAAATAGTTAACAATTTGACAAATGGAAAAGAGTTTCTGACGTTGGTAGCCATATTTGATAGAAGCGTATAACTTTTGAATTAATGATTAGGGGAGGTCTAGGAAACCTTACCTGAAAATATACATGTAATAACAACACAAAGGCATCTTTATACACAATCTACCTCTTTGGATAACCCACAAATGGAGTTGTAATCGATAAAACAAATGTGTGCTAGTCACTCTCCATGACACCCCCGGCCTATGCCTTGATTTTGGGACAGTTTGGATGGTGTATTCTCTTTTATAGGAGCTTGAAACCCTAGGGAAGGAGAGGAATACGACTTGATATAATTTTTGGATGTTTAGAAATGAGAAAATGTATTCAAAGTCTTATACATATATTTTTCGCCGACATGCGGGCTTCCTCCACGTGCCTGCTTGTGTAATCTCATAAAAATGTAAATATCTCTCTATTTTAAAGTCATATTGACAAATAATTTAGTGCGTTGGAAACTAAACTCGTAGGCATCTGATATGGTAGGTCGGGAGCCCTCAAACTCTTTATCTTTATGAGAAAAACTTCAAGACATTTGGCATAAAGTTCAGAGAATATATCAATGTATCATACAATAACTTTTCTTGACTTTTATTTCGCTACTTGCATGACTTCAAAACTTAACATACGAACATTGTGCAATTAGAATACCTTTAAAACCAACCTTCTTAACATACTAATTACTTTTAATCTCACCTTAAAAGTATGGGTTAATTAAAACATTCAAACGGGTGGGGTGTTACAGTCTGCTTATATAGACTTGTGCAATCCTCCCCTCATGGGCTAGATTTTAGTGTTGAGTTAGGTCTAAGTGTTATATATTTACAACTTATATTGGGTTCATTGTGAGAGGTTCACCGATCATGGCAGATTTCAGTATATTTTTATCCAGAAAGATTTGAATTTAAGACAACGTAGGTGGTTAGAGTGTTTGAAGGACTATGACATAACTATTCTTTACCTTTCGGGCAAGGCCAATGTAGTGGCGGATGCCTTGAGTAGGAAGACAGTGAGTATAGGTAGTCTTGCCTTATTGGTGGCTGAGGAGCAACCTTTGGCTATGGATGTTCAAACTTTGGCCAATAGCTTTATGAGACTTGATATTTATGAGCCTGGTAGAGTTCTTGCTTATATTGATGCACAGTCCTTATTGATAGAGCATATTAAGGATAGAAAGTTTGAGGATGAGAACTTTTGCATCATTGGGGATAAATTGTTGAGTAGTTAGGCTAAAGAAGCGATTCTTGATCTTGAAGGTGTTTTGAGAATAACCGGTCTGATTTGTGTTCCTAGATTTTGTGACTTGACTAGATTGATCATGAAGGAGGATCACAGTTCGACGTATTGAATTCATCCAGGGGAAGACAAGATGTATCATGACCTGAAGCAGCATTATTTATGGTGTAGGATGAGGAGGGATATTGTAGAGTTTGTGGCTAAGTGTTTGAATTGTTAGAAAGTTAACTATGACCATCAAAGGCCACACAATATGACTCAAAGGATGCCAATACCTGAGTAGAAGTGGGTGTGTATCACTCTGGACTTCGTCGTCGATTTTCCTCAGACTTTAGGAAAGTTTTACTATATTTGGGTTATTGCGGATAGATTGACCAAATCAGTTCATTTCATACCAAAAAAGGTGAACTACAAAATGGAGAAGTTGGCTAAGATATACATTTGAAGGATAGTTTGGTTCCATGGTGTGTGTCGGTAAGGATTTTGCACACGTAAGTATATGAGGTCTGACAAGTAATATAGGACTTGTGGGTCCAGATTATCAATCCCACAGGGAATTAACAAATTAATAGCTATAACTAATTCCTATTCTAACTATTCACTAGTTGTAAACCAGAGAAGATTGTTTAGTTTAGCTAATTAACTACTAATTACTATATTTCTAATACTTAAGATGATTTTAGGTTGTTTTGTGATTTAAAAGATGATTATTTATCCAGAGTTGCAGACTTAGATAATCTGGTTGAGTTATCAGTTAACTAGTTTGACTAATATCCTGAGTTACTAGTTGCGGGTTGATATTTTCGATGTTAAGCATCTTTCCAAATTGCCTCTATGCCTACTCGACAATTCCTAACGCCTATATTCCTATGTTCGTTGGTCGATAGTGTAGTGCATGTAATTAATCTTTCTTATCAACTAAGTAAGGCTAATGAGTATATTCCTATCCACGTTAACGAATTGTTCCCCTTAAAAGGGTTCCATGACCAAGTTCTACCTTTTCTTATTATGAACAAAAGTTCCCTATTCCTAGTCCAACTTACAAAGCATAGATAGTACTCAATAATTGGCCAAAGAGTTAAGTAATTAAGAACCGGAAAAGATAAGTAACTCAAAAAGTGGAAATCCAATCAACCTAACTTAACATTCAAACAACAACTTTCATATTCATCCACAATCCTAGATATTATGAGTTTAGCTATTCATGAACTGATTGAAAATGCAATAATCTATGAATAAGCAAAGATCCAATCATACAAGGAAAAAGGAAAAGAAAAACTTAGGTAGAAACCCTTGGGTCTCTGTCCCTGTGTATTTCTCCGCTAAATCTCCCTATGTCTTTTTTATGCTCTTTTATATATATTCTATCTTATCTTATGTTATTCTCCTTAAAATCTGAAGAAAACTAGTAATTAAAGGGTTTAGGAGGATTCTGGGTTGGATTCGGGTCAAATTGGCCAAACCTAGCTGAACTAGGATAAATTTGGTCAGTGGTCTCTCCCTGTGCGGTGCCTTGTGCGGCACTGTAGTGTAATTTAGTATCCGCCTCATTTCTTCTTCTCCAGTGCACTACGAGGTCGCCTGGGGCAGAGCCCAGGGCCTTTGCTTAGTATATTTTTTTGCCTTTTTTCACTAGTTTGCTTCCGTTAAGCTCATGTCTTGCTGTCTTATCCATGGGCATGATCTGGATCATCTTCCTCAGCTCCTACTAAGACTTCCAAGCTCCATAATGCACCAATCCATGCAAAATCCTGCACTTTTCAATCTACACATCAAGACAACCTATATAAGCATAATTCATATAAAGTATGCTCAAAAGCATCCTAAAATAAGTAAATTGTGAGGTAATCTATAACACAAAAATACTACTGTTAGCCTTACATCAACACCCCAAACATAAAACCTTGCTCTCCCTCGAGTTAGCTTTACCCATAACTATAATTCTTTCAATCTATTCAAATCAAAACTAGTTCATTCAATTTAAGAACACACTTACTATAAACATCAAGCATTGATAAGTCGATAATCTACCAACTTATTGAGCCCTTAATCATGAATTATTGCTACGTTTTGATGATATTTAGAAGTTCTTATGGCCTTTATTGATATGAATGCAGGAACTCTTGGTCAAATATAGAAAACAAGGAATCGGACCCAAAAGAGCTCAAAAGGAGTTGAAGTGTGACGTGATCAAGTGAGATGAAGATTCTACTAAGAGGTTCGGCCGCTGTACGAAATGCACAACCCTTGGTGTGGTCTGCACCTCCCTCTCCATGAAGCTCAGAAGAAAAGAGAAGCATCTATTAAGGAGTACGGCCGCTGTGTGACACACACAAGGCCTGGTGAGGTCCTTTCTACAATCTCATTAGCTAAAGCTACCATTCCCCGTGGGATTAACCCTGACTCTCGTCGGTTAATATAAATTTTGTTTTGCTTAACGATCACCGTCACCTCCATAATTGAGAGTGTCATTTAAGCATTACCAAAAATGGCGCCATTGCCAAGGAATGGTGTTTGAATAACCTTTTTTATTGTGAATTGAAATTACCTTGTAGAGTGTTTGTTCTTTTTATTTGATTTTTTGTTTTTGTGTGTTGAGAAGTCAGCCCATAAGAAAAGTGGGCGACAACGGAAGTGTCGACAGATTCATGGATGTAGCCAATGAACCCGTAATTCAAGGAGGAGTAGGTACAATCCTCCTACCTCCCACAGTTGGAAATGTGGTGTTCCACACTAGCATTATGCTCCATCTTATACAAATGAAAGGGATGTTTGGAGGAGTAGCACACGAAGATGCAAATAGGCACATCCGAAACTTCGTGGAGATATGCAAACCTTTCATCTTCTAAAACATTCCCCAAGAATCTATTCGACTTTCCCTATTTCCCTTCTCTCTAACGGGGGAAGCCACGACATGGTTAGAAGAACTACGAAATAGGTCAATCGCCTCTTGGGCTGAGTTTGTAGAGGCTTTCATGGTTAGATTTTTACCTCCCTCAAGAATGATGCAGATGAGGGATGAAATCACCAACTTTTGCCAACTTCCCTACGAGCCTTTGCACGAGGCATAGTTGAGGTTTAAAAAAGAAATTCATGTTGTGTCCCAACCACAGATTGTCGGATAATGTCTTGCTACAAAGCTTTTATAGGGCTTTGAACTCAATGAACAAGTATGTGGTCAACAACCTCGGGGGTGATACCTTTATTGACCAATAATTTGCTCTTGCCTCAGCCCTTCTAGAAAGAATGACAAAGACTAACAAAGCTTGACACACAAGGGAGGCTGATATTCCTACCTCGAGAGTGACCATATCTATTTTGACAAATAAGATGCAGAAAAAGGATAAAACCATGGCCAAGAAAAAGGATAAAACCAATGTTGAAAGTTCTTGTGAGGTGATGTCGTGTGTGGTGAGGTTATACCTTGATTCTTATGCATACGTGTCATCTAGAACTTGCCCCGAATGTGATTCAAGGCAAAATTCTAGATGTGACCGAGCTTGGAAGATGATCTTAGGCCCTTTTTGAATAACCACTTCACCCAAATGACTTCCCTTGACATCAATCCTAGTAAACCTATTTTGAGATTATGACCGTTCTTTGGCACCTTGTTTGACACCTTGACCATTTTGGAACCTATATCTTGGAACTTGTCCTCCCTAATGGCTTGAAAGTGAAACGTAGGATAAAAGCGTATGTTTGGGGGTCCATGAAATGAAAACATAGGCAAAATCCTAAGTTTGGGGTTGTATGTGCTTAATATGGAGAAGAAAAGGAATGCACTTCAAGTGCAAGGTATCACCTTATGTTGAATTGACAATTGCTCCAAAAGTTCAATCCAATGAGCAAAATGAAAAGAAAAGAATTGGTGCTACCAAGTGAAGGTGTTACAAGGAGGTTGAATAATCAAGATTTAAAGGAAAAAGCTTGTGTTGTGTGAGGGAGAAATAAGGTGAAGTAAAAATATGAAAATGTGAGCGGTGTTCAAAATAATAAGAAAGGCGTTAGGGAGGTTTAGTCAAATGAGCCAAATGCAATCCTCACCTTATCCCTAGCTAACATCGTAACCCGCAAGTCCTTAGTGATTTCGAGCTTGGCCACTCTACATTAGTGGAGATTTACATAAAGGGCAAGCCTATGGTTCGACATGTGTGCACTTGAACTTCCTTGAGAGAGTGAGAGTTTTTTCCGTTCTCTTCTAAACCCTTGTATTGTGAATTTCATGATTGATAGTGAGATTCTCTCTTATGGTGAGTGGTATCACATACTCAAATTAAAACATGAAGTCTCTATTTCAATTGAGAAAATGAATAAGACAAGTTGTATGGAAAATCTTGAGGCAAACCTTGATGGTCCATGCCAATGACTTGAGAAGCGTAATATCTTGTTTTGAATGACAAATTCCCTGATTTTGAATGAGAAATGAAGTCTTTTTGAAAAGGTTTTGAAATGATCAATAGTCTTGATAATGTGGTGGTTCAAATTGAGATGAGCATTATAGTTGAGTCTTTTTGTTTATTATTTTTCTTAGTTTTTAGAATAGATTAATCTTTTGTGCCTTGATTGAGTTTTAGAGCATAATTTATTCCTTATCTTTTGAGTATCTTGCTTGAGGACAAGCAATAGTTCAATTTTGGGGGTTTGATAAGTCGGTGATCTACCAACTTATTGAGCCTTTAATCATGAATTATTGTTATGTTTTGATGATATTTAGAGGTTATTATGGCCTTAATTTGATATGAATGCAGGTACTCTTGTTCAAAGATAGAAAACAAGGAATTGGACCCAAAAGAGCTCAAAAGGAGTTGAACTATGAAGTGATCAAGTGAGATGAAGATTTTGCTGAGAGGTACGGCCGTTGTGCGAAATGCACAACCATTGGTGCGGTCTACACCTCCCTCTGTATGAAGCTCAGAAGAAAAGAGAAGCATCTGTTAAAGGGTGCGACCACCGTGCGACACGCACAAGGCCTAGTGCAAACTGCACCCTGCTTTGCATAATGATTGAAGATCGGTCAAAGTCACTAGTTCAGTTGTGCAGAGCAGTGCGACACGCATAATGTGAAGTGTGAACCGCATGTTGCGGCACATAGCTCCTGAGGGGAAATTTTTTCCACTTTTGTATGATGAATTGGGAACATTCTAAAACCCAATTTGGGCATAGTTTTGAATAGTATTCAGTTTTTGGAGCAAGTTTCTCTTCTAAGGCAAGATCGAGGGTTTCACTCAATTCTCTCAATCTTCAAC
Source organism: Jaltomata sinuosa (assembly GCA_003996215.1). Taxonomy (NCBI): domain Eukaryota; kingdom Viridiplantae; phylum Streptophyta; class Magnoliopsida; order Solanales; family Solanaceae; genus Jaltomata; species Jaltomata sinuosa. The sequence goes on along the minus strand of QJPP01000607.1, from coordinate 256,683 downwards.
CTTGAACTTGTAAATATGAGCTTGAATATTGGATTTTTTCTACAATTAATGAAATGGAATTTGAATTTCCCTATGGGCATATTTTATTCTTCCTTTAGCATGAGTAGCTAAATCTCCTTGTCTAGGGATATGTTGATGATGGGTACTTGATAAAAGGGTATGGGTCTTGCTTATTTGTGTTTATAATTGCTAATATGATATGGGTCTAGTGATTTCACCATATTTTAACTCTAAAATTGGTGGTTGCAAATATTGATTTAATTTACTTGATTTTGTTCTTGCTTGAGAAAGGGGTTCATAATTTCGGATGCGAAATTGGTAGTGGGTACTTGGGATTCCCCTTAGTTTGAGGCTAGAAATAGCTCAATTCGCCGGAAACACCCATTTAAGGGTCTAAGTTAGAGATAGAGTGACCTCCCCAAGTCTATATTGGTTGGTTTATGCCTAAACAATTGTGCTTGAACAAAGATTGTTGGATAAACAATTGTGAGATCGAAAGATTAACATTAATGCTTAAAACCAATGCTACCTATATTGTTTAGTCAGGATTTATGCATTTGAGCAAGTACCTAGACCTATGTTTGAGTCCCATCAGAAGCACATCCCTAGTCATCCTCTCTCTTGTTTACACCTCGCATTTACTTTATTATTTGGTTTTGAATTTAATTGTGATAGATTCCCAATTCTCCCCTTTTTATATTATTTGTTGTTTGGACAATCTACTCTCATTGTGAGGTACTTTCTACAATATCATTGGCTAAGCTACCATTCCCTGTGGGATCGACCCCACCTCTCATCGACTAATATAAATTGTGTTTTGCTTGACGATCGTCATCACCTCCATAATGGAGAGTGTCATTTGAGAGTTATCAAGCATCTCTTCACATTGTGGTTTTTCTTTAAGTTAAAATCAGGACAACCTACCCAAGACATCCTAACCTCAAGAACAAAATTAAGTAATCATGCACAAAAACTTTTGAGTAAATCACAACATAGAAGATCAAACATTTAAGCATATTGTACTAAATATATGCCCTCACATCAAAGAAATTTCCTCTCACTAAAACGATAGTAATAAAACATAGGCATACGATGCATCAAGATCTCACACTCAGAAAGAAAATTCACATCTGACAAAAGGTTAACCATAAGCTTGCCTTTAGTGTACTTGCTCTACTAATTCAAGAATGTTCATGTCTAGGATTAAGTAGTTATTAATTTGGTCGTAATATAGGCTAAGGTACGGGTAGGAATACTTTGGATAAAATATTGACTAATTCTCCCTTGGCACTTTTAATACATCACTTCTTTTCAGACTTTAGCTCTTTCAATTTTACGACCCAACCCGCCGTGAGTGTTACCCACCCAATACCCCCGAGTGAGCGCACCAACAACCACCCAACACTTAGAAAAATCTAACAGCTCAAAACAAGATGCATAAAATAACTAACATTTCATTATCTCAAATCACTATCATAACGAGAATCTGGAAAAAATCCTCCCTAGAACCTGAAGGTCATCGTACCAAAACATCTACCAAGTCTAAAATACGGGGATGCAACCCCAAAACAAAAGAGAGTTTAAGCCCAAAACAAGTGGGTCACAACTAAAAAAGAAACCAAGGTAGATCAACCAAAGCAGCTAACTCTTGATATCTGGAAATGCTGGGACTACAAGTGAGGTCGTGTGTCAGCCGCCGGAAGATTGTCTGTACGCACAAAAAGAAACATGAGTACAGAGTCAGTACACAACCACCATGTACTGATAAGATCATCGGCCAACTCCAAATAAACAAGATATGCACAATAAACTAGAGCTGAGTAAAGTATAGTAACCATGTAAACAAACCAACAATATAACCATACAACAAGTCTCTTCTTTATCTTATCAATCACAAGCAACCAAATGACAACCATTGACACACTCAATGACAACAACATATATAACCTTTCCACATAGCCCGGACCCATCTCGGGATCCCCCTAACACCACCTAAGTGTTGACATGCAATTCCGGTCTACACTAAGTCCAACCTCACAATTCATTATAATCACCCAGCCTCTCATGGAAGAATTGCAAAATCACATTTCAAGAATACAACTCGATCCACTCATGGAACCATCGAAGAACATATCCAATGCAAGTAAAGCAAACATGTACCAGGCGTGGTACCCGAGCCAACCAAATAGTATCCCGTACCAGGTGTGGTACCTGAGCCAACCAATAAGTAACATGTACCAGGTGTGGTACTCGAGCCAACCGAATGTCACACAGAAATCCAACAGTCAACAACCATGAACAACAATACACTTGTAAAAACAACAAGCAATAACAACTTGTTCATTTCACAAAATTGATAACCGGACAATTAGAGATTCATAAACCATTCCCTAAGCATGCAACTCATACAATACTAAGCAGTAGTACATTAACATATGATGCATATTGGGAAAACAACAACCATCACCTACCTCGAATTACTCAAAGCTCGATTGAATCGGAGCCTTCCTGTTTTCTAAATCCTTTGCTTGTTCTTGGTCTAGAAAAAAATACACAACAACTACAATCAAATTGGCTGGCCTAAAATACCCAAATTATGCAAAAAAATCCCAATCCCCAGGCAAAACTATGATCATTCCACCCTTTTCTCAGCCTTTCCCACCATAAATTCACTTTAGTTCATCATTTTTATGGATATTTTTAGAGAATTATGGCTAAGTGATCATAACCCAACAATAATATCAAGATGCAAGAACTACTAAGCCTTAGAATCCTTTTTTTCCCTGGATTCTTCCATTCCTAGGTTAACCACAACCTTTCCCCAAGTACAAGACTAGCAATTTTAATCTGTAGGAAAGATAGTTCTATGTTAGGGGAGTAGAATCCTTACCTTTAGGATGAAAAATGGTGGAAAATGGAGTAAGTTCGCCCAAAATATGCCTTGCCCTTCTCCCAAAATGTTGTTGATGAAAACTGAACATTTTGGGGATGTTTTTTGCATTAAATACTAACTCGTCTGCTATGGTAGTCCATGCTCCGCTATATCGGTACCACCGTAGAGGAACCGTCCATTATAGCGGTGCTGTCCTATGTTAACTTCCACTATAGTGGTTCTTTCTCTACTATAGAAAAGGTCGTGATAGAAATGTGTCAACCGCTATGGTAGTTGACATGGGATAGAAAGTCATAAAGTTCCCCAAAAGTGTCTATTTTACAACACACCTTGAATCCCCGATGTCCCAGAATAACCCCTTCACATCAACTTCAATACCGGGAGTTTCACTTACCCAAATTCACTTTCGAAAAGTCCCCCGGACTCCTCTATGTCTCAGTTAGAAGGAAAACTAGATTAATACCAGACACGTTATTTAATTCTCACTTGGATTTCCCTATACCATATCTCACTCCAAAACTAACCGAGACTATCCTAGCCCAGAATATTTAACTCCCAAACCCAGAAATTTTCTAACTCTAAACTTAGAATGAAAGGTTTACCCATAAAGACAAACTCAATCATTATAACAGATACCAATTTACCCATCATTCATCCTCGAATGATCAAACCCAAAAATACAGAGAATAAAAAAGGGAAAGTGTATTACCTGAATCCTCAAACAAGTGAGGGTACCTGTCCCTCATGTCCTTCTTAGTTTCCCAAGTGTCTTCCTCAACCGAATGATGCTTTCATCGAACTTTCACCGATTTGATCTCTTTTGTCCTCAACTTTTGGACATCCCGATCAAGAATCGCAATCGATTCTTATTAATATCGAAGGTCCTTGTCTACAAGTACTTCACCCCATTTGATAATGTAATCTCCATCCCCATAGTACCGTTTTAATATGGATACATAGAATACTGGATGGACACCAAATAAACTGGGTGACAGTGCTAACCTGTAAGCCACTAACCCTACCATTTCAAGAACCTCAAATGGATCGATAAATCAAGGGCTGATCTTGCCCTTCTTACCAAAATGCATAACCCCCTTCTTTGGTGACACTTTCAATAGTACTTGTTCACCAACCTAAAAATCCATGTCTCTTACCTAGCGATCCGCGTATTCCTTCTGCCTACTCAGGGCCGCTAGTAACTTGGTCTGAATGTCCTTTACTTTTTCCTGCGCTTCCCTTAACAAGTCTACGCCCAGAGGCTTCACATCACCTGCCTCAAACCACCCTATAGGTGATCTACAACCCCTCCCATGCAATATCTCAAATGGTGCCCTATCGATACTGGAGTGGTAGCTGTTGTTGTATAAGAACTCACATAATGGCAGGAACTGGTCCCAGTGACTCCTAAAGTCAATCACACATGCTCTTAGCGTGTCTTCCAACACATGGATTGTCCACTCTGACTGACCATCAGTTTGAGAATGGAAAGTTATGTTGAAAGTGAGTTGAGTGCCCAACTTTTCATGTAACTTACCCTAGAACTTAGAGGTAAGTTGTGTGCCCCTGTCTGAAATAATGGACAGTGGTACCCCATGCAGTCTCACGATCTCCTTCACATAGATCTTAGAGAACTGCTGTGAATTATAGTCCATCCTGATTAGAATAAAATGAGCTAACTTGGTCAGCCTGTCCATAATAACCCAAATAGAGTCATGCTTTCCCAAATTCTTGGGAAGACCTACCACAAAATCTATGGCTATCCTCTCCCACTTTCGCTCAGGAATGGGCATCCTCTGAAGTAGTCTTGCAGGCCTCTAGTGCTCATACTTGACCTGCTAGAAATTATGACACTTGTATATGAAATTAGCTATGTCCCTTTTTTCATCCCTGGCCACCAATAAAGTTGCCTCAAGTCCTTGTACATTTTGGTAATGCCCAGATGAATCGAATACCGCTAACCATGAGCTTCTGTCAATACCTTCTGAATTATATCATCAACCCAAGGAACAAAAATCCTTCCTCTAAAATTAATCACCCCTCTGCATCAAACACGACATCCCCAGACTCTCCGGATATTAGCTTTGAAGCTTGCTCAATTGTGCATCCTGAAATTGCTTGGCCTTTATTTCTTCTATGAATGTGGATTTGACCTCAATACTGGCTAACATCCCACCCCGTTCCGAGATACCCAAGTGCATGAACTTAGCTTCCAAATCCTGAAGCTCCCTTGCCAATGGTCGTTTGGACACCCCCAAATAAGTCAAACTGCCCATGCTGACTGTCTTCCGGCTTAATGCGTCTGCCACCACATTGGCCTTGCCCAGATGGTACTAGATGGTCATATCATAGTCTTTCAACAACTTCATTCGCCTCCTCTACCTCAAATTCAAGTTCTTTGAAGTAAATACATGGTACAGACTGCGATGATCGGTGAACATACCACACTTGACACCATAAAGGTAGTGCCTTCAAATTTTGAGTGCAAACACCACCGCTGCCAACTCCAAGTCATGGGTTGGATATCCTTTCTCATGAACCTTCAACTGCCTAGAAGCATATGTTATCACATTCCTGTCCTGCATCAACACAGCACCCAAACCCAAATGTGAAGCATCACAATATACAATAAAATACTTACCTTCAACTGGTAATGAAAAGATGGGAGTCATAGTAAGAAGTGACTTGAGCTTTTGGAAGCTCTCCTCACACTTGTCGGACCATAGAAATGGTACCTCTTTCTGATTCAACCTTGTCAAGTGAGTAGCGATGGATGCAAAATCCTTGACAATTCTACAGTAGTAACCTGCAAGCCCCATGAAACTCCTCACCTTAGTCACAGAGCTCAGATGGACCCAACTCTCGACTGCCTCAATATTTTGGGGATCTACCATCACCACCTTTTCTGACACCATATTCCCTAAGAAGGCGACTGAAGTCAACAAAAATTCACACTTAGAAAATTTTGAATACAGTTTCTGGTGCTTCAAAATATCCAACATAATACGAAGATGTTCAGCATGCTCTTTCCTACTCTTGCAGTAGATCAAAATTTTATCTATAAAAACGATGATGAACGAATCTATATAATACTTAAACACACCATTCATCAAGCTCATGAATGTTGTCGGCACATTAGTCAACCCAAATAACATCAGTAGGAACTCATAATGCCCATACCGAGTTTGAAAAGCAGTCTTAGGGATGTCCTTGGGCTTAAGCTTTAACTTATGATACCCTGACCTTATGTCAATTTTTGAAAACACAGATGCACCTTTTTACTGGTCAAACAGATCATCAATACAGTGTAAAGGGTACTTATTTCAGATGGTAACCTTGTTCAACTGCCTGTAATCTATGTACATCTGCATACTACCATCCTTCTTTTTCACAAACAATGCTGGAGCACCCCAAGGTAAAGCACTGAGATGGATAAAACCCTTATATAAGAGTTCTTGCAGCTGAGTCTTAAGTTCCCTTAACTCTACCGGGGCCATGTGATAGGGAGGAATGGAAATTGGGAAAGTGCCCAGCTCTAAGTCAATACAAAAATCAATATCCCTTTCTTGAGGCATACCAAGCAAATCCGCCAGAAACACCTCCTGAAACTTTGACACAACCAGAATTGACTCAATAGATGGAAACTCCACGCTATCATCCCGGAGATGAGCCAAGAATGTCAAACACTCTCTCCCCACTAGTTTCCTAGCCCAAAAAAACAATATGATCTTAGCTGGCTAAGGCCAGTACACACCTTCCCACTCTAGTCTATCCTTACTCGGAATTTCTAGAGTCACAGTCTTAGTGTTACAATTCAATACAACATGATAAGGAGACAACCAGGTCATGCCCAAAATAACATCAAAGTCTACTATATCCAGAATTACAAAGTCTACCCAAGTCTGCAACCCCACAAATACCACAGGACAAGTACGATAATCATGAGTCACAATCACAGACTCTCCAATCGGTGTGGAAACATGTATAGGGGAATCAAATATATCACAAATCAAGTCCAAACCCAAAGCAAATTTCACAAAAACATAAGAGTATGTAGAACCTGGGTCAAAAAGTACAGAAGCCATCCTATCACAAATAAGAATTGTTCTTGTGATCACCGTGACTGATGCCTCAGTCTCAGACCTCCCTGGAGAAGCATAACAGTGAGGCCAGTCATGAATCCGAGCAACTTCCTTGGCTGGCTGCGCCATACCCCTACCTGCACCGCCATTACCTCTATCCCCCGACCTCCCTGAGAGTTACCTACCCTACTCTGTGGATAACCTCTAGCATAGCCACTTCTGCCTGCTGGAACCACAACCTTAAACTGCTACCGAGCCTGATTACCAGTCTTTCTGCGAGGGCACTCCCTCTTAAAGTGGCCTAGATCACCATAATAGAAACAACTGCGATCAAGTGTAGACTTGCAGGTAGATGTGTAAGAAGCTCCCTAGACTCTAGGAGCTAGGAACTGCTGATTTGTTCTGGGACGACCACCTGTAGCAGCTGGCAGAGCTGACTGAATAGGATGGGCAGAGCATACATGTTGATTGTGGCCCCTGGAGTACGAACCACTAAAGTTTCCATTATTTTGGGACTTCTTGGCTAACACTTTAGCCTCCCCAACCTGCTTGACCCCTTCGAACTTCTTAACATAGTATGTGACCTCATTGAAGCTCTTTCATGTTGAAGTCATGTGCACGAACAACACCTGCAATTTAGTATTCAGGCCCTTCACAAACAGTCGGATCCTCTCCTCCTCAAAACCCAAAAACTCAGTAGAAAAATGAGACAAGGCATGAAACTTGGTCTCATAAGCAGAGACTGACATGCCACCCTGTTCCAGAGCCAGGAACTCATCCTTCTTGAGATCCCTTATGGTACGGGGCACATATTTCTCTAAGAAGAGAACATGAAACTTCTCCCAAGTCAGTGGAGGCAAGTTCGATGTCTGACATTCCATATGAGACCTCCACCATTGCGTAGTATCACCCTGCAGTTGAAAAGTGACTAACTCAACCCCATGATGTTGCACAATGCCCAGCTTGTGCAGCCTCTCATAACAATCCAATATGAACTTATAAGCATTTTCCTTCTCAGTACCCTGAAATGTAGGAGGTTTCAGCTTAAGGAACTTGGTCAACATCTCGTGCTCATTCCTTGTCATAATCGGACCTAGCATTGGCCTGAAGAAGTCATATGTGCCCGATGCTGCATCCATCCTTGGAGCTGTAGTATTTGCTTGTTGGGTGCCTAGAGCCTAATCTGCAATACCTGTGGGGGTGGCTCCCGCACCAACCAGTCCACTCAGAAAACTCCATACATACTGAAATGCCTCGGGCGTCATAAGGGGGAAGGCTTGTACCTCAAGCCAGTGCTGCCTCTGCCTGCTTTGCGCCCTCCTTAACAATGACCTCAACATCTTCCTCAACCTGATCCTGGGGTGGGTAAGGGGTCGCCTCATGCTATCTTGTAGCTGCCTGAGCTCTACCCCTAGCGGGTGCTGCTCTACCTCGACCCCTGCCCCTTCCTCTACCTGTGACAGTCGGGCTCGCTGCTGGGACCACTGTTCTCGCTCCATTGTTCCTCGTATTAACCATCCACGGACATAAGAGTGAAATAGTTAGATACCAATTTGTATTACCAGATACCAATTGGAATCAAGTTATAGCACGAAGGAAGAAAGAAGAGATAGTTTTCGTAAAGTCCTATAGCCTCTCAAAGAAAAGTACATGAGTCTCTGTACTATTCCTAAAGACTCTACTAGACCCATTTTGGTACGACGAGATTAATGAACCTAGGGCTCTGATACCATCTTTTTCATGACCCAACCCACCATGAGTGACACCCACATAATACTGTCGAGTGAGCATACCAACACCAACCCAACACTTAGCAAAATCTAACAGCTCAAAACCAGATGCATAAAATAAACTAAAATTTCATTATCTCAAATCATTATTATAACAAGAATCTGTGGAAAATCCTCCCTAGAACCTGAAGGTCATCATACCAAACCATCGACCAAGTCTAAAATACGGGGATGCAACCCCAAAACAAAAGAGAGTTTAAGCCCGAAACAAGTGGGCCACAACTAAAAGAAGAAATCAAGGTAGCTTGACCGAAACAGATCACCCTTGATATCTGGAAATACTGGGACTACAAGTAAGGTCTTGTGTCAGCCACCAGAATATTACCTGTACTCACAAATAAAAATGCAAGTGCAGAGTCAGTACACAACCATCATGTACTGGTAGGATCATCGGCCATCTCCAAATAAAAAATATATACATAATAAACTAAAGCTGAGTAAAGTACAGTAAACATGTAAACAAACCAATGATATAACCAAACGACAAGCCTCTTCCTTAGATTATCAACCACATGACAACCATTGACACACTCAATGACAACAACATATATAACCTTTCCACATAGCCCGGAACACCCTGGGATCCCCCTAGCACCACCTAAGTGTTGACATGCAATTCTGGCCTACACTAAGACCAACCTCACAATTCATTATAATCACCCGACCTCTCATGGACCATTTGCAAAATCACATTTTAAGAATATAACCCGGTTCACTCATAAAACCATTGAAATAACACATCCAATACAAGTAAGGCAAACTCGTACCAAGAGTGGTACCCGAGCCAACCATTTGTAATTCCTGTACTAGGCGTGGTACCCAAGCCAACTAAATAGTATCCTGTACCAAGTGTGGCACCCGAGCCAACTAATAAGTAACCTATAGCAGGCATGGTACCCGACTCAACCAAATGTCACACAGATATCCAACAGTCAACAATAATGAACAACAATACACTTGTAAAACCAACAAGCAATAACAACTAGTTTATTTCACAAGACTGATAACCGGATAATTAGACATTCATAAGCCATTCTCTAAGCATGCAACTAATACAATACTAAGTAGTAGTACATGAAAATATGATGCATATTGGGAAAACAAAAACCATCACCTACCTCAAATTACTCAAAGCTCTAATGAACCGGAGACTTCCGGTTTTCCAAATCATTTGCTTGTTCTTGGTATAGAAAGAAATACACAACAACTACAATCAAATTAACTGGCCTAAAATACCCGGATTATGTAAAAAAATCCCAATCCCCAGGCCAAACTATAATCATTCCACCCCTTTCTCGGGCATTCCCACCATAAATTTACCTAGGTTCATCATTTTTACATTTTTCTTAGTGAATTATTGCTAAGTGATCATAACCCAATAATAATATCAAGACCCAAGAACTACTACGCCCTAGAATCCCTTTTTTCCATGGATTCTTCCATTCCTAGGTTAACCACAACCTTTCCCCAAATCTAAGACTAGCAATTCTACTCTGTAGGAAAGATAGTACTAAGTTAGGGGTGTAGAACCCTTACCTTTAGGTTAAAAAATGGTGGAAAATGGAGTATGTTCGCCCAAAATCACCTTTCCCTAATCCCAAAACGTTCTTGATGAAAACTGAACATTTTGGGGAAGTTTTCTACATTAAATCTTGACTCGTACGCTATGGGAGTCCATGCTCTGCTATAGCGGCATCGCCGTAGTGGAACTGTTCGCTATAGTGATGCTGACCGATATTGACTTCCGCTATAGCGGTAATTTCTCCGCTATAGTGGAGGCCGCGATAGCAATATGTCAATCGCTATGGTGGTTGATGCATGAAATAAAGTCATAAAGTTCTCCAAAAATGACCATTTTATGACACACCTTGAATCTCCGACGTCCTGAAACAACCCCTTCACATTAACTTCGATACCGGGAGTTTCACTTACCCGAATTCACTTATAAAAAGTCCCCCAGACTCCTCTATTTCTCAGCTACAAGAAAAACTAGCTATATACAAAACACGTTATCTAATCCTCACCCGAATTGTCCTAGACCATACCTCACTCCAAAACTGGCCAAGACTAGCCTAGTCCAGAATTTTCAACTCCCAAACCCGGAAGTTTTCTAACTCTAAACTTGGCAGGAAAGGTTTACCCGTAATGACGAACCCGGTCGTTACATTCAACTTTTTTAACTACTTCTTTTTTCTCTTCTTTTGTTCTACCCTTTTTCTTCTTCCATTTTTCATTGAGCTTCCTTAATACTAAGCATAGATTCCATTTTTGTATTATACTTTTTTTTATTCTCATATTTCCCATGCTACATTTTTTTATTTTTCTCACACATTAATTTCTTTTCTTTTTCAAGCTTCACAACTCACCACATCTCTTCTTCTTTTCTCTAACTTTATTCAAGTGCTTAACACTAGATCAAGTGCCCTCCGAGAGTTCATTGGATCAAATATGGTTTTAGAACAAAAGGGGATTAGGCTACATATAAGGCTATTAAAGAAATTGGGCTAAAGGCTCAAAGGCGCTTAATATGAAAATCATTCAAGGATAGGTACAAGAGAGGATAAGAAGAATAGCCAATCAATCGATCACTTTCTAAACACGACTAACTTTATTTCGCTTCACAAAACACACAAGGAAAGTTCTAGATACCAATTGAACACATAGAATTTAACTTATTCCTCATATCACGCATGGAACACATTCAACAAAAGTATACTATCATGTAGATTTTTAGTAGATAAACCACCAAGAAGTCATGTTAATGCGCTTAGTTCTCTTAACCAAGGTTATCTTCTCATTTTTGCACAAACTTTAAAATAAACCAACTTGTGTTCATAGAGGTAATATCCTAACTTGAGGATCTTGCTTACTTTCTAAAACAAAAACAAAACTAACGTTACTACTAAAATTAAAATAACTAAAAATAAATTAATATTTTCCAGGTTCAATGGTTATCCTTTTCGAAAAAGAACATACGGGAAGAAAACCTGAAAAGTGGAAAGATATTTCATTAAAAAGACTAAAGAAAACTAAAGAGACTAAAAACACTAAGAAAATCTTTTTTGTAATTTTTTTCATTTTTTCTCATAAACATAAAGTCCTATAAACTAACACTATGACACACTTCCAATAACAAAAATAAAAACTAAATAAAAACAAACTACAACAACAACATCAAATAACTATACACCAATGTAGGAGTACAAATATTACGTCATACGATAAGAATCAAGAATATCGAACAAGCACAAGAATCTCACCCCACACTTCAAGATTTGCGGTGTCCTCATGCAATAAATAAATTAAAAATAAGAGTTTTAAGGGACTCCCTCAAGATGTGGCTACTCTAACTCCTCCTCAGAGTTTTCATTTTCACTTAGTGGCCTTTGTGGATGCCATGTTTGTGCATCAATGCCAAGGAAAATACGTGTAGACGGTGTGAGTTGCCTTGACCTCATCTTGGCTAGCTTCATTATTGTCAATTCTCTTCTTCATACTCTTGGCCAAGAACTTCATGAATTCATCCATTCGTGCTATTTTTTCCTCAGTAGTTACCTTTTAGAGGTGTCCTCTTTCTTTATGGCCGTGACATCAAAAAAATTTACCAATGGCTCAAGCTCTCTATCTATACCTTTTACTGTAGGAACCCCAGCTCTTGATGGAAATTAGCATACTTGGATAGAACAATGGATATTTACCTCCTTCCTTCACTCTATCCATCTATCCAAGCATGATCATGCCCATGTTGATTTCTATCTTGCATATAATGGCAATGATCAAGCAAACTTAAAATTTGGAGGCATGTGAATTATTGGAGGTTGGAGTGATGCAATTGTTGATGAACCTCAACTATACCTTTGATGGAAAAAATAATTTGTTTCTTGGCTAGGAGGAATGCCTTCTATTTTTATCACGTGCCGATTCTGCATCCGAATATCTACCACATACTTGCTCATGAAGCTCTTTGTAGTTTAGCTTTTTATAAAAATCTTCAAAAATCTCATAGGGGTATTTTTTAAACTTTATATATTCGTTGATCATTTAGTAAGAGAATTTTACCACTACCCCTCTTACATTTACTTCATATTTTGTCATAATCAACTCCCTTCTCCTAATTTGTATAAGACACTTTCACCATACACATGTTGGCCATGCCATGTGAATTAAGCAAGCTTCCCAATCCCAATTGCATTATATTCTTGTAGAGGAATAAAAACTTGTTGTGGAGAGGATTTATGTTGATGATTGCTTCAGGGATGGCCGTAGGAGTCTCCTGAAATTGGATGTACCATTGTCTTCCCAAAGGATTAACCGCTTCTAACATATATGGAATTTTTGGTGCTCAGGGTTGTCTCTCTTTTTCTTTTCTAGACCATTTATCCTTATTTTGGCTACTAGTTGTAGCATTTTTCTTTCCGGTGCTAGTTCTTTTAGGCCTTGAAGACATGGTAACTTCAAAAGAAAAATAAAAATTAAGTATAAAACATACAACATAAATACTACAAGAAAATTTTATTCTATCCTAAAACTAGAAAGTAAAATAGAAAGTCCTTAAAGTTGCCAGTTTTGTTCATAAACCCAAGTGAATTTTTACAAATAGATTAGCATCTAGTTATTGAAATATGTCAAATTATAAGCATGGTATATTAAATTTCATGGTAGATGAAGCAAATATACTGTTCAAGTGAGGTTTAGAGCCACCCTACAGTTAGAGTTTTGGCATATTCTCATAAAACTCTTTTTCAAGCATTTTATCAAACACTTAGTGTGCATGAATCTTTAAAGTCTTGTTTCATAGAATCTATCATCCTAATTCACCCCCAAATTTAATACTATCAAAAAACAACCATTTTGCAATAATATATTCACTAACAATCAATAAATTATACTTTTCATTCAACAATTTAGCATGATTCACAAGTTGGAGAATTCAAGTATGTAACTTTACTTTTCATGGGTCTACAAAATTACTTGCTAAAAATAATAATTTAAACAAATAAAAAGTAAAAAGTAAAAATAAAAACTAATAACTAATGATAAAAATTAAAATTAATTAAAGAAATCTTAAGAAGTCATACCTTGGATGATTGATTCTTGAAGAAGAAAACTTGAAGGAACAAAGACTTTAGCTAAAGTTTAGAAAGAGAAATATTTGAAATACACTAGTAGACAAAAACTAAGGAGAATCTAGTGGGTTTATACTAAATTTTTTTATTATTTATGTATTATATTTTTTTAATTATTATTTATTTTTTTAATTTATTTTCAAACCTTGTTGTGAGTGCTAGTTTACACTTTCCATCTCCACAGCCTTGGAAACCTGCAAAACAATAAACTCAAGACAAATAGATTGGTTCCATTAAGAAAAACTAAATAAGTACTAACAAATATTTAGTTACCTCCCAACTAGCACCTTCTTTAATGTTATACCTCGACATGAACTTTTTCAAGTTCCATTATCTCCATGATGGGGGTAAACATCTTCACCCTATCTCACTTGAGCTTCCATTTTGTCCTTATCTTTTTTCACCTATCTTATTACGTTCCAAAACTCTATATTCCATGGAAGTATGTGTCCAGCCACACTTTGTAGCATCTTTATAGCGATAATCACAGAGTTCTCATCCCACCATTTACCAACTACCACATTTGCTATAGATTGGTTGATCTCATCAAGTGCTTGATAGAAGGTGCTCATCATCATTACCTTATACAAGCCCAGACCAGGATAATTGATAAGATAGTTGAACCTTTTCCAAGCATCAGAGAGTAACTCTTACTTCTTTTGTTAAAAATTCACAATCTTGTTCACCGCTTGTGTCTTTTCATCATTTGGTAAATTGTTCATATACCATTCCCTTGCTTCTCCCATAAGAGAGCGAGAAAACTAATATAACTTTATCTCATCATCAATGATCTTGCCATACTTTTCGCACACATCCAAGAAGTTCTTTATATGAAATGTAACACCCCAGAAATGAAACCAGCTATCTAAGTTAAAATCTGAGAAAAATTTCATATTTCAGAAATGACGGGTCCAAACTACGGACCGTGGTTCGAACCACGGGTCATGGAATGGAACCGTGATTCCTGTCTATTTGGTTCAGCCTCTGGTCTGGAACCACGAGTGGGTTCTACGAAAAATGGTTCAAACCACAGAGTTGTCCTGTCCACTCATGGAACACAGATCAGACGAGTGGCAAATCCCTCAAGTTTAATGACTTGCTTCTACGGCCCATCATTTGGATGACAGACCATTTTTTTGACTTGTGGTTTGACCCAGACATCAGCTGAGTCCCCAGCAACGACGACTCTAAATGACGACCCATCATTTGTTCTACTGGTCCGTCGTGTTGACCCGTAGCAATGCTTCTACAGCCTGTTAGTTTGACAAGAAACCACGGATGGAAACCACAAACTGTGGTTTGTTCTACGGTCCGTGAAATCCACCCGTGGTCACTGGAAGTCAACTTTTTAACAACTTTTCTAAATTATTTCCCAAGGGTACTTTAGTTATTACCCACCCTTTTACTTCCTAAGTGAGGTCGTTTTGACTATTTCAAGAAGGGTTTTCACCCTTATCATCCTAAGTCTCTTCTAAATCCTTCATTCACCTCCCAAAAATGAAAAGGATTTCCCCAAGCTCAAAGTCACAAGCTTCAAGTTCAAGTCTCCTAAGTCTTGTCAATTCAAGTGGGTTAGCTCTAACCAAGGTATGTGGGTATTCAACAATGGGTTTCTTTCACCCTTGTGCCCAAAACCCCCAATCCTTACTTTGATTTATGAACTTATGAAATTAGGATTTTGACCTAAATTGGGGAAAACTTATGGAATCAGTTTCTATGCATCAATTCATGGTTTCTTATGGTTTATCTATGAATTTATTAAGATTTCTTAATTGGTTTCAAAAGCCCATGTATTAAAGTTGAATTCTATCATGAATCCATTTAATTGTATGATTTCTAGTGAAAGCTTACATGTTTAGATAACATGTCCTTATGTATTTATGAAATTGCATGCCTAATTCTTCAAGTATGACTTAAGAAAGAAAAGTATGTTTGAATTATGGCTATGCTAAGCTTCATGAGCTTATGATATGAGAATTGCATGATGCCCGATATGTTTTCATGCTTTCCAAAACTAGAGTTGGCATGAGATAGTGCCACTATGAAATTATGAGCTATATGTATATGTTTTTGGGAGTAGTATTTAGCACCGTACGTTGAGGATTCGATTATCCAAGTCTAAAAGCTACATTGCCAGCATAGGTTTATGAAATGAAGTGCCCTATGGGCTTATGAGAGTTGATCCACATCTTGAGAATGGTGTCATGTGCCTTAGAGGGCATTAGGGCAGCTTTGCCAACTAGGGTTATATAGTTGGGGATGATGAATTGTTCCTTTGCAAGGTTCAAGTTAGCTTTGCTAACTAGGGTTATATAGTTAGATTCCATGTAGATCACATGGTCTAATGTCGGTTATAAGAAACTCCCATATGAATGATTTCAAGTTTTCTAAGATTTATGATATCTTATGTTGAGATTTTGCCTATGAACTCATGCTTATTACTCAAATACTATATGTACCATTGATATCTTCGATTATGCATGAACTCAAGTTTTAATTATGTCTTAAGCATGTTTTCATATTTTACGCATATCTCGCATACACGGTATATCCTATAGTACTGACGCATATCTTGCACTCCATCCTTTGATGATGCAGATTCAGGTGTACCTCCTTATATTCGTGGCTAGAGTTTCCCGGTCACTCCCAGATAGTTTTTGGTGAGTCCTCTTATGTTGAGGACTAGTGATGTTTCTAGCTTTGTTAGCTTTTCATTCCTGTACTTCGAGTTAGTTAAGGTCTTGTCCTAGAAAATATTTATGTCATGAGTAGAGGCTTTTCAGACATAGACACTCTTTGTGTCCTCTGACGGATCTTGTATTCCTCTTTGACTTGATTCTACATGTATGTTATTCTGACTTTATCTATTCTGCTTCCGCTTATCTTTTGTTATGCTTGAGAATGCTATGACCAAGGGTTAGCTTGGGACACCTGTGGTCCCGAGTCTCATGTTACACCTAGGGGGTAACCTCGAGGTGTGAAAAACATGGTATTAGAGCCTCAGGTTCAAGAGTCCTAGGATGTCTGAAAGTCGCATCGAGTAGAGTCTTTTTTATGTGTGTGAAGTGCGCCACACATATGAGAGGGAAGCTATGATATGTCTTAGAAAAATTCACTTTTTTCATGATCATGTCATGCGACAGAGCTTAACTCTTATGTTCCTCTAATCCTCATCTTGTACATTTCAGATTATGCCTCTACGACGTGCTATGCCTCCCCGAGCCGCTCAGAATGTTGTTCCTCCTATTCTGGTTCCCTATATCATGAATGAGGAGTTCAAGAATGCCATCCATTTGCTAGCCCAGACTTTGGCCACTTAGGCCAATCAGCAGGCTCCTGCCACTGTTCATCCTCAAGGTGGGGTAGCGGCCTGAGTTCATGACTTTGTCCGGATGAACCCACCTGAATTTTGGGGTTCAAAAGTGAATAAGGACCCGCTCAACTTTATTAATGAAGTGAAAAAGATCTTTGAAGTTATGCAAGTGGTTGGGGTTGATTGTGTTGAGCTTGCATCCTATCAACTCAAGGATGTGACTCATATTTGGTTCACGCAGTGGAAGGAGACTAGGGTGAGGGATGCGGTCCCCATGACTTGGGAGTATTTTTTGAGGGCCTTCCTTGATTGGTTCTTTCCCCAAGAGTTAAGGAAATCGAAGGTGGAGGAATTTGTGAACTTGAGATAGGGGTCGATGTCGGTTCAAGAGTATAGTATGAAGTTCGCTCAGTTATCTAGGTATGCTCCCTCCATGGTAGCTGACTCGCATGATCAAATGAACAAGTTTATATATGGGGTTTCTGATGTGGTGAAGAAAGAGTGTAGGTCTGCTTTGCTCTAACGATCATCGATACCTCTTTTTAGGAGAGTACATTTGAGCGTGATAAAAAATGGTGTCGTTATCCCCCCCTAACTTCTTTTTATTGGGGGAGGTGGTGCTATTTTTGTGCTATTTGATGTGATTATTGGTTGAACGTATTGGGCTTGAGATATTTTATTGCCCTTGCCGGGCCTTGTTGACATTTTTTATTTCCTTGCTAGATTTGATTTGGCTCTTGTCGGGCATATTAAATAATTGTGATGATATTGCCCTTTCTGGGACTTTTTATTATGTTTTTTAGCTTAATTGTTCCCTCGCTGGGCTTGATTATTAATTCTTGATTGTGTGCCGAGTTAGTCTTATATGATTCCATTGTCTAGCTACCCATGCCTTGCAAATGCGCTAAGAGCCTACGTCGAAGCTTGTTTTTCAAATAATTGCTGAGCGCGCAATTTGGTAACCGCCTTGTTAATAGTAGTTTAGCAATAAACTCCGAGGGATTTCTTAATACCATGTTACTTTTCAAAGGGGAAAAAATTTAATTTTCTTTATTTTTCTTTTTCTTTTATTTTATTTTTGTGTCGAACCGGGTTGGTGTTTCCCTATGATAGATTGAGAGGTGACTTTGTTAAGGAAAAATGCAAAGTTTTAGTTTAATTTGAGTCCGTAGTGTGCTTGTCTCGAAATGGAGCCACCCAAAAAATTTTACCTGGAAAGACGTTTTTGAAAAAAAAAAGGAAAAAGGGAAAATGAAACTTGGAGGAAAGTAATCTCGTGTCATTATTTGCACCCTCTAACTTTGGCTTGATCAATTCCTAAACGAGTGTGTAATGAACTCAGAATAGCTTGTCAAAAGTCATTTATCCCAATTTATCTTGAGACTAATGAAAGAAGTCTTATGGCATGATGTCTTGTGTGGTGAGGCTTTACCTTGATTCTATTGCATGTGTGTTGTCTAGAACTTGTCCTGAAAGTGATTCACAATGAAATTCTAGGTGTGATCGGGCATGCAAAATGATGTTAGTCCCTTTTTTATAGTCACTTCACCCAAATGCCTTACCTCGACATTGATGCTAGTAAACCCTTTTGATCTTGTGACCATTCCTTGGCACCTTGTTTAACCCCTTGACATTTTTGGAACCTCTATTTTGGCACATGTCCTCCTTAATTGCTTGAAAGTGAAAAGTAGGCTAAAAGCCTAAGTTTGGGGGGGGGGGGGGAAATGAAAGGACAGCATAGGAAAATTCCTAAGTATGGGGGTGTCTGCGATCAATGAGGAAAAGAAAAAAGATGCACTCCAAGTGCAAGGTAGCACCTTAAGTTTGAACTAAAAATTTCTCCAAAAAGTTTAATCCAATGAGAAAAATGAAATGAAAGAATGGGTGCTACCAAATGAAGGCGATACGAAGAGTCTTGAATGATCATGATTGAACAGGAGAAGCTTGGGTTGTGAGAGGGAGAAATAAGGTGAAGTCGAAAATTCCAAAAATGTAAGCGGTGTTCAAAGTAATGAGAAAGAGCATTAAAGAGGTGTAGTAACTCGAGCCAAATGAATTCCTCACCTTACTACTTCCCAATATCATAACCCGCAAGTCCTTAGTGATTTCGAACTTGATTACCCTACATTAGTGGTGATTTACATGAAGGGAAAGCCTATAGTTCGACATGTGTGCACTCAAATTTCCTTGAGAGAGTGAGAGTCTTCTTGGTTCTCTTATAATCCCTTTGTTTTGTGAATTGCATGATTGTGAGTGGAATTCTCTCTTGTGGTGAGTGGCATTATGCACTCAAATTGAATCATGAAGTCTTTATTTCAATTGAGAGGAATGAATGAGATAATTTGTGTGGCGAATCTCAAGGCAAACCTTGATGGTCCATGTCAATGACTTGATAAGCTTTGTATCTTGTTTTGAATGATAAATTCCCTTGATTTTTAAATGAAATATGAAGCCCTTTTGAAAAGAGTTTTGAAATTGCCACGCCCTGAGCCTACCCTCTAGACGTAACACAGGACCCAAGATCATAAGTGATCTTAAGATAACCCTATGTAATTAGCATGACCTTAAAACTAAGCAAAACCCAAGAACGGAAACTTAACTGAAGTGATGAGCAACTTAATCTGTTTATATATAAAAATATCTAAGGATGAAAATCGGAATACAGTTGAATATATGACTTTATGTCTGAAAGCCTCTTCTACTGGCGAGCTGCTGGGACAAGCCCTCAGCTAACTCTAAATACTGAAAACTGAAATAAAGAGCTAAAAGTCTAGTATGAAGCTAAGTCTAAGTCCTCGAAAGAGGAGGACTCACCAAGCTGGCTGGATGTGCCGCTGATCTACTAGACACGAATTTGGGTGCGGGCTACAAGATCTACATCATAATAGGATGTAGCACAAAGAGGTATGCGGTCAGTACTACGGAATGTACTGAGTAAGTGAGATATGCATATGATATGATGAAATATACATGAAAGCATGCATAAAACTGAGACCATGCATAATTTATGGTAAAACATGCTTCAAAATATCCTTAAAAATGAAATCATATGATAATGGTAAAATCTTTAATGTGATGAGTCATTGCAATATCATAAAATAAAAACGTAGTCATAATCATAAGTCATAAGTAGTAAGTCTGAAATCTGAAAGCAAAGAGTCAATACATTTTTAAACATGAAACTATTTTTGTGGGAGGTTCTATTAACCGACATAGACCATGTGTGCTACATGGAATCCGATGTATCCGCCTCATTGAGAGGACCCAATATACCTTGCCAGGGTATAGAGGCATAGTTGTGGCATGATTACTAATTCTAATGCCCAAAAGAGGAGACTTATTAACCTACGGGGGCACATAATTCTGGGACTAATGATACTCTCACCCCGTCCAACTCGGTGCTAAATACTACTCCCAAAAACATACATATAGATCATATAATACTGGGGAATATCTTATGCAAAAACTGATCATAACTAATGACATATCTGATGTCAAATCTTTTCATATGTTAGGTAGACATATCTAGATGCCAAACCTTTCATAAAACATAGGGACATATCTGATGTCCAAAAATATTGGAAAAGCGTAAGGACATATCTGATGTCATGCAATTTCAATTCATAAGTCTTAAAACTTAGAATATCCATAATTCAAAATATACTTTTCTTTCTAAATTCATAGCTTGAAGAATTAGGCATGCATTTTCTTAACACTTGAGGCCATATTATCTAAACATGCCAATTTTTTTTACTTGAAAACATGCAATATAGTGAAAACATGCTTGAATTCATCTTTAATGCATGGACTTTTGAAAACACTTAATGAATCTCAAATAAATCATGGGTAAGTAATGAGAAACCTTGAATTGATGCTTTAAAACTGAACCTATAAGATTTTCTCCAATTTGGGTAAGAACCCTAATTTCATAAATTCATAAATCAAAGTAAAACTTGAGTGTTTTAGGCATAAGGGTGAATGGAATCCCTTATTGATTACCCACATACCTGATTTGAAGCTTTCGCAACTAAGAATGAGAAGAATGGAGACTTGGAATTGAAACCCTTGATCTTGAGCTTGAGACTTGGAGTTATAAAGTTCTTTTCCTCTTTTGGGTGCTTGAATGAGGGAATAAGAAGAGACTTAGGCTAATTGGGGTACAAACCCTACTAAAAGGGTCAAAACAACCTCACTTATGAGTTAAAAGAGTGAGAAATTACAAAAATACCCCTAGACTTAAGTTTGGAAAATTTGATAAAATGACTCGGCTTCAGGGACCACGAGTCAGTCTATGGACCATTAAAGTGAATAACGGACCATCTTCTGGTCTGTGGTTTTAGGAACCACTTCAGGGAGTCTACTAAAATTCCATTCCATGATTCACTCTATGGTCCGTGATTCTGAACGACGGACCATCCTGTGACTCGTGGTTTTGACTTCATGAAATGAGGATCCTCTGATCCTCAGGAACTACGGATAGAAGGATGGCTCGTGGAATGGGTTGATGGGTCGTCAACCCACTCGTAGAATATAGAGGACTTTGTATCTCTCTGAAGGTGATTCCACAGGTTACAGGATGTACCGTCATTCAAAATGATGACCCATCAAGTCACTCGTGGAATCTAGGAAACGAAAGCTAAATTTTGACAAACCACGGGTCACTCTATGGATCGTGGTCTTGGACTACAGATCGTAGACTAACCAGTGGTTTTGAAGATAAAAATTTTAAGGTTCAGGTCTATTTTCACGAGTCACAGTACGGACCGTAGTTCTGTTTCATGAGTCGTCATCCCGTCCATAGTCACTGATAGTGCTGTAGTAAAATACTCATAACTTTTTACTCCATACTCAGATTAATACGCGGTCAGTGGTGTTGGAAGGAAAACTCAAAAACCTTTAATTTGGTGGTTACTAGGCAACCTAACTCTTCATATTTTAGGATAAATGATCATTTGAAGTTGACCCCAGTTTAGTTTTACAAGAAAACTCATTTGGTTGGGGTGCTTTCAACTTAACTTGATGATAGGAGTTTCTTATAAACATGATTCGCATCCAAAGCCCTCACCATACTAGGGAAATGGTTATTACACTCATGGAAAAAGGTTCGGGTATCAGCTTAGGATTTTTGGGGTGTTATAATATCTCTCTGTTGGGATCATTCGTCCTTGAATGAAGACTATCTAGGCTGAGGTGGTAGGGAAAGAGATGAAATCCCACTAACTGAGTTCTTAAAGCTGGAGTACTTACATGGTAACTAATTTTCTACTAAAATCTAAACTGAGTTGGATTCATGAGACCTATATGCATACTGAGAGTATAAAAACACTGTTAGGATATGAAACTGGATATCCAACATGATAACTGGTCTGGAGTGATAGTAGGGACTTAGTTGAAACTCATAAAGAACGAAAATTCTTAGAAAATTGTAGTTAACTAAAAGGAACACAAAACTAAGAGGAGTAGTTATACAGGAAAACTATCCTCTTCTAGACTGAGCTAACCAGCATGGACCGAACTGAACTTATGGTCTTCTGGCCTTAAGAATGATTATCATTAGGTCTGAAATGATCTAATATGATGGGTCTACTATCTTGCTAGCTTAAGTTACTGGACATAAAGTATGATAACCCTGAGTTGAGAGTAAGAACAACACTATTACTACCCTAAATAATATGGTTGATAACTTATGAACTCACAAACACCCTCTTAACTATACTTACTCCTCTAAAAACCTCACTTACCATTTACAACTAAAAATACTCACCAACGCACATATAGATACTAAGGTCTGAGTCTAACTACCTGCTTTCTCCATGTTTAAGCCTATATCGACTAAATCTCTTGTGTCTCAAATATCTCCTAAGAATAGTATTCCTTCTTATCACAACAACTAACTAATCTTGAGCTCCTAATAAAAGGGTCACTAGTCGCACAAAGCAAAGGCCCCTAAGTATTTCATCTTGACATTCAAGCTTACGACTATGGTCACCTTATGGTTTGTAGTTCACACTATCTAAGACTTTTCTCCTTTAACCTAGTATATCTAGAAACTATAACTTAAAGAACTCCCACAAAGAGGCACATCAAAATTTCTCATCTAACTATTACGCATGAATGATCCCCGCCCCGCAATTTATCCAACTTAGAAGCTAAGGTGGAACAAGCACACCAAAAGGGAACATCTACTACTTCATATTTAAGCTACTATTTATCTTCCTCCACTAACACCTATGACAACATGAGCCATAATTGTTGAAGGAGTAGAGTGGGAGCATGCGTATCACAAATGAATAAATACTGATCGTTCTTGACTTATACTTAGTTGTATCTAGCCACTCCAGGTGAGGTATCAGAAGTCGAGTGAAAGTGCATGAGTGTTTCACATCCTGGACTTACAAAGCATGGTTAGAGTAAGAAAATTACAAGCATGAATTATTCAAGAAATCTGGTATGAGCATATATATATGATGTAGCATGATTTCATTAGCCATTAAGACATATCTTCAGAACTGAGTAAATAGAGTTGAGCATAGTGTGAGACATGAGATTTCATATATAACAAGTATCATGGTGTTAACCTGGGATTCGTAGAATCATCGAGTAAGATTGGAATCGCTATCTGGAGTAATTTATGTTTGTTCTAAGAACTGAGTAAGGGCGTGAATATGCATGAAGTTCGTGGGTATGAATTAAGACAAAGGAACTGGAATACAAGACATGAATGGGGTGTTGTAATGAGGGAAGTATACTTAAGATGCTAGGATAGAAATAAGTCTCTACACCCCTCCTAACTTCATTCTGACACACATTAGAATCACTACATGAGTCTACAAAATCCGATTGATTCTACATCCCACCATCTCCCTCTTAGATTCATACTATGTTCTAAGTCTGTGGACCTCTCGCCAACCTCTAAATAGAACTATGATCACTTTACTCTAACAAAGCAAACACTACTCTAGGAGTTAATCTGAATATACACTATCTTTTATAGTCTAAGGCTCTCCCTTACCTAACATTCTAGGCCTCCACCTTTCTTTATCATATAGGGGTTGTACATAACACAAAACTATCATTCTCACTCTCACACTATTTCCCTTTTTTTACATCCTATACCTGGTCTATACTAGCACAACAACTTACTGCTCTTTAGACAACACCAATGGATGTATCATCCCATTACCCATTTAATAAAACACACCTCTAAACACATACTTAAATCAACTATCACTCTCCCATCTAGGCTACTATACTTCTGACTTCATATTTATGGCTCTAGGTTCATTCTACTACTAATGGCTTACAACACAACATATGTCGGGTGGCAACACTACCCAAGGATCTAGGTACACACTTTCCCCTTTTATGAAGTAATTAGTAACAAGGTTCTGGAAGAGAATCTGAGGGCACCTCGCGGATAGATAATCTGAGATTTACTACTTCTAGAACCTCATATATGAGGTATAGACAACGGAACTGGGAACAATGCTTGAATTTGAAGAATAAATAGAGTAAAACTCTATTGCACAATATTGAACATGAAAGAAGTAAAGTTTTTCTTAAGACACCTCATCGACTCCCTCTCATAAGTGTGGCGTGCTTTACACACATGAAAGAGACTCTACTTGATGTGGCTTTTAGACACCCTAGGACTCTTGAACCTAATGTTCTGATACCAAGTTTGTCACACCCCGAGCTTACACTTTGGACATAACACGGGACCCAAGATCACAAGTGATCTCAAGATAACCCTCTGGCATTAGCATGGCTTAAAAACTGAGAAAAACATAAGAACGGAAGCTTAACTGAAGTGATGAGCAACTTAATCTGGTTATATAAATAAAAAAATTTAAGGATGAAAATATGAATACAGCTGAATATCTGACTCTATGTCTGAAAGCCTCTACTACTGGCGAGCTGCTGGGATAATCCCCCAGCTAACTATAAATACTAAAAACTGAAATAAAGAACTAAAAGTCTAGTATGAAGCTAACTCCAAGTCCTCGGAGGAGGAGGAATCACCAAGCTGGCGAGATGTGCTGCTGACCTACTAGCCACGAATCTGGGAGCGGGCTACAAGATCTACATCATAATAGGATTCAACACAAAGAGTTACGCGGTTAGTACTATGGAATGTACTGAGTATGTGAGATATGGATATGATATGGTGAAATATACTTGAAAGCATGCTTAAAACTGAGATCATGCATAATTTATGGTAAAACATGCTTAAAAATATCCTTAAAGCTGAAATCATATGATAATGGTAAAATCTGTAATGTGATGACTCAATGCAATATCATATGCTGAAAATATAGTCATAATCATAAGTCATAAGTAGTAAGTCTAAAATCTGAAAGCAAAGAGTTAATACATTTTTACACTTGAAACTATTTTTGTGAGAGGTTCTCTTAACCGGCATAGACCATGTGAGCTACATGGAATCCGATGTATCCGCCCCATCGAGAGGACCCACTATACCTTGCCAGGGTATAGACGCATAGCTGTGGCATGATCACTAATTCTAATACCAAACAGAGGGGACTTATAAACCTAAGGGAGCACATAGTTCTGGGACTAAGGGTACTCTCACCCCGTCCAACTCGGCGCTAAATAATACTCCCAAAAACATACATATAGCTCATATAATATTGGGGCATATCTGATGCCAAAACTAATCATAACTAATGACATATCTGATGTCAAATCTGTTCATAGCTTAGGTAGACATATCTCGATGCCAAACCTTTCATAAAACATATGGACATATCTGATGTCCAAAAATATTGTAAAAACATAAGGACATATTTGATGTCATGCAATTTCAATTCATAAGTCTTAAAACTTAATATATCCATAATTCAAAATATACTTTTCTGTCTAAATTCATATCTTGAAGAATTAGGCATGCAATTTCTTAACACCTGAGGCCATGTTATCGAAACATCCCAATTTTTTTAACTTGAAAACATGCAATATAGTGAAAACATGCTATAAATCATCTTTAATGCAAAGGCTTTTGAAAACACTTAATGAATCTCAAATAAATCATGGGTAAGTAATGAGAAACATTGAATTGATGATTTAAAAGTGAACCCATATGATTTTCTCCAATTTGAGTAAGAACTTTAATTTCATAAATTCATAAATCAAAATAAAACTTGAGGGTTTTGGGTATAAGGGTGAAAAAATGCCTTATTGATTACCCACATACCTGATTTGAAGCTTTCCCAACTAAGAATGTGAAGAATAGAGACTTGGAATTGAAACCCTTGATCTTGAGCTTGAGACTTGGAGTTATGAAGTTCTTTTCCTCTTTTGGGTGTTTGAATGAGGGAATAAGAAGAGACTTAGGCTAATTAGGGTGGAAACCCTACTAAAAGGGGTAAAAATGACCTCACTTAAGAGTTAAAAGAGTGAGAAATTACAAAAAAAAATGGACTTAAGTTTGGAAAAACTGATAAAATGACTCACCTTCAGGGACCATGAGTCAGTCTACGGGTCGTCAAAGTGAATGACGGACCGTCATTTGGTCCATGGTTTCAGGAACCACTTTTGGGAGTCTTCTAAAATTCCATTCCATGAGTCACTCTACGGTCCGTGATTCTGAACAACAGACCATCATGTGACTCGTGTTTTTGACTTCATTAAATGAGGATCATCTGATCCTCAGGAACTACGGATGGAAGGATGGGTCGTGGAATGGGTTGATGGGTCATCAACCCACTCATAGAATTTAGAGAACTTGGTACCTCTCTGAAGTTGATTTCATGGGTTATAGGATGGACCGTCATTCAAAACAACAACCTGTCAAGTCACTCATGGAATCTAGGAAAGAAAAGCTGAATTTTGACAAACCACAGGCCACTCTACAAACTGTGATCTTGGACTACGGGTCATGGACCAACCAGTGGTTTTTGAAGATGAAAATTTTAAGGTTCAGGTCTGTTTTCACGAGTCACAGTACGGACTCAAAAGTAAAGTATCAAAATCGTGCGATAGTGATTTGCGTTCGTATGACCTTAACCTTCGTTCTGTAACAAAGGCTTGCGAGCCTAAATTTGAGAATTTTATTAACATCGCGCTTATTTGAAAATTTTTGATTTAAAATTAGAATTTGGTAAAAGTTTTATTTCTATTGCCTTCCTAAAATATTTTAAATATTTATAAAAAAATATTTTTGTTATGATATATTTGTATGTATTTATTTTACAAGAGTTTTATAAGTTATTAATACTTTAACGGAGATAGTAAACCTAGTTATGTTGAAAATTATTATTATAATATAATAGGTTTTATTTGAAATGATTTTTTATTAATTATGATATATTCAAAAAGTTATATTTATTTTAATACGAACCTATGCAATACCCGAATACATTCGCAATGGAACAAATTATTTTGGTATGGACAACCCCTCCACGTGGAAGTGGAGGGAGTGTACAACAAATGCCTACGTGGTGTCATTAATTTAGGTGTACTTGGTACTTCTTTAGTGAGATATAACCAAAATTGTACTACACCCATTTGCTGACTATATTCATTATATATTATATTAGGTTAGAACTAGTGACATTTTCTTTTCATTGTGACAAACATAAGCTCCAGCACCCTTTTTATTTTATTATTCCTCTCTAAAAGTGGATTATATAGATGTTACACATATAGATATATTGTGTTAAGGAGGGGAAACGATGATTGGTTTGTGCTTTTTTTTAAAGCACCATAAGAAATCGATTATCTACATCAAGTTATTCACGCCTAAATTCGAGTTTGATTTTGTTTTGGAGCTTTTTCAGAGCGGTTCGAGCTTGGATATTGTCGTTTTAGCAACTTGTCATCGGACGATATGTAGATTATGGTTTAAACTCTTTAGAATTTGCATATATAGAATAAAATTGTACTAGCTGGCATCCTTGGATTGGGTTATTCGGTTGGTACCACAGACCCTGACCGCTCTTCAACGATTCACCCCATTTCTTTCCTCCAGTGTATGTAGTATTCTTAGTAATTGACATTATCACCCTTATAGTCCTGTGTGGCCTTGATTTGACTCTAAAACATAGACGGTGGGTTATTCGGGGGTGCCCGTGAGTCTTGGGCATCATTATCGTGATATTATGTTGGCTATTTATGTTATAGAGCTGTCACGACCCGGACCATCGTGAGTGGTTTCCACCCAACCCCCGGATGAGCGAACTGATACAGTTCAACCCTTTTGCCTAGACTAACAGCCTAAAACCAGCAACGAAAAGTAAACTAGCAATTCAAAATTAACAAATAACCAAATCATTAACATTATCCTACGAAAAATCTCTCCTAGGAACAGAAAGTCGTTGTACCAAATAATTCTACCAACATCTAGAGTACGGGGATGCCACCCCAAAAGAAAATACGGAAAGAGTTTTAAGCCTGAAATAAGTGGACTGAAACTCTAAAGATAGATCCAAGGTAGCCTGATCGAGCAACTCACCCTTGAAGTCCGAAATCGCTGGTGCTATAGATGAGGTCTCGTCTCAGCCGCTGAAAGATTTCCTGCACTCAACAAAAGAAAAGCAAGTGCAGTATCAGTACACCACCACTTTGTACTGGTAGGATCATCAGCCAGTTCCAAATAAACAGTGTATAAGCAGTACAACAATATCAAATAAATAGTATGGAAGACATGCAATAATGTTAGCAGGCACACCTGGACTTCAAGTCTCTACTTAGCTTGTTCTCGCATGAAATCCACCTCCTATACTCTAAACCACCATCATATGGCCATAACCCATACCTTTCCATCTAGCCCTGACCCACCCCGGGATCCCCTCTAAATAACACCTAAGTGTCAATGAACAACCCGGCCTAATCCAAGACCGACTCAACGGTATAACAAAATTTCCCGGTCACTCAAGGACCACCAAACAAGTAACACATTTCAATAAACAACCCGGTCCACTCACGAAACCAATATGAGTCAATGCAACACAATAATATAATGCAATAACGCAGTAAAATAAACTCATACCAGACGTGGTATCCGAGCCAACCGTTAGTATTCCCACACCAGGCGTGGTACCTGAGCCAACCGTTAGTATTCCCGTACCAAGCGTGGTACCCAATCCAACCGAATGTCAACAATCCACAGTCAAATAGATGAACAAACAACTTGTAAACCAACAAGCAAACACACCGTTCAACTCACAGACTATAAAACAGGACCCTTAGACATTCTACACAACTTCCCTAAGAAATGTAATTCATACAAAGACTTAGATAATAGTACAAAATTATACAACAATCACAGGAATCATAAACCATCACCTACTTCAAAATGATCCAAGCTCTACTCAACCCGAGCTTTCCCGTGTTCCGGATTCCTTTCTCTTTCTTGGTCTAAAATAACATACAAGTACATGAAATTAACAAACAAGGCCTGCACATTACCCGTATTACACAAAATCCCAAAACCCCAGGACACCTATGATCATTCCACCCTTTTCTCAGGCTTTCCCATCGTTAATTTCCCTAGTTCTATCATTTTTACGGATAAAAATAGATAATTTAACAACCTATGATCATAATATCTTATTTTTAATAATACCCAAGAACATTCATGTTTTCAATCCCCTTCCTTCCCTGGATTCTACCATTCCTAGGTTATTCCAACCTTCCCCCAAGTTCCCTCCTAGCAATTCTACCGCATAGGAAAAGTAGTATGAAGATTGGGGAGTAGAAACCTTACCTTAGGGAAGAAAAATGATGAAGAACGGAGGAAAATCACCTGAAATCGGCCTAGTTCTTCTCCCAAACGAGTTGTAGAAAACTGAATTGTTTTGGGGAATTTTCTGCATTAAGATCCTATTAGCCCGCTATAGCAGTCCCCGCTCCGCTATAGTGGTCCCGCTATAGCGGACGACTTCCGCTATAGCGGTCTTAAGCAGCGTTGACCGCCTTGACCACTGCTATAGCAGTATTTTCCACTGCTATACCGGAGGTCTCTATGGCAGACAGTTACACTTGTCACAGATAGAATGTCCGGAAATCTCCCAGATTTGGCCATTTTACAACACACTTGCTTCTCCCGACGACCCGAAACAACCCCTTCACGTCAAACGCGATTCTGGGAGTTCTACTTACCCAAATTCTATTTTGAAAAGTCCCCCGGACTCCTTTATGTCTTGGCTAGGTGGGAAACTAGCTCAAACCAAGACACCTAACCCAATCCTTACCCAGATTTCCCTAGACTCCACCTCACTCCAAAACTGGCTGACGCTAGCCTAGCCCAGAATTTCAAACTCCCAAACCCAGAGTTTTCTAACTCTAAAACTTGGCATGATTGGACTACCCATAATGATAGAATCGGTTGTTACAACAGATACCAATTTATCCATCGTTCATCCCCGAATGATCAAACCCAAAATTACAGAAATAAAAGAAAGTAAGTGTAGTACCTGAATCCTCAAACAATTGAGGGTACTTGTCCTGCATGTCCTTCTCGGTTTCCCAGGTGGCTTCCTCAACCGGATGATGCTTCCACTGAACCTTTACCATGTCAATCACTTTTGTCCTCAACCTTCGGATATCGTGAGCAAGAATCAAGACTGGTTCCTCTTCATAATGAAGATCCTTATTGAAAAGCACCTCATCCCACTTGATGATGTAATCCCCATCCCCATGGTATCGCTTAAGCATGGATACATGGACACCCGACAAATTAAGTGGCAGTGCTAACTTGTAAGCCACTGGCCCCACAATTTGAAGAACCTCAAAAAGACCGATGAACTGAGGGTTAAGCTTGCCCTTCTTACCAAACTGCATAACTCCCTTCATTGGTGACACTTTCAACAATACCTGTTTACCAACCTAAAATTCCATGTCCCGGACCTTGCGATCTTCATACTCCTTCTTCCTGCTTTGGGATGCTAGGAACTTGGTATGAATGCCCCTTACCTTTTCCTGCGCTTCCTTTACTAAGTCCATGCTTAGAGGCTTTACATCGCCTTCCTCAAACCACCCAATCGGTGATCTGCAGTTCCTCCCATACAATGCCTCGAACGGTGC
Source organism: Jaltomata sinuosa (assembly GCA_003996215.1). Classification (NCBI taxonomy): domain Eukaryota; kingdom Viridiplantae; phylum Streptophyta; class Magnoliopsida; order Solanales; family Solanaceae; genus Jaltomata; species Jaltomata sinuosa. Next base: position 225,436 of record QJPP01000607.1, on the reverse strand, counting down.
CATGTCAATACTGGAGTGGTAACTATTATTGTATGAGAATTTGCACAACGGTAAGAACTGGTCCCAATGGCCTCCAAAGTCCATCATACATACTCTCAGCATGTCCTCCAATACCTGGATCGTCCTTTCGACTGACCATCAGTCTGAGAATGGAAGACTATGCTAAAAGTGAGTTGTGTACCCAACTCTTCATATAGCTTGCCCCAGAACTTGGAAGTAAACTGCGTACCCCTGTCTGAAATGATGGACAGTAGCACCCCATGCAATCTCACAATCTTCTTCACGTAGATCTTAGCCAATTGCTGCAAATTTTAAGTTATCCTGACCGAAATGAAATGTGCGGACTTGGTCAGCCTATCAACAATGACCAAAATTGAGTCATACCTCCCCAGTGTCTTGGGAAGACCCACCATGGAAACCAAGGCTATCCTTTCCCACTTCTACTCTGGAATTGGCATTCTCTGAAGTAGTCCTGTAGGTCTCTGATGTTCATACTTTACCTTCTAGTAGTTCTGACGTTTGGACACAAAATTAACTATGTCCCCTTTCATCCCGGGCTACCAATAACACTGCCTCAAGTTCCTGTACATTTTAGTCACACCCGGATGAATTGAGTATCATGAACCATGAGCTTCTGCCAAGATTTTCTGAGTCATATCATCCACCCGAGGGACACAAATCTTCTCCCTAAAATATAACACTCCACCAGAGTCTAACATGACGTCTCTGGACTCCCCGGATATTACCTTACCTCCTAGCTTACTCAGTTTCGGATCCTGAAACTGTTTGGCCTTTATTTTCTCTATGAAGGTGGCTTTGACCTCAATGCTAGCAAACAACCCACCTTGATCTGAAACACTCAAGTGCATGAACTTGGCCTCCAAAGCCCAAATTTCCTTAGCTAGTGGTCGTTTGGACACCCCCAAACAAGCCAAGCTACCCATGCTAACTGTTTTTCGGCTTATAAATGCGTCTACCACCACATTAGCCTTACATGGATGGTACAAAGGGTCACATCATAGTCCTTCAATAGCTCCATCCACCTTCTCTGCCTCAAATTCAAATCCGTTTGAGTGAATTCATGTTGTAGACTGTGATGATCTGTGAATACCTCACACTTGACACCATAAAGTTAGTGTCTCCAAATCTTTAGTGTAAAAAGCACCGCTGCCAACTCTAAGTTGTGAGTCGGGTAATTCCTCTCATGCACCTTCAACTTCCTGGATACATAAGCTATAATATTCCTATATTGCATCAACACAGCACCCAAACAAGAATGAGAAGCATCACAATAAATAATGAAGTCTTTACCTTTGACCGGAAAGGACAATATAGGAGTCGTGGTCAAAAGTGTCTTGAGCTTTTGAAAGCTCTACTCACACTTGTCAGACCATACGAATGGTACATCTTTCTGTGTCAGCCTGGTTAGGTGAGTAGAAATAGAAGCAAAGTTCTTAACAAACCTCCGATAGTATCTTGCGAGTCCAACAAAACTCTTCACCTCGGTCACTGAGCTAGGTCAGGCCCAACTCTTGACTGCCTCAATCTTCTGGGGATCTACTTTTACCCCCTGTTATGACACTACATGCCCCAAGAATGCCACTGAAGTCAACCAAAACTCACACTTAGTGATTTTTGCATAATGCTTTTGGTGTCTCAATATATCCAGCACAATACGAAGATGATTAGCATGTTCCTCCCTACTCTTAGAGTTGATCAAAATATCATCGATGAACATGATAACGAAGGAGTCCAAGTATGACTTAAACACCTCATTCATCAAACTCATGAATGTTATCGGCGCATTAGTCAAACAAAATGACATTACTAGAAACTCGTTATGCCCATACCGAGTCCAAAAAGCAGTTTTCGGAATGTCGTCAGGCCTAATCTTTAACTGATGGTACCCCGACCTCAAGTTGATTTTCGAAAATACCGATCCACCCTGAAGCTGGTCAAACAAATCATCTATACGAGGTAGGGGGTACTTATTATGAATTGTCACCTTGTTCAACTGCCTATAATCTATGCACATCCGCATACTACCATCCTTCTACTTAACAAATAAAATTGGAGCATCCCAAGGCGAAGCACTAGGATGTATAAATACCTTATCTAGGAGTTCCTCCAGCTGAGTCTTATGTTCCCTTAACTCTGTCGGAGCCATACAATATGGAGGAATGGAAATAGGATTAGTGTCTGGCTCCAAATCAATACAAAAATCTATATCCCAATCTGGAGGCATACCAGGCAGGTCCATCGGAAATACCTCTAAAAATTCAGAAACCATCGGAACTGACTCAATAGACGGGGACTCCACGCTATTATCCTGGAGATGAGCCAAGAAGGCTAGACACCCCCTCCCCACTAGATTCCTAGTTCAAACAAACAATATTATCTTAAATGTCTTAGGCATGTACACACCTTCTCACTCTAGTCTATCCTTAGCCAGAATCTCTAGAGCCATAGTCTTGGTGTTACAGTTCAACACAACATGATAAGGAGATAGCCAGGTCATACCCAAGATAATATCAAAATCAGCCATATCCAAAATTACCCAGTCTACCCAAGTATGGAACCCCACAAACACCACAGAAAAGTCACGATAAACATGAGTCACAATCACAAACTCTCCAACCGGGGTAGAAACATGGATAGGGAAATCAAGGATATCACAAATTAGGTCCAGACACAACTCTATAATTGGAGCTATCTGGTGGCTACAGTGAAAGTTGTTGTTGTAGGCAAACTCTATAAGAGGTAAGTGATCATCCCAATTATCTTTGAAATCAATCACACATGCTCTCAACATATCCTCCAAAGTCTGAATATTACGCTCTGCCTGGCCGTCTGTCTAAGGATTAAAAGTTGTGCTAAGCTTTACCTGGGTACCAAGAACCCTCAGAAAGGACCTCCAAACTGAGATGTAAACTGAGGGCCTCTATTAGAAATGATAGACAAGGGAACACCATATAACTAAACTATCTCCCGGATGTAGAGTCAGGCCTAATCGTTTGCTGAATTGGTAGTCTTAAGTGCCAAGAAGTGGGATTACTTGGTCATCCGGTCGACAATCATCCAAACGGAATCATGTTACCTTCGAGTACGAGGCAAACCAATAATAAAGTCCAAATTAATTGCTTCCTATTTCAAAGTGGGAATGTCAATATCTTGAATAATGCCACCCGACCTTTGATGCTCTATATTTACTTGTTGACAGTTGGGACACTTAGCCATAAACTCGGTTATGTCCCTTTTCATACCATTCCACCAAAAGACTTCCCTTAGATCACGATATATCTTAGTAGCACCCAGATGAATGGAATATCTAGAATTGTGAGCCTCAGTCAGAATCTACTGCCTCAACCCATCTACATCTAGTGCACATAAGCAACCCTGATAATAAAGCACACCATCTCCCCCTTGGGAGAAAACCTCCACCCGCTGCTGATGAACTGCACCCTTAAACTGAAGTAGAATGGGATCCTTGTCTTGCTTTGCCTTTACCTCAGCTACCAAATATGATTCAACACCATTTTGTACAATCACACCACCTTCTGTCGAGTCCATAAGGCAAACTCCCAACCGAGCTAGCCTATGGACCTCCTTAACCAATTCTTTCTTCCCATCTTTAACGGAAGACACACTTCCCATGGACAGTCTACTAAAAGCATCTGCCACAATATTTGCCTTACCCGGATGGTAAAGCACACTCATATAATAATCCTTAAGGAGCTCAAGCCATCTCCTTTGTCACAAATTCAGTTCGTTTTGAGTGAATACATACTAAGACTCTTATGATTGGTGAATACATCCACATGCACACCATACAAGTAATGTCTCCAAATCTTCAAAGCAAAGACCACGACTGCCAACTCAAGATCATGAGTAGGATAGTTCTTCTCATGAGTTTTAAGTTGTCTCAAAGCATAAGCAATCACCCTAAAATGCTGCATCAAAACAAAACCTAAACCAATCCTAGAACCATCACAATACACAACAAAATCATCTAGGCCCTCGGGTAGATTTAACACTGCAGTTGTGGTCAATCTAGCCTTCAATTCCTGAAATTTATTCTCACACAAGTCGAACCGCTAAAATTCAACTTTCTTCTGAGTCAATCGGGTTAAAAGGGAAGCAATGGAAGAAAATCCTTCCATAAACCTTATGTAGTAACTAACCAAACCCAAAAAGCTCCTAATATCAGATGGGGAAGTGGGTCTAGGCCAGTTCTTTACTGCCTCTATCTTTTGAGAATAAACACGGATACCATCACTAGTCACAATATGACCCAGAACGCCAACTGACTGCATCCATAACTCACACTTTATAAACTTAGCAAATAATTGTCTATACTTGAGAGTTTGCAACACAACCCTCAAGTGGTCTGTATGCTCCTCCTAACTCCGAGAGTAGATAAGGATATCATCAATTAACATAATCACAAATGAATCCAAATATTGCTTGAAAACGTGGTTCATCAAATCCATAAAAGCTACAGGAGCATTCGTTAGACCAAAAGACATCATTACAAACTCATAATGACCATACCGAGTCCTGAAGGATGTCTTTCAGATATCACACTCTCTAACACGAAGCTGATGATAACTAGATCTAAGGTCGATCTTGGAGAAGAAACTAGCACCCTGAAGTTGATCGAACAACTCATCAATCCTAGGAATGGGATATTTGTTCTTGATTGTGACCTTGTTCAACTAACGGTAGTCAATACACATTCTAAGGAAACCATCTTTCTTTTGAACAAATAAAACTAGGGCACCCCATGGAGAAATGCTAGGCCTAATGAAAACTTTATCAAGAAGATCCTTCAACTAATCTTTCAACTATTTGAGTTCCACGAGAGACATTCTATAGGGAGGAATAGAGATACGATTCATATTTGGAAGAAGATCTATCCCAAAGTCAATCTCTCGGGAGGGAGGGACTCCGGGAAAATCCTCGGGAAACACTTCTAGAAACTCATTCACAATAGGAACAGACTGAAGGGATGGGGTTTTTGACTCTGTGTCCATAACCTGCACTATATGATAAACATACCCCTTTAAAATCATCTTCCTAACCTTAAGATAAGATATGAAACAACATTTCGAGGAAGGGGGACTACCTTGCCATTCTAAAACAGGTTCATTAGGAAACTTGAAACTGACAATCCGAGTACGACAATCAACAGAAGCGTAACATACATACAACTAATCCATACCAAGAATCTATGAATGGCGCAAGTTACACACATGAAAGAGAATCTACTCAATGTGACTTTTAGACATCCTAGGACTCTTGAACCTGAGGCTCTGATACCAAGTTTTTCACTCCCCGGGGTTACCCCCTAGACATAACACGGGACTTGGGACCACAAGTGCCCTAAGCTAACCCTTGGTCATAGCATTCTCAAGCATAACAAAGGTAAGCAAAAGCATAATAGATGAAGTCAGGATAGCATAAATGGGTAATCAAGACGAATAGGCATACAAGATCCAAATAGACTCAAATACTGTCTATGTGTGAAAAGCCTCTACTTATAACATAAAGTGTTGCTAGGACAAGACCCTATCTAACTTGAAGTACGAAAATGAAAGGCTTAAAACAACCTAATAATGTGACTAGTCCTCGACCTAAGAGGACTCACCAATAGCTGATAGATAGAGTGTCCTGGAAGCTCTAGCCACGTGCCTGGGAAGGGACTCCTTAATCTGCATCATCAAAGGATGCTGCGCAACATATGCGTCAGTACTATAGGATGTACCGAGTATACGAGATACGCATAAATAATATGAAAGCTTGCTTAAAACATAATTGAAAACTGAGTTCATGCATAATCGAAGAAGTCATAAGTAAATATCATGGTTTGAGTAATAAGCGTTAGTTCGTAGTCAAAACTTCAAAATGACATATCATAAAGCTTAGAAAACTTGACATCATTCATACGAGAATTTCTTATAACTTACAATAGACCACGCGAGCTACATGGAATCTAACCATATAAACCTAGATAGCAAAGCTGGCCTAAACCTTGCAAAAGTATGGGCCACTATACCCAACTATATAACCCTAGTTGGCAAAGCTGTCCTATACCCCGCTAAGGCAAGGACACCATTAATCAAGATGTAGATCCACCCTCATAAGCCCATAAGGCACTTCATATCACAACCTACACTTGCAACATAGTTTTGGACATGGGTAATTGAATCCCCGTCGCTCGGTGCTAAATACTACTCCCAAAACATGTACATATAGCTCATACATTCATAGTGACACCATATCATTCCAAATCTCGTTGAAAAGCATGAAAACACATTGGGTATCATGCCCATAGCTTAGGTAGACACATCTAGATGCCAAACATTTCATAAAACATAGATACATATCAAATTTCATATTGTTCATGCTTCAAAATCCTTAAAACTTAACATAGCCATAAGTCAAAACATGTTTTTCCTTCTTAAATTCATGCTTGAAGAAATTATGCATCCAATTTCATAAATCTATGATGACATGTTTATCTAAATATGTAAACCTTCACTTGAAAGCATGCAATTCAATGGAATCATACTAGATATCAACTTTAATGCTTGGGCTTTTTAAACCAAATAAGGAATCTTAATCAAATCATAAATAAACCATAGGAAACCATTAATTGATGCTTAGAGACTGATTTCATAAGTTTTCCCCAATTTAGATCAAAACCCAAATTTCACATGTTCATAATTCAAAATAAGAATTGGGGGTTTTGGGCACAAGGGTGAAAGTAACCCATTGTTGATTACCCATATACCTTGATTGAAGATAACCCACTTGAATTGGAAAGACTTAGGAGGCTTTAACTTGGAGCTTGAGACTTGAAGCTTGGAGAAGAATTTCCCTTTTTAGGAGAAGAGTGAAGTAATGAGAAGGAACTTAGGCTAATGAGGGTGAAAACCCTTCTTGAAATAGTCAAAACGACATCATTTAGGATTTAAAAGATTGAGTAATGACTAGAACACCCCTGGGACTTAATTAGGAAAAAGCTGATTTAAAATCCCACTTCAGGTTCCATGGGTGGAGTCTACGACTAGTAGACCTAAATAGGACTCGTGGTTCCTTCTCGTAGAAACTGCCCATGATTTGAAGCTGCTGAAGGTTCTCTATTACTCAACAGGATGACTCGTGGAAGCTTCCATGAGTTGTAGGACCAAGTCATGGGAATTGGGGGACCTGACCACTCTCCGTCTGAGTTCCACGGGTTGGTTCCACGACCCGTGAACCTGACTAGTGGTTCTTATACCTCAGGATGGTCTGCAGGACTGGAATCACGAGCCACTTCCACGACTCGTGGAACCACCCATGACTCGTGGACTTGACTAGTGATCCCTGGAAGTTCACAATTTTTGGTAGGTTCTGAGTTTAAGAGATGGATCAATTTCTGGGGTGTTACAATATCTCCCCCTTGGGATCATTCATCCTCGAATGAAGACTAATCAAGGGAAGGTGAAGAGAAAACAACCCAACCAGCAACAAAACATGGAAATCAAGGAATAAATATGAAAACTGAACTTTCCAACTTAAAGCATGGTTAAATCAACTTTGAAAACATGAATGCATGCAAGGATCATGAGAGTAACTGACAGAACAGGATCGTAGGAAAATACTAAGGATGAAACTATCACCTCAAGCTGGAACAAAATCAGAAGGAAAGAGTTGGGGATATCTGGCCTTCATGGCCTCTTCTGCTTCCCAAGTAGCTCATTTAACAAGCTTGTTTCTCCAAAGAACCTTTACCGAAGAAACTTCTTTGTTTCTCAACCTTCGAATCTATCGATCATTGATTTCTATGGGAACCTCCTCATAGGTGAGACAATCCTTCACACCTACATCCTCCAAAGGGACAATCAATCTCGGATCACCAACACACTTCTTCAACAAGGAAACATGCAAAAATGGATGAACCACTTCCAACTCTGATGGCAAATCCAACTCATAAGCAACCTTACCAACCTTCCTCAGAATCCGAGAAGGACCTACAAAATGGGGAGTAAGCCTCCCCTTCTTGCCAAATCTCATCATACCCTTTATGGGTGACACTTTTAGGAAAATCCAATCCTCAACTTCGAATTCCAACTCCCATCTCCTCACATTCGCATAAGATTTTTGTCGACTCTGAGCGGTCGTCAACCTTTCTCTAATAAGTTGAACCTTCTCCATAGTCTTATGAACTGAATCTGGACCAATCAAGGCTGCCTCACCTACCTCAAACCAACCAATAGGAGATCTACATCTCCGACTATGAATTGCCTCATACGGAGCCATCTGGATGCTACTGTGAAAGTTGTTGTTGTAGGCAAACTCGATAAGAGGTAAGTGATCATCCCAATTATCTTTGAAATCAATCACACATGCTCTCAACATATCCTCCAAAGTCTAAATATTACGCTCTGCCAGGCCGTCTTTCTGAGGATGAAAAGTTGTGCTAAGCTTTACCTGGGTACCAAGACCCCTCTGAAAGCACCTCCAAAATTGAGATGTAAACTGAGGGCCTCTATTAAAAATGATAGACAAGGGAACACCATATAACCAAACTATCTCCCAGATGTAGAGTCGGGCATAATCGTCTGCTGAATCGGTAGTCTTAACAACTAAGAAGTGGGATTACTTGGTCATCCGGTCGACAATCACCCAAATGGAATCATGTTGCCTTCGAGTATAAGGTAAACCAGTCATAAAGTCCAAATTGATTGCTTCTTATTTCCAAGTGGGAATGTCAATATCTTGAATCATGTCATCCGGCCTTTGATGCTCCATATTTACTTGTTGAAAGTTGGGACACTTAGCCACAAACCTGGCTATGTCCCTCTTCATACCATTCCACCAAAAGACATCCATTAGATCACGGTACATCTTAGTAGTACCCGAATGAATGGAATATCTAGAACTGTGAGCCTCAGTCAGAATCTACCGCCTCAACCCATCTATATTTTTCACACATAAGCAACCCTGATAACAAAGCACACCATCTCCCCCTTGGGAGAAAACCTTCACCCGCTGCTGATGAACTGCACCCTTAAACTAAAGTAGAATGGGATCCTTGTCTTGCTTTGCCGTTACCTCAGCTACCAAAGATGATTCAGCACCATTTTGTACAATCACACCACCTTATGTCGAGTCCATAAGGCAAACTCCCAACCGAGCTAGCCTATGGACCTCTTTAACCAATTCTTTCTTCCCATCTTTAATGGAAGACACACTTCCCATGGATAGTCTACTGAAAGCATCTGCCACGACATTGGCCTTACCCGGTAGGTAAAGCGCACTCATATCATAATCCTTAAGGTGCTCAAGCCATTTTCTTTGTCGCAAATTTAGTTCCTTTTGAGTGAATACATATTAAGACTCTTATGATCGGTGAATACATCCATATGCACACAATACAAGTAATGTCTCCAAATCTTTAAAGCAAAGACCACGACTGCCAACTCAAGATTATGAGTAGGATAGTTATTCTTATGAGTCTTAAGTTGTCTCGAAGCATAAGCAATCACCCTACCACGCTGCATCAAAACACAAACCAAACAAATCCTAGAACCATCACAATACACAACAAAATCATCTAGGCCCTCGGTTAGAGTTAACACTGGAGTTGTGGTCAATCTAGCCTTCTATTCCTGAAAGTTCTTCTCACACAAGTCAGACCACTAAAATTCAACCTTCTTCTGAGTCTATCGGTTCAAAGGGGAAGCAATGGAAGAAAGTCCTTCCATAAACCTCCTATAGTAACTAACCAAACCTAAAAAGCTACTAATATCAGACGGGGAAGTGGGTCGAGGCCAGTTCTTTACTGCCTCTATATTTTGAGAATCAATTTGGATACCATCACTAGTCACAATATGACCCAGAAAGCCAACTGACTGCATCCATAACTCACACTTGATAAACTTAGCAAACAACTTTCTATCCTTGAGAGTTTGCAACATAACCCTCAAGTGGTCTGTATGCTCCTCCTCACTCCGAGAGTAGATAAGGATATCATCAATGAACACAATCACAAATAAATACAAATATTTCTTGAACACGCGGTTCATCAAATCCATAAAAGATGCAAGAGCATTCATTAGACCAAAAGACATCACAACAAACTCATAATGACTATACCGAGTCCTAAAGGTTGTCTTTGAGATATCACACTTTCTAACACGAAGCTGATGATGACTAGATTTAAGGTCGATCTTTGAGAAGAAACTAGCACCCTGAAGCACACCATCTCCCCCTTGGGAGAAAACCTCCACCCGTTGTTGATGAACTGCACCCTTAAACTAAAGTAGAATGGGATCCTTGTCTTGATTTGCCTTCACCTCAGCTACCAAAGATGATTCAACACCATTTTGTGCAATCACACCACATTCTATTGAGTCCATAAGGCAAACTCCCGACCGAGCTAGCCTATGGACCTCCTTAACCAATTCTTTCTTCCCATCTTTAATGGAAGACACACTTCCCATGGACAGTCTACTCAAAGAATATGCCACGATATTGGCCTTACCCGGAAGGTAAAGTGCACTCATATCATAATCCTTAAGGAGCTCAAGCCATCTCCTTTGTTGAAAATTCAGTTCCTTTTGAGTGAATACATACTAAGACTCTTATGATCGGTGAATACATCCACACGCACACCATACAAGTAATGTCTCCAAATCTTCAAAGCAAAGACCACGACTTCCATTTCAAGATCATGAGTAGGATAGTTCTTCTCATGAGTCTTAAGTTGTCTCGAAGCTTAAGCAATCACCCTACCACGCTGCATCAAAACACAACCCAAACCAATCCTAAAACCATCACAATACACAACAAAATCATCTAGGCCCTCAGGTAGAGTTAACACTGGAGTTGTGGTCAATCTAGCCTTCAATTCCTGAAAGTTCTCACACAAGTCGGACCAGTAAAATTCAACCTTCTTCTGAGTCAATCGGGTCAAAGGGGCAGCAATGGAAAAAAATCCTTCCATAACCCTCATGTAGTAACTAGCCAAACCCAAAAGGCTCCTAATATCATACGGGGAAGTGGGTCTAGGCTAGTTCTTTAGTGCCTCTATCTTTTGAGAATCAACTTGGATACCATCACTAGTCACAAATGACCCAGAAAGCCAATTGACTACATCCATAACTCACATTTGCTAACCTTAGCATACAACTGTATATCCTTGAGAGTTTGAAACACAACCCTCAAGTGGTATGTTTGCTCCTCCTCACTCCGAGAGTAGATAAGGATATCATCAATGAACACAATCACAAATGAATCCAAATATTGCTTGAACACGTGGTTCATCAAATCCATAAAAGCTGCAGGAGCATTCGTTAGACCAAAAGACATCACAACAAACACATAATGACCATACGGAGTCCTGAAGGTTGTCTTTGAGATATCACACTCTCTAACACGAAACTGATGATAACAAGATCTAAGGTCTATCTTTGAGAAAAAACTAGCACCCTAAAGGTGATCGAACAACTCATCAATCCTAGGAATGGGATATTTGTTCTTCATTGTGACCTTGTTCAACTAACAATAGCCAATAAACATTCTAAGAGAACCATCTTTCTTTTGAACAAATAAGACTAGGGCACCCCATGGAGAAATGCTAGGCCTGATGAAAACTTTATCAAGAAGATCCTTCAACTAATCTTTCAACTCTTTGAGTTCCACGGGAGCCATTTTATAGGGAGAAATAAAGATAGGATTCGTATTTGGAAGAATATCTATTCCAATTTCAATCTCTCGGGAGGAAGGGACTCCGGGAAAATCCTCGGGAAACACTTCTGGAAACTCATTCACAATAGAAACAGACTGAAGGTATGGGGGTTTTTACTCTGTGTCCATAACCCGCACTATATGATAAACATACCCCTTTGAAATCATCTTCCTAGCCTTAAGATAAGATATGAAATGACATTTCGAGGAAGGGGGACTACCTTGCCATTCTAAAACAGGTTCATTAGGAAACTTGAAACTGACAACTGGAGTACGACAATTAACAGAAGCGTAACATGCATACAACTAATCCATAACAAGAATGACATCAAAATCAGTCATCTCCAACTCTACTAGATCCGCTGAAGTGACTTTATGAAGGACTGATATAGGGCAATTTTGGTAGATTCTTTTGGCTAGGACTGACTCACCAACAGGAGTATATACACAAAAGGGTTCTAAAAGCCGATCTAGACAAATCTCAAACTTACAAGCAACATAAGAGGTTACAAAAGATAAGGAGGCAGTGGGGTCCAATAAAGCATACACATCAAGAGAGAAGACTTTCAACATACCAGTAACCACATCTAGAGAACTCTCTTGATCCTGACGGGAGGACATAGCATAAAGACAGTTCTGGCACTGACCACCAGAACTAGAAGTTGTGCCCTGCTGGGCTGGTCGATCTCCTGGGGATACTGGAGCATACTGAGCCCTACTACCTCCCTACCCCTTCTTAGCTGAAGGGCAATCTTTGATATGATATCCAGCCTGACCACATCTGAAGCAACCACCTGAACTGGCCAAACACTCACCAGAATAACTCTTCCCACACTTACCACAAGCTGGGTAAGAAGATCCTTTAGCAACACTACCCTGAGACTAGGAATAGGAACCACATCATCTGCTACCCTTATCATGATGAAACCTCTGGGCCTAGGTAGGAGCACTAGCAGAAGAATTAAAGGGGCCAAGCGGACCTACACTCTTTCTTCACCACATCAGAAACCCCTTATATAAACTTGCTCATTTGATTATGCAGTTCCATTACCATAGAGGGAGCACATCTAGACAACTGAGTGAACTTCAGACTATACTATTGAACCAACATCGACCCCTGTCTCAAGTTCATAAATTCCTCCACCTTCGCTTGCCTTAACTCTCTGGGAAAGAATCTATCAAAGAAGGCCCTCTCAAAACACTCCCAAGTCATGAGTACCGCATCCATCACCCTAGCCTCCTTCCATTGGGTGAACCAAATATGAGCTACATCCTTGAGTTGATAGGATGCAAGCTTAGCACAATCAACACCAACCACTTGCATAACTTCGAAGATCTTCTTCAGTTTATCAATAAAGTTCAGCGGGTCCTCACTCACTTTCGAACCCCAGAATTTAGGCGAGTTTATACGAATAAAGTCACGAACTCGGGATGCTACCATACCTAGAGGGTGGACTGGGGCAGGAGCCTACTGATTGGCCTAAGTAGCAAAAGTCTGCGCTAGCAAATGGATGGAATTTCTAAACTCCTCATTCATGACATCAAGGACTGGAACGGGAGGAACAACATTCCGAGCGGCTCAAAGAGGCATAACACGTCGAGGAGGAATAATCTGAAATGTACAAGATAAGGATTAGAGGAACATTAGAGTTAAGCTCTATAGAATGATATGATCATGAAAGAAGTAAAGTTTTCTAAGACACCTCATAGATTCCTTATCATATGCGTGGCGCTCTTTACACACATGAAAGAGAATCTACTCGATGCGACTTTTAGACATCCTAGGACTCTTGAACCTTAGGCTCTGATATCAAATTTATCACTCCCCGAGGTTACCCCCTAGACATAACATGGGACTTGGTACCACAAGTGGCCTAAGCTAACCCTTGGTCATAGCATTCTCAAGTATAATAAAGGTAAGAGGAAGCATAATAGATGAAGTCAGGATAGCATAAATGGGTAATCAAGCCGAATAGGCATACAAGATCCAAAAGGACTCAAATACTACCTATTTCTGAAAAGCCTCTACTTATGACATAAAGTGTTGCTAGGACAAGACCCTAGCTAACTTGAAGTACGGAAATGAAAGTCTTAACACAAGCTAATAATGTGACTACTCCTCGACCTAAGAGGACTCACCAACAGCGGATAGATAGAGTGTCCTGGAAGCTCAAGCCACGTGCCTGGGAAGGGACTCCTGAATCTGCATCATCAAAGGATGCAGCGTAAGATATGCGTCAGTACTATAGGATTACCGAGTATGAGAGATATGCATAAATAATATGAAAGCTTGCTTAAAACATAATTGAAAATTGAGTTCATGCATAATCGAAAAAGTCAAAAGTAAATATCATGGTTTGAGTAATAAGCGTGAGTTCGTAGTCAAAACTTCAAAATGAGATATCATAAAGCTTAGAAAACTTGAAATCATTAATACGAGAGTTTCTTATAACCGACAATAGACCATGTGAACTACATGGAATCTAACTATATAACCATAGTTAGCAAAACTGGCTCGAACCTTGCCAAAGTATGGGCCACTATACCCAACTATATAACCCTAGTTGGCAAAGCATTACTATGCCCCGCTAAGACAAGGACACTATTAATCAAGATGTGGATCCACTCTCATAAGCCCATAGGGCAGTTCATATCATAACCTACACTGGCAATGTAGTTTTTGACTTGGGTAATTTAACCCTTATCGCTCGGTACTAAATACTACTCCCAAAACATGTACCTATAGCTCATACATTCATAGTGGCACCATCTCATGGCAAATCTCATTGAAAAGCATAAAAACACATCGGGTATCATGCAATTCTCATAGCTTAGGTAGACACATCTAGATGCCAAACCTTGCATAAAATATAGAGATATATCAAATGTCATATTCTTCATGCTTCAAAATCCTTAAAATTTAACATAGCCATAAGTCAAAATATGTTTTTCCTTCTAAAATTCATGCCTGAAGAAATTAGGCATGCAATTTCATAAATCCATGATGACATGTTTATCTAAACATGTATACCTTTACTTGAAAGCATGCAATTCAATGGAATCATACTAGACATCAACTTTAATGCTTGGGCTTTTGAAACCAAATAAGGAATCTTAATCAAATCATAAATAAACTATAGGAAACCATGAATTGATGCTTAGAGACTAATTTCATAAGTTTTTCCCCAATTTAGATCAAAACCCAAATTTCACATGTTCATAATTCAAAATAAGAATTAGGGGTTTTTGGCACAAGGGTGAAAGGAAACCATTGTTGATTACCCACATACCTTGATTGAAGATAAACCACTTGAATTGGAAAGACTTAGGAGGCTTGAACTTGGAGCTTGAGACTTGAAGCTTGGAGAATAATTTCCTTTTTTGGGAGAAGAGTGAAGTAATGAGAAGGAACTTAGTCTAATGAAGATGAAAACCCTTCTTCAATTAGTCAAAACAACATCATTTAGGAGTTAAAAGAGTGGGTAATGACTTGAATACCCCTGGGACTTAATTAGGAAAAAGCTGATTTAAAATCCGGCTTCAGGTTCCACGGGTGGAGTCTATGACTTGTAGACCTAACCAAGACTCGTGGTTCCTTCTCGTGGAAACTGCCTAAGATTTTAAGCTATTGAAGGTTCCCTAAGACTCAACAGGATGACTAGTGGAAACTTCCACGAGTCGTAGGACCAAGTCATGGGAATCAGGGGACCTGACCACTCTCTGTCTGAGTTCTAGAGGTTGGTTCCACTACCGGTGAAAACTTCCATGAACCGTGAACCTGAATCATGGTTCTTAGACCTGAGAAGGGTCTGCAGGAGGAATCACGAGTCACTTCCACGACTTGTGGAACCACCTACGGCTCGTGGACTTGACCTGTGATCCCTGGAAATTCACAATTTTCTGCAGGTTCTAATTTTAAGAGCTAGATCGGTTTCCGGGGTGTTACACATTTTCACCTGAGACCTTCATGCATCATATCATTCATTTTTTAAGGCTTCACCCTTGTTTTCTATTTGTTGATTGTATGCTCTGGTAGTATGGGATATCGGAGGGTTTGTTTTTATTTGTTTTTGTTCCTCAATTGTATGGGCGGCCGGGGGACTGTAGGTAGTCTTTTGTTACTCTATCACCGTGTTATCCCTCTGTTACGATTATTCTTATAAGATTATATATGGTTGAGTTGTTACTTGTTGTATTTGAGATTTGTATGACTAGTTGGGTTGTTGATTCCTATTTTCGAGCATGCCTATCTCCATTTTCCACTTTCTTTCCTTGTACTTGAGGTTACCGGTATACCATCAATTTCTAGAACTTGTTATGTATATACTATTGTTACAAGGATCCCAGGTGCGTCTTTTCTTTCTTTAACCTGTGCATGTGTGTATGTATTCCTACTTGCTAGCCTTATATGTTGTTCTATTGTCTTCTCTCTAGGCTAGTTCCTGTGTACTTTTTGTTGATTTCCGTGACTGCGTGTTCCTATTCTGTCTGTTATTGCTCTTTTATCTTATATGTACCCTTTCGGCCTATGATACCTATTGGGTACCTTATGCTTCACATTTGGTGCTCACCCTACACACTGCATCTTCTGGTACAAATCCTTGTGTGGTTCATCGCCATTAGCTCATGGAGACTCTTGCGAGGAGCTTCTTTTGTGATATTCTGAGTTGAGGATGAGCTCTTGGCGACCGGAGCTTATCTTTTAGTTGTCATTTGATTATGTACTCTATTTCTACTCGGAGATATCTTTGTATATATTATTTTGGACCCTTGTACTCCTTATATAGATACGGCTCGTATACGCTATGATACCAGGTTTTGGGTTTCGCTTAGCTTCCGCATTGTATATATTACTCATGTTATCTATTTTTTCATCTTGTTCCCTTACTTTCACTTATTAAACTATTCTTTCATTTGGGTTGTTAGATAGTAGCTCATTACTGACCAATCCGGGCTATGGGGCATTCAAGTTGAGTAAGGGGGGCAGATCTTGAAGATTGAAGTGAGCCGTGAAACCTAGCAGCTGCCTGTCGGGCGGGGATAAGCTTGCTTCTTCACAAGCCTATCCCCCGTTCTGTTTCATGGGTCGTCATCCCGTCAGTAGTCACTGACAGTGCTGAAGTAAAATACCTATAACTTTTTACTCTGGACTTGGATTAATACACGGTCAGTAGCGTTAGAAAGAAGACTCAAAAAACTATAATTTGGTGTATACCAGGCCACCTAAATCTTCATATTCTAGGGGAAATGGTCATTTGAATTTGACCCTAGTTTAGTCTTATAAGAAAATTCATTTGGTTGGGGTGCTTTCAACTTAACTTGATGAAAGGAGTTTCTTCTGAACATGATTCGCATCCAAAATACTCTTCATGCTAGGGAAATGATTATTACACTTATGGAAAAAGGTTTGGGTATTAGCTTAGAATTTTTGGAGTGTTACAGAAATGATCAATTGCCTTGATAATGTGGTGGTTCAAATTGAGATGAGCATGATAGTTGAGTCTTTTGTTTGAGTCTTTTTGTTTATAGTTTTCATAGTTTTTAGAATATAGTTGTCTTTGGTGTCTTGATTGAGTTTTATAGAATAATTCATTCCTTAGCTTGTGAGTATCTTACTTTAGGACAAGCAATAGTTCAAGTTTTGGGGTTTGATGAGTCGGTAATCTACCAACTCATTTAGCCTTTATTCATAAATTATTGCTAAGTTTTGATGAGATTAAGAAGTTCTTATGGACTTTATTGACATGAATGCATGTACTTTCATCCAAAGATGGAAAACAACGGATTGGACCTAAAAGAGCAGGAAAGGAGTTGAAGTGTGAAGGATTGAACAAGATGGAGATTCTGCCAAGAGGTGCAGACTTCGTGCGACGCACATAACACGAGGTGTGGTCTGCTTTGGCTTGTAAATTTGAGCTTGGATATTGGATTCTTGCTACGATTAATGAAAACGAATTTGAATTTCCCTTTGGGTATACTTTCTTGTTCCTTTAGCATGAGTGGCTAAGTTTCCTTCTTTAGGGATGTGTAGATGATGGGTACTTGATAAAAGGGTATGGGTCTTGCTGATTTGTGTTTATAATTGCTAATATGATATGGGTCTAGTAATTTCACCATGTTTTAACTCTAAAATTGATGGTTTTAAACATTAATTTACCTTACTTAGTTGTATTCTTTCTTAAGAGAGAAGTTTATAATTTCGTATGTGGAATTGCTAGTGGGTACTTGGGATTCCACCTTCATTGAGGCTAGAAATAGCTCATATCACCGGAAAAACCCATTTAAGTGTCTAAGCTTGAAAGAGTGTGACCTCCCCAAGCATGTGTTGGTTGGTTATTTGCCTAAATAATGGTGTTTGAATAAAAACCATTGGATATATGTTTGTTTGATCTAGATATTAATAAGCATGTCTAAAACCAATGCTACCTATATCATTTAGTAGGAATTTATGCAATTGAGCAAGTACCTTGACCCGTATTCAAGACCCATCAGAAGCACATCCCTAGTCGTCCTCCCTCTGTTGTTTACACCTTGCGTTTTTAATTATTGTTTTGTTTGGAATTCAAATTATGCTAGATTCCCAATTCCCTCCTTCTTATATTATTGTTGTCGAGTAATCTACTCTCGTGTGAGGTCTTTTTACAATCACCTAAGCTAAGCTCTAAATTCCCTATGAGATTGACCCCAATACCTGTCGGGTACTATAAATGTGTTTTGCTCTAACGATCACCGATAACTCCTTTTAGGAGAGTACATTTGAGCATTATAAAAAATGGCACCGTTGCCGGGGAATTAAGTTAATTAGCCATTTTGATTGTGAATTGAAATCATGTTGTAGAGTATTTGTTTTTTATTTTATTTGTTGTTTTTGCTTGTTTTGTAGGTGTCCTATGAGTGAAGTGGGCGATAACAAAAGTGTCAATGAAAGTCTTGATGGGTTCATGAACAAGGACAATAAACCCGTGTGTCAAGTGGGAGTAGGTGCAATTTGCCTACCCCCAACGGTTGGAAATGTGTTGTTCCACGTTACTAGCATAATGCTCTATCTAATTCAAATGAAGGGGATGTTTGGAGGAGCAGCCCTTGAAGATTCCAATAGGCACATCCACAATTTTCTGGAGATATGTCAACAATTCATATTCCAAAATATCTCCCAAGAATCCATCCGACTTTGCCTATTCCCCTTCTCTCTAATGGGGGAAGCCATAGCTTGGTTAGTTGAATTGTCGGATGGGTCAATCACCTTTTGGGCCGACTTAGTAAATTCTTTCACTACTAGATTCTTCCCTCCATCACGGATGATACAGTTGAGGGATGAAATTACCAATTTCTGCTAACTTCCCGATGACTCCTAACATGAGGTATGGGTGAGATTCAAGAAGAAGCTTGTGTTATGTCATAACCATGGATTATCGGACAATGTATTACTACAAATATTCTTTAGATCCTTGAAATCGATGAATAAGTCTATCATTAACAATGTTGGAGGTTGTACCTTCACGGATCTACAATTTCCTCTTGCCTCGGCCTTTCTAGAGAGAATGACTAAGACTAACCAATCTTGGCACACAAGAGAGGCTGACATTCCTACATTAGGAGTTACCATATTCATCTTAACAAATGAGATGAGGAGGACGGATAAAGAGAGGGATGAAACCATGGCAAAAATGATGACACAGATTAACCTCTTGGTAAAGCATATGATAGGGTTTGGTGGTGCTAAGATCGTGAATGTTGTGAGTACACCACACATCTAGGCCGGTGATGACGAGTTTATGACCATCATGGATGGTAAAGTTTGCTATGTAATAGCAGGTTCTCGTCCCGGGTATTATTGCTTGAGGGATGAGAATCAAGGTTGGAACAAGGACAACGAATAAGATGGGAATTGGATAGATCATGACAAAGATGGTGATAGATTCAATCACTGGATCTCAAACCCATATGTACCTTCAAACAAATTGGACTTCTTATACCAACCCACCACAAGCAATCCCGATAACTCTAAGATAGAGGACATGTTATCCTTGGTTTTGAAGAAAGTAGACTCAATGAATACCAGGGTTGGTGAGCTTAAAAGAAAAGTTTCAACACTTTATCAAACTGTGAGCTCTCATTCAGCCTCAATAAAGCATCTTGAGGCATAAATGAATCATCTATCAACTCAAATGAACCCAAGGATGAAGGGAACACTTCCTAGTCACACCACAGCTAATTCTAAAAATGATGCTCATGTCATGGCCATTGTTTATAGAAGTGGAACAACAAGTGGTGTAGTAAGAGAGCCTATAATGGAGCCAGTTGTTGTAGCAAAGAAACCTATTGTTGAAGCCATTGAGAAGTCATGTGATAAAGAAGATGTGGAGCTGTAAGTTGGGGTGAAGCTTGGTGCACCAAATATTCCAGCTAATATTGATGTTAATGATAAGAGGCAGGAGGCTGAATCTCCCTCCCAAGTTGCTATTGATGTTGAGGAGGACCCTCCCATTGTGCAAAATATGCTGACCACACTACCCAAGGGAATTCCTCCATACCCTCAAAGGTTAAACAAGAAGGAGGAGGAGCACAAATTTAACAAGTTTGTTGACTTGTTCAGCAAGCTTTCAATAAATATTCATTTAGTTGAAGCCTTAATACAAATTCCGGAGAATGCCAAATTTATGAAAGAGTTGCTCAAGAAGAAGAAGATTATTGATGTGGGCACCATTGAGATTTCACACAGCTGTAGCATTGTGATGATGAGTAATGTTGCTACAAAATGGGATGATCCGGGTTTATTCACCATACCGTGTACTATTGGGTTATTTGTGTTCCATAAAGCCTTGTGTGATTTAGAGGCGAGCATCAACTTAATGCCCCTAGCGATCTTTAACAAGTTGGGATTGGGTACGCCCAAACCCACATCCATGCATCTACTTATGGATGACCAGTCTATTAAGCACCCGATGGGAATCCTCTTTGATGTATTGGTGAAGGTCGACAAGTTCATTCTCCCGGCATACTTCATGATCTTGGATTATGAAGTAGATGTTGAGGTGCCCATAATCTTAGGGCGACTACAATTAGCCATGGGGAGAGCACTTATAGATGTTGAACTCAGTGAACTCAAATTCCAGGTTGGATGTAAGGTAGTGACATTCAACATATGCCAACCTACAAAGCCTCTGAATGAATTGAGGGTAATCTCGGTGATTGATGTTGAGGGCAAGCTTGATCATGCCATTGAGGAGTGTGAAATGGGAAAGACGCCAAAGATTGAAGAGTTTCCAAGTCGGCAATATATTGATATTTTGAGGACGTTGAAGGATCTATTCACCTTCTTGGGATGGGGCTACGCCAAGCATATTGGTATGTTATCCAACAATGACTAAGATTGAGGTACTATCATTGATCCACGACATAAAATCAGATGCTTCTTGGGAGGTAACCAAATTTTTTTAACTTTATTTTTGGTTATCTTTTGTTGTTTTTGGTATGTTTTAGGAATGCAAAGAGCAGAGGAATGAACAAGTGGAAAAACAGGGCAAAAAGGAGACATTGGAGGACCATGCAGTTTGCACAAGCCATTGTGCATGTCGCATGGCCCAAGACAAGTCAAAACAGAATCCTAGGAGAAAAATGCTAAAATTGGAGGCAATGTGTGCTGGGCTGTGCAGTCCGCAAGAGCCCAAGTGCGCGTCGCACTTCCATCACATGATGAAACAGAAGGCTAGCAAAGTTTAGGGCATGAAAAGGTAAGCTGTGAAATGATATGAGGTCCGCACAAGGGCTTGTGCAAATCGCACATTGCAGCGCACCAAGGTAAATTTCAAATTTTAATTAACCTAACCCGTTGACCGACCTAGAGACCGATCGACCAAAAAATTTCCTCTTCTTTTCCCTTTTTATTCTTCCACCCTCTTCTTTCTCTCCACATTCTCTCTTATAACTTCTCAATTTCTCTACCAAAACTTCCCACAAATCCCTCAAAATTCCCCAAACTTTTCTCCTTCCCACCCAATCTCCACAGCCACTCCACCTAGTGTCGCCGTCGTTGTTTATCTGGGCAAAGTTATTGGGTCACCATTGTTTCTCTCCAAAAGCTTTAATTTTTGCTTCTTCTTATTTAATCTTTACTTGTGATAAGTTCCCTGATGTTAAATACATGTTTTTATGTTGATTGGGAACTCATATTGTGAAGCATGCTTGTTAGAATTGTCATATTGATTTTTGGCGGAGATCCAAATTTTTTGGGTCCCCAATTATGAATTGTGTTATGGATTTTGCTTAGGATCAACTTGGTAGAACTTGATATTGTGAAAATGTATGTTGATTGTAGTAGTTTTTAGCCTTGAAAATCTGTGTTTGGGGTGAAGTCTGAGTAACTCACTTGTGATTAGTGCATGATTTGGCCCTATGATAGATTGAGTGACATCATTATTAAGGGCAACTCGTCATTTTTTATTAGTTTTGGTTGAGAATTGTTGTGTGGGGCTGAAATCTGCTACTATTGTGTGCCCATGTTCTTTGTTGAATATTTTATTGGGTATATGATCTTGTGCGGGAAGGTAGCAATTGTTTTTGAAGTTTTGTGCCTAAGTGTTGCAATTGAAGGCTTGATGTTCCCAGTGATAGACGGGGTAACGTCCTTCTTAAGGGAAAATTGTTGAGTTGTTCTTTTGTTTTGATTGGTGATAATGAAATCCGGGAAAGTCTGAGTATCCAAATAAATTTGTGGTCATGTTATGTTTTGTCCCTTATTGTTTAACTGCTGGTTTATTGTGTGGTGCCAAGTGCCTAAAGGAAATCTTTCTCTACGAATCACATGCGTAATTCACAAGAACACAAGGAACCAAAAATTCTAATTGTTTCCTTGTGCGTTTTTCATGTGACACAAAGATCTTTATATGCGGAACGCACAAGGCATCGCACCCTATTTAAGAAAGATGGATAGTTCACTGTTTTGAGGGGCGGCACTTGGTGTGATGTGCATGTCACGACCCGATTTCTCAGTCATGATGGCACCTACAACCCCCCAGTAGGCGAACCAATTCCCGTAGCCCATGACAGTTAGTAATGGGCTACTATCTAACAAATAAGGGAACAAGACGAAGAGAATACATAACAGGGATATATATATACACATGCGGAAACTAAACCAAACCCCAAGACATGGTATCATAGTATAGAGCCAAACTACATACATGGAATGCAAATAATCCAAAACAATATATACAGATGTCTCTGAATGGTAATATAGTACATGAAGCAAAAGATAAACTAAAGCTAAGCTCCGATCGCCAAGAGCTCACCCTCAGTCTGAAGTAGTCCCCAACAGATCTCTCAGCACGAATCACAGCGATGGCCCACGCTAGGATCTGCACCCAAAGATGCACGGGGTAGGGGCGAGCACCAAATGCGAAGCATAAGGTACCCAGTAGGTATCATAGGCCGACTGGGCACATATAAGATAAAAGCGTAGTAATAGACAGAATAGAAGCAAGCAGTCACAGAAATCAACGAAAGGTACACAGGAACTAGCCCAGAGGGAAATCAACAGAACCACATGTGAGGCCAGTAAGCAGAATATACACACCATAGGCATAGGTGAAAGTAAGAAATAACGCACCTGGGGTCCTTGCAATAACAGTGTATACATAATAAGTTTACGAAATGGACGGTATACTGGTAACCTCAAGTATAAGAAGAGGGAAAGAGTAATGATAGACATGCTCAGAGACATGAATCAAACTCAACTAATCATATCAATCTCAAATCCAGAAACTAATAGTCTAGCAGTAACCAATCTCATACTTATCCATAATAGAGAACAATTCTGTAAGTAAATAGCAAAAGTCTACCTACAGTCCCCCGGCCGCCCATACAACCGAGGAACACAAACAAGTGAAAACAAACCCTCCGGCATCCCATACTACCGGAGCGTACAATCAACAAACAACAAAAAAGGGTGGAGCCTCAAACAATGAATGATATGATGCATGAAGATCTCAAGTGAAATGGTATCTCTGTATGTACCTCCTCCGGTGCCGATCCGGCCCAGCAGGTAGGTTCCATGGAAGGACACTGTCCGTATACCTCTACTCCACCGTATACCCTTCCTCCGGCACACGCAGCCCGCAGCCCCTGGCCCGGATGGCAAGGTCCATGGAGGTCCCAGACCCCATACTAAAACTCAGTATCAAAACATATCGTCCGGAAGCAAGTCCGGTATCAAGATAAAGACCCAGTCTCGAATATGCATGCCTAGACCCTGTCCAGGACTAAAGTAGTAGGAAAATATCTCAAAAACCCCTCCAAGGGTGCTCGGGCATAGCCGGGTCTAAACAGTAGAAAGTCATCTCAGGTGCTCGGTCCGACCGAGGCTAAAATCATCTCAAGTGGCAAGAAAACTAAACTAGCACCCCGGCCTTGCCGAGTCTAGCGTTAATCTTAAAACTGGTGATTTAAAACATAATTTTACTTCCTTTTATCCAGGAATATTCACAAGTTAAATCAAACCATTTCCAAATTATTTCCATCAAAAATGGGGCCCCCGGCCATTTAAAGTTTAGAAAATAGTGCCAGTAGGCCCGAAGCCAAAACCATAGTAAAACATGGATAAAACCTCTTTATATGCATGGAAATGGTATGATCACACACAATAGCTGCCCAGCAGCTCACAATCAACCTAATGACCCTGCACAGGCCCACAGCTACTCAGCAAGCATAACCAGCCAGAAGGATAATTCTATGCCCGGGACTCGCGGACATTCCCAAAATCCCACCTTCTATGTTCCAAAGTCAACAAGGCCTCACAGGACCACAAGGGTAAATAAAATATATCGGCAAATACTACAAGCAACGGAGGAACAAAAGTAGGCGGACATTAATAAAGCGGTCGAGGTCTGTGGTACCAACCTAATAAACCAACCCAAGGATGCCCATTAATACAATTTATCCTATATATGCGGAGTCTAGGGAAAATAAATCGTAACCTACCTGTCGTCCGACGACAAGCTGCTAAAATGACGATGTTCAAGCTCAATCCGCTCCGAAAAGCTCCAAAACGAAATTGGACTCAAATTCGGGCTTGAATAACTTGACGTGGATAATTGATTTTCCATCGAAAATCAAATATAGCGTCAAATAATTTTCTGTAGGAATTTCTTACCAACGTGATATGAACTAATATATAGAAGCTAAGTGAAATGGATTTGCTGAAGTAAAATGTTAAAAAGATCCCTATATTATCCTATCTATATTCTATATATATTGACAAGCTAATAAGCCAAAACATAGTGGCTTAATACCCCTTGCTTGCTGCCACCTATTTAAACAATGAACATGCTGGTCACTTCCTCCACCTCCACGTGGAATGGAGGTGGCAACCAATATATTCACTTCCCAATATATATCTACTCGGGTATTGCATAAGTTCGTGGTAAAATAAATATAGCTTTTTGAATATACCATAATTAATAAAAAATCATTTCAACTAAAACCTACTATATTATAATAATAATATTCAACATAACTAAATTTACTATCTCCGTTAAAATATTACAATGTATAAAAACCTTATAAAATAAATACATATACAATTATATCGTAACAAAAATATTTTTCATAGACCTTTAAAATACTTTTTAAAAAAAGGTAATAGAAAATATAACTTTAAAATAAAATATTTTCAAATACACGCGATGTTAGTAAATCTCAAACTTAGGCTCGCAATTCACCAACGCACGATTTTGATACTCACGAACTCTCTTGGAATCCTCCCTTATGTTTTCTCACTATTTCAGAACTGAAAAGGCATTTTAAAACGTGAAGTTGAGGCTTTAAATCGATTTTGACCCGACCCGGTTCGCGACCCGGTTCGCAACCCGGTTCCTGCCAGACAGTCTGCGGTAAAACAGTCATAACATTTTACTTCGCGATCAGTTGGACGTGCAGTTTTGTGCGTTGGAAACTAGACTCGTAGACCTTCGATTTGGTATTTCGGGGGACTTCTAACTATTTATATATAGAGAGAAAAGCTCCGAGACATTTTACCCAAAGTTCAGAAAATTTATTAAAGAACTTACGATAACTTTTGCCGACTTGCTTGACTTTAAAACTTATAATGCGACCAAACAAATGGACCCGACACTGAAATACCGGTCCTGACGAGCCTTAAGTGACTTGGGGCCGCTACAACAAGCTCTAACGGTTCAAGGAAAACGAATATGTGGAAATAACCGGAAGGGTCATTACATCATCCACTACTAAAAAGGACTTTCGTCCTTGAAAGTCAAGGTCAAGGGGGTACCTGAAGGCTAAAATAGCTGCGGATATTGAGCATGCATATCTCTCTCGGTCTCCCAGGTAGCCTCCTCGACTGGACGGTGCCTCCACTGAACCTTAACAACCAGGATCTCTCGAGACCTCAATCTCATGACATCTCTGGCCAAAATAGTTGCCGGCTCCTCAACAAAGGCTAAATCCTCACCCAACTGAACTGAATCCCACTGCAACACATGAGACTCATCTGGGACATACCGACGCAATATCGAAACGTGAAATACAGGATGTATAGCCGAAAATATCGGAGGCAAGGCTAGCTGATAGGCAACGCTACCAACCCTCTGAAGAATCTCAAACGGCCCAATGTATCTGGGGCTAAGCTTGCCCCGGCTACCAAATCTCATCACGTCCTTCATGGGAGATACACGGAGAAACACCAAGTCACCGACACTAAACTCCAAGGCACGAAGCCTACGATCAGCATAACTCTTCTGCCTGCTCTGAGCTGCCCGAAGTCTGTCCTGAATCACTCGGACTCGGTCTAAGGAATCTTGAAGCAAATTTGTTCTCTGTGGCCCAGCACTAAAAACCATCAAACCAACCTACTGGTGATCTATAACGCCTGCTGTACAAAGCCTCAAAAGGTGCCATGCCGATACTCGAATGGAAGCTGTTATTATAAGCAAACTCTGCCAAGGGAACAAACTGATCCCATGAACCTCCAAAGTCAAGAACACAGGCCCCGAAGCATGTCCTCCAGAATCTGAATGGTCCTCTCGGACTGGCCATCTGTCTGAGGGTGGAAAGCGGTACTAAGATGAACCTCTATACCCAAATCTCGCTGAATAGCCCTCCAGAACTGAGATGTGAACTGAATTCCGCGGTCTAAAATGATAGAAGCTGGGACCCCGTGCAACCGAACAATCTCACGAAGGTAGATCTGAGTTAACCTCTCTGCGCCATAAGAAGTCTGAACCGGCAAGAAATGTGCTGACTTAGTCAGCCTATCAATAATCACCCATATGGAATCAAACCCATGAGAAGTACGAGGCAAACCAACAACGAAGTCCATAGTAATCCCTTCCCATTTCCACTCCAGAATGGGAAGCCGCTGCACCAAACCACCAGGTCTCATGTGCTCGAACTTAACCTGCTGACAGTTCAAGCACCGAGATACGAAATCCGCTATATCCCGCTTCATACCACTCCACCAGTAAAGCTTCCTCAATTCTCTATATATCTTTGCTGTGCCAGGGTGAATGGAGTATCTAGTACAATGTGCCTCGTGAAGTATCAACTAAATCAAATCACTAATCCTCGGAACACAAAGGCGACTATCAACCCTCAGAACCCCATGTGAATCTAGAGTAGCCTGGTTGGTCTCACCCTGAACAACCCGACCATGAAGGTTACACAACTGCTGATCCTCAAACTGACGGCTCTGAATCTGATCAATCAAAGTAGAACGAACCTCACCACTGGCGACAACTCTGCTAGGATCCGACAAGTCAAGCCTAACCAAACGGTTAGCCAAGGACTGGATGTCCAAGGCCAATGGTCGCTCTGAAACTAAAAGAGAAGCTAGGCTACCCATACTCACTTCCTTCCGGCTCAAGGCATCCGCTACCACATTTGCCTTGCCCGGATGATACAGAATAGTGAAGTCATAGTCCTTCAGTAACTCGACCCATCTCCTCTGTCTCGAGTTCAACTCTCGCTGACTCATGATATACTGAAGGCTACGGTGATCGGTGAAGATCTCACAGTGAACTCCATATAGGTAATGCCTCCAGATCTTGAGCGCGAAAACTACCGCCGCCAACTCTAAGTCATGAGTGGGGTAGTTGCGCTCGTGAACCTTCAGCTGCCTCGACGCATAGGCTACTACTCGACCCTGCTGCATCAACACACAACCAAGACCAACCCCATAAGCATCACAATACACGGAGAAGCTCTGACCCTCAACCGGCAAAGTCAAAACTGGAGCTGAAGTCAATAAGGCCTTAAGCCTCTGGAAGCTATCCTCACACTGATCCGACCACTGAAATAGGACATCCTTCCTAGTCAGCATAGTCAAGGGTGCTGCTATGGAAGAAAATCCTCAACGAACCGTCTGTAGTAACTTGCTAACCCAATAAAGTTGCAAACCTCAGTAACAGTAGTAGGTCTAGGCCACTCACAAACGCAAAAAAATTTCCCGGGTCAACCCTAATCCCATCCTTAGACACCACGTGCCCTAGGAATGCCAACTGACTCAAGCCAAAATTCACACTTTGAGAACTTGGCATAAAGCCGATGATCTCTCAAAGTCTGGAGTATAACCCTCAAGTGCTGCTCATGCTCATCTCTACTATGCGAGTATACCAAGATGTCGTCTATAAAAACTATCACAAATGAGTCAAATACGGGCCAAGAACCCTATGCATCAAGTTCACAAAGGCTGCGGGGGCATTAAGTCAACCCAAAAGACATCAACAGGAACTCATAATGGTCATAATGTGTCCTGAATGCTGTCTTAGGGATGTCATGTGCCCTAATCCTCAACTGATGGTAGCCAGACCTCAAATCAATCTTTGAAAACACGACTGAACCCTGAAGCTGGTCAAACAAATCATCAATCCTCGGCATCGGATACCTATTCTTCACTGTCGCTTTATTCAGCTGCCGATAATCAATACACATGCGCATCGACCCATCCTTCTTCTTCACGAAGAGAACAGGAGCACCCCACGGTGACACACTAGGTCTAATAAACCCCTTAGCTAACAGATCCTGGAGCTGCTCCTTAAGCTCCCTCAACTCAGCAGAAGCCATACGGTAAGGAGAAATTGAAATGGGCCTGGTGCCCGGCTCTAACTCAATAGCAAAATCAATATCTCTCTCAGGTGGAAGGCCTGGCAGGTCGGTAGGAAACACATCGAGGAAGTCTCTAACCACAGGAACAGACTCAGGAGAAGTAGGGTCAGCACTAACATCTCGGACATATGCTAGATAAGCTAAACACCCACGGGAAATCAACTTCCTAGCTCGAAGATAAGAGATGATCCCAGATGGTGCATGGCTAATAGAACCCTGCCACACAACCGGGGATACACCGGGCACAGCTATGGTAATGGTCTTGGCATAACAATCCAAAACCACACGGTGAGGGGATAAACAGTCCATGCCCAGTATCACATCAAAATCTAGCATATCAAGAATCATCAAATCACCCCAAGTCTCTGAATCACCAATAGATAGCATACAGGATCTCACAATTCGATCCACTACTAAGGAATCTCCTACTGGGGTCGAAACAGAAACAGGAACAGATAATGGCTCACTAGCCAACCCCAAACAAGGCACAAAGTAGGCAGGTACATATGAACAAGTGGATCCAGGATCAAATAAAGCCATAGCAGACTGATGGCACACAGAAATCATACCTGTAATCACAGCATCTGAGGCCTCTGCCTCTGGTCTTCTAGGGACCGCGTAAAATTGACGACGACCTCCACCTGCCCGACCGCCATCCCTACCACCTGCTCTGCCGCGCGGGGCACCACCTCTACCCTGACGACCACCCCCTCTAGCCAGGGGCTGAACTGCCCGTAAAGGCTCAGCCAACTGAACTGTACCCTGCAAAGGGCAATCTCTAGCAAAATGACCAATCGCACCACAAGTAAAACAAGCCCCTGATGGCCTACTCAGTCGATATGAACCAGTAGATCCCGTATGACCACCACGACCTGATGCCCCAGAAGCTATACCCCTCGAAGACTGGCCGCTATAGCCCTGATGGCTGCTCTGACCCTGCTCAAACTGGGTACTACCGAAAGTCTGAAGGGAAGCCTGAACCGGTTGGCTAGACAGACCCTGGTGCTGCTATGGCTGATAACTCCGGCTCCACTGGCCAGGACCTCTACCGCCATATCTGGAACCACTATAGACACCCTGATATCAAGGCCTCTTATCTCTGGGCCCCTAATCATGTCACTGTAAGTCCTCCACAGTGCGGGCATAGTCTATAATAGCCTGGAATGACCGACCACTGGCAATCAATATCTCAGCTGGCTGCCTGATCTCTGGCCTCAAACGCCATACAAATCTGCGAATCCTATCTGCCTCTGTAGGAATGATAATAGCTCCAAACGGTGCTAGCTGATGAAAACAGGTCTCATACTCCGAGATAGTCGTAGACCCCTGCACAAGGTGAGTAAACTGCTCCCTGCGACGCTCCCGATCACTCTGTGGTAGGAACTTGGCCATAAAGGCCTCATAAAACTCAGACCAGGTCAAAGGAGGTGACGACGGTGGTCTACAAGCAACCTGGGCCCTCCACCATAACTTCGTTGGGCCCTCCAACTGATAGGTAGTGTAACCAACCCCGTGAGTCTCCAACAAACCCAAATGATGCAAAATCTCCTCGCAGGTAGTAATAAAGTCATGTGGATCCTTTCCAAAAGTACCAGCAAACCTCGGAGGTGCTAACCTCAAAAACCTACCCAACGCCTTCTGCTCTGACTCTGTCATAGCTGGGCGAGGAGCAAGAGGCTGTGCAACCAATGGAACCAGAATGACCTCTGCACGGGGAGCCATAGTAGCAGGTTGCGCTCCTGAGCTCTGTGCACCCAGGGCTGCCCCCTGAGCGGATATCTGTTCTACCTCAGAAGGCCGCTCTCCAATCATACCCAAAAGCTGTAATAGTAATCCCCGAATATCTGGAGACTGAGCTGCGGCTGGAGCTGGCACAGAAGTAGGCACTAGAGCTGATACTGGAGCTGGCGCTGGAGCTGGTACTGGAGCTGGCGCTGGAGTGGGAGGCTCATCTCCACGTGATGTTGATGATCTCATACGAACCATCTGCGGAAAAATGAAGTAGAACAAATGAGATTTCCAGAAACTTCAAGGGTTCTACGCACGACACAGAAGCGAGGAAAGAGTCAAATTTCCTAAAATGTCACTGTAGCCTCACAAAGATTGAGTACGGATGTCTCCACCCCAATCCGCAGGACTCTACTAGACATTGGCTCCTATACCGATGACACTGATGAACCTAGAGCTCTGATACCAAGTTGTCACGACCCAATTTCTCGGTCATGATGGCACCTACAACCCCCCAGTAGGCGAACCAATTCCTGTAGCCCAGGACAGTTAGTAATGGGCTACTATCTAACAAATAAGGGAACAAGACGAAGAGAATACATAACAGGGATATATATATACACACATGCGGAAACTAAACAAAACCCCAAGACCTGGTATCATAGTATAGAGCCAAACTATATACATGGAGTGCAAATAATCCAAAACAATATATACAGATGTCTCTGAATGGTAATAGAGTACATGAAGCAAAAGATAAACTAAAGCTAAGCTCCGATCGCCAAGAGCTCACCCTCAATCTGAAGTAGTCCCCAACAGATCTCCAAGCACGAATCACAGCGATCTAACGGCGATAGCCCACGCTAAGATCTGCACCCAAAGATGCAGGGGGGTAGGGGTGAGCACAAAATGCAAAGCATAAGGTACCCAGTAGGTATCATAGGCCGACTGGGCACATATAAGATAAAAGCGTAGTAATAGAAAGAATAGAAGCAAGCAGTCACAGAAATCAACGAAAGGTACACAGGAACTAGCCCAGAGGGAAATCAACAGAACCACATGTGAGGCCAGTAAGCAGAATACACACACCATAGGCACAGGTGATAGTAAGAAATAACGCACCTGGGGTCCTTGCAATAACAGTGTATACATAATAAGTTTACGAAATGGATGGTATACCGGTAACCTCAAGTGTAAGAAGAGGGAAAGAGTAATGATAGACATGCTCAGGGACATGAATTAACTCAACTAATCATATCAATATCAAATCCAGCAACTAACAGTCTAGCAGTAACCAATTTCATAATTAACCGTAACAGGGAACAATTTTGTAAGTAAATAGCAAGAGTCTACCTACAGTCCCCCGGCCGCCCATACAACCGAGGAACACAAACAAGTGAAAACAAACCCTCCGGCATCCCATACTACCGGAGTGTACAATCAACAAACAAGGTTGGAGCCTCAAACAATGAATGATATGATGCATGAAGATCTCAAGTGAAATGGTATCTCTGTATGTACCTCCTCCGGCGCCGATCCGGCCCAGCAGGTAGGTTCCATGGAAGGACACTGCCCATATACCTCTACTCCAACGTATACCCTTCCTCCGGCACACGCAGCCCGCAGCCCCTGGCCCGGATGGCAAGGTCCATGGAGGTCCCACACCCCATACTAAAACTCAGTATCAAAACATGTCGTCCGGAAGCAAGTCTGGTATCAAGATAGAGACCCAGTCTCGAATATGCATGCCCAGACCCTGTCCAGGACTAAAGTAGTAGGAAAATATCTCAAAAACCCCTCCAAGGGTGCCCGGGCATAACCGGGTCTAAACAATAGAAAGTCATCTCAGGTGCTCGGTCCAACCGAGGCTAAAATCATCTCAAGTGGCAAGAAAACTCAAATAGCACCCCGGCCCTGTCGAGTCTAGCGTTAATCGTAAAACTGGTGATTTAAAACATAATTTTACTTCCTTTTATCCACGAATATTCACAAGTTAAATCAAACCATTTCCAAATTATTTCCATATAAAACGGGTCCCCCGGGCCATGCAAGGTTAGAAAATAGTGCCAGTAGGCCCGAAGCCAAAACCATAGTAAAACATGGATAAAACCTCTTTATATGCATGGAAATGGTATGATCACACACAATAGCTGCCCAGCAGCTCACAATCAACCTATCGACCCTGCACAGGCCCACAGCTACTCAGCAAGCATAACCAGCCTAGAAGGATAATTCTATGCCCGGGACTCGCGGACATTCCCAAAATCCCACCTTCTATGTTCCAGAGTCAACAAGGCCTCACAGGACCACAAGGGTAAATAAAATATATCGGCAAATACTACAAGCAACGGAGGAAAAAAAGTAGGCGGACATGAATAAAGCGGTCGAGGTCTGTGGTACCAACCTAATAAACCAACCCAAGGATGCCCATTAATACAATTTATCCTATATATGCGGAGTCTAGGGAAAATAAACCGTAACCTACCTGTCGTCCGACGACAAGCTGCTAAAACGACGATGTCCAAGCTCAATCCGCTCCGAAAAGCTCCGAAATAAAATTGGACTCAAATTCGGGCTTGAATAACTTGACGTGGATAATTGATTTTCTTTCGAAAATCAAATATAGCGTCAAATAATTTTTTGTAGGAATTTCTTACCAACGTGATATGAACTAATATATAGAAGCTAAGTGAAATGGATTTGCTGAAGTAAAATGTTAAAAAGATCCCTATATTATCCTATCTATATTCTATATATATTGACAAGCTAATAAGCCAAAACATAGTGGCTTAATACCCCTTGCTTGCTGCCACCTATTTAAACAATGAACATGCTGGTCACTTCCTCCACCTTCACGTGGAATGGAGGTGGCAACCAATATATTCACTTCCCAATATATATCTACTCGGGTATTGCATAAGTTCGTGATAAAATAAATATAGCTTTTTGAATATACCATAATTAATAGAAAATCATTTCAACTAAAACCTACTATATTATAATAATAATTTTCAACATAACTAAATTTACTATCTCCGTTAAAATATTACAATGTATAATAACTTTATAAAATAAATACATATACAATTATATCGTAACAAAAATATTTTTCATAGACCTTTAAAATACTTTTTAAAAAAAGGTAATAGAAAATATAACTTTAAAATAAAATATTTTCAAATACACGCGATGTTAATAAATTCTCAAACTTAGGCTCGCAATTTACCAACGCACGATTTTGATACTCACGAACTCTCTTGGAATCCTCACTGTTTCAGAACTGAAAAGGCGTTTTAAAACGTGAAGTTGAGGCTTTAAATCGGTTTTGACCCGTCCCGATTCGCGACCCGGTTCGCAACCCGGTTCCTGCCAGACAGTCCGCGATAAAATAGTCATAACTTTTTACTCTGCGATCAGTTGGACGTGAGGTTTTGTACGTTGGAAACTAGACTCGTAGACCTTCGATTTGGTATTTTGGTGGACATCTAACCCTTTATATATAGAGAGAAAAGCTCCGAGACATTTTACCCAAAGTTCAGAAAATTTATTAAAGAACTTACGATAACTTTTGCCGACTTGCTTGACTTTAAAACTTATAATGCGACCAAACAAATGGACCCGACACCGAAATACCGGTCCTGACGAGTCTTAAGTGACTTGGGGCCGCTACAACAAGCTCTAACGGTTCAAGGAAAATGAATATGTGGAAATAACCGGAAGGGTCATTACAATGCACCTTTGGTGGTGCGGTCTGCACCAACTTTGCACCTCTATGTAGAAATCACTGAAGGTTTTTGTTGGCTTATGAATTGCAGTTCGCACGTGGTCCGCACGAACCATCAATCACCTACTTTGTTTTTCTACTCCTTTGTATTCCGCCCTTTAGTTTGTTAACTTCTTTTTGATCTGTTTCTTTCACCTATGTCAAAAATACAAAAAGATTTTTCTTTTATTTTTTGACTCACAATCTCCATGTGCAAAACATGTCTTCTAGGAAGGGGAATGCTGATAGAACTTTGAGAAGGCCAATATCTCCCTCCTCCTCCAATCCAACCTCAAAGGGCAAGAAGAAAACCACAACATCTTCTCGTGCCCAGATTTCAGAGAAGGATAGGATTCGGTTTAGGGTGGAAGGTATAAGGGCCATCTATAATCGTGACAGTCGCAGGTCCTTCAACATGGAGCAGAGTTTATATCTAGATACAGTGGGGGATAACCTTCCCAACATCCCTGATCAGTTTGCCAACAGACAGTGGAAACTATTTTAGGAGGTGCCCGGGAACTACAAGAAGATAGTCCGGGAGTTCTTTGCCTCATAAAAGGGGGCCAGACACTTTCCCCAATTTGGATTCAGTAATAGTTTGAGGCAAGGATATCCGGATCACTCCAGATGCAATTAATGTCATCTTTTGGAGAACCCTAATTGAGACAACACCTGAACTCATGGCTAAGCTGACCATCAAACACAAACCTCTTGAGTGTGTTGCTCCTATTATTGCTCCTGACACACCTATTTGGGCCACTATAGGGGGTGACATACCGCGACTGTCCCTGTACTTTGAGGCCCGTCTTTGGTATTACTTTGTTTGCTCTCACTTCCTTCCTTCTCAGAATAACCAAAAGGTCACCCATGATGGGGCCATTCTGGCAGCTTCAATCATGGTGGGGGACCATATCTACTTTGGTGAGATTGTGGCCTTGGTGATCAAGAGGAAATCTTGTAGGGGTGGAGATGCATTCCCCTTCCCTGTTCTCATTAGCAAACTATGTGCCAATGCGGCCATCCGTTTCTTCAGCTATGACACTCCTACTCTTACCACTGGTGTGCTAGATCTTGATAAGAAAACTGACAGGGATGCCCCCCGCTTCAAATGGCACAGAGTAGAAATATCGGTGGAAGTTGAGGTTGATGACTCAGATGTTGTAACATAGGCTTCACCTCCCTCTCGGGCTGCTTCAGAGACACATACCCCCGCACCTACTACACCAAGAGGGCCTTTGAGCAAGAGTGGCCTCCGAGACATAGTGGATAAAACCGATGATCACGACATGCAGCTGAATGAATTGGCTACTAAGTTGTCTGGTATGATACAAAAAGCTCTCAAGAATGACATGCAAGGGGTAGTGGAAAGTATCA
This sequence comes from Jaltomata sinuosa, assembly GCA_003996215.1. Lineage (NCBI taxonomy): Eukaryota > Viridiplantae > Streptophyta > Magnoliopsida > Solanales > Solanaceae > Jaltomata > Jaltomata sinuosa. Next base: position 189,714 of record QJPP01000607.1, on the reverse strand, counting down.
CCAAACTCTGTAAAAAGGTGGACACTATTGAGGGTGCGGTGAAGGATTTCAAGAAGAATATTGTGAAAGCAAAAGAAAAAGCTCCAATTGAGGAAGCAGATTTGAGGAATTTGCCGCAGCCTCGTCACACTCGTGGACCTATGGATGATTTGTTTGCAGCTTAAGCAGAGGATGATGATGAGCTTCCTAGTGTTGAGTATACAGAGCTAGATGATGATGAGAACCCAGTGTTCCAACAGGCTCTCAGGGTCTCCACAGTAATAGCACACTCTCGAAAGGGTGGTGCAGGTTCTAATGGAAATGTCGCGGTTGATGGTGATGAAGCATAGTCCTCCAGGGAATTGCACCCCTTCTCTCTTAATTTGATCTTAAAGCATTAAGGGAAATTCTTTTTTTTATGGGGGGAGGTAGTGCTATTTTTGTGCTATTTGATGTGATTGTTCGTTTCCTGTGTTGGGCTTGAGATATTTTATTGCCCTTGCCGGGCCTTGTTGACATTTTTAATTTCCTTGCTAGATTTGATTTGGCCTTTGTCGGGCATATTGCATGATTGTTATGATATTGCCCTTGTCGAGCCTTTTCATTACTTTTTTAGCTTAATTGTGCCCTCGCTGGGCTTGATTTTTAAGTCTTGGTTGTGTGCCGGGTTAGTTATACACTATTCCATTTTCTTGCAACCCGTGCCTTGCAAATGCGCAAAGAGCCTACGCCAAGGCTTGTTTTTCAAATGATTCATGAGCGTGCAATTTGGTAACCACCTTATTAATAGTAGTTTAGCAATAAACTCTGAGGGTTTTCTTAATACCACGGTTCTTTCCCAAGGAGGAAAAAAATGTTTTTCTTTATTTTTATTTTTATTTTCTTTTATTTTTATGTCGAATCGGGTTGGTGTTTCTCTAAGATAGATTGAGAAGTAACTTTCTTAAGGGAAAATGCAAAGTTTTAGATTAATTTTAGTCCGTAGTGCGCTTGTCTCAAAATGGACCCACCAAAAAATGTTTTCTTGGCAAGACGTTTTAGAAAGAAAAAAAAAGGAAAGAGGGAAAATTAAACTTTGAGTAAATCATTCTCTTGTCATGATTTGCATCCTCTCGCTTTAGCTTGATCGATTACCAAACGAGTGTATAATGAACTCGTAATAGCTTGTCAAAAGTCATTTATCCTAATTGATCTTGATACTAATGAAAGAAATCTTGTGGAATAATGCCTTGTGTGGTGAGGCTTTACCTTGATTCTTGTGCATGTGTGTTGTCTAGAACTTGCCCCGAATGTATTTCAAGGCAAAATTCTAAGTGTGACCGGGCTTGAAAAATGATCTTAGGCCCTTTTTTATAGTCACTTCACCTAAATGCCTTCCCTCAACATCGATCCTAGTGAACCCCTTTGAGCTTGTGACCGTTCTTTGGCACCTTATTTAACACCTTAACCTTTTTGGAACCTCTATTTTGGCACTCGTCCTCCCTAATAGCTTAAAACTGAAAAGTAGCCTAAAAGCCTAAGTTTAGAGGGGAAATAAAAAGACAACATAGGCAAATGCCTAAGTTTGGGGGTGTAGGCATTTAATGAGGAGAAGAAAAAGGATGAACTCCAAGTGCAAGGTAGCACCTTAAGTTTGAACTAAAAATTACTCCGAAAAGTTTTATCCAATGAGCAAAATAAAAAAAAAGAATGGGTGCTACCAAATGAAGGCGATACAACAAGTCTTGAATGATCATGATTGAAAAGGAGAAGCTTGGGTTGTGAGAGGGAGAAATAAGGTGAAGTCAAAAATTCAAAAATGTGAGCGGTGTTCAAAGTAATGAGAAAGATCACTCGAGCCAAATGAAATCCTTAAATTACTCCTAGACAACATCGTAACCTACAAGTCCTTAGTAATTTTGAGCTTGATCACCCAACATTAGTGGCGATTTACATGAAGGGAAAGCCTATAGTTTGACATGTGTGCACTCGAACTTACTTGAGAGAGTGAGAGTCTTCTTGGTTCTGTTATAATCCCTTTGTTTTGTGAATTGCATGATTGTTAGTGGGGTTCTCTCTTGTGGTGAGTGGCATCATGCACTCGAATCAAATCATAAAGTATCTATTTCAATTGAGAGGAATTAATGAGACAAGTTGTGTGACGAATCTCGAGGCAAACCTTGATGCTCCATACCAATGACTTGAGAAGCTTTGTATCTTGTTTTGAATGAAAATTCCCTTGATTTTTAAATGAGAAAGGAAGCCCTTTTGAAAAAAGTTTTGAAATGATCAATTGCCTTGATAATGTAGTGGTTCAAATTGAGAAGAGCATGATAGTTGAGTCTTTTGTTTGAGTCTTCTTGTTTATCATTTTCTTAGTTTTTAGAATAGAGTTGTCTTTGGTGTCTTGACTGAGTTTTAGAGCATAATTCATTCCTTACCTTTTGAGTATCTTGCTTGAGGACAAGAAATAGTTAAAGTTTGGGGGTTTTATATGTCAGTAATCTACCAACTCATTTATCCTTTATTCATGAATTATTGCTATGTTTTGATGAGATTTAGAAGTTCTTATGGACTTTATTGACATGAATGCTGGTAATTTCGTCCGAAGATGGAAAAGAAAGAATTGGACCCAAAAGAGCTGAAAAAGAGTTGAAGTGTGAAGGATTGAACAAGATGGAGATTCTACCAAGAGGTGTGGACCTCGTGCGACGCGCATAACACGAGGTGTAGTCCGAACCTCCCACCGCACAAGGATCATGTATTGCTAAAGAATATGTTAAGGGGTGCGGTCGCGGTACGACGCGCACACTGCCTGGTGCGAACCACACCCTACTTTGAATGAAGCTCCCAAGTTGGCTCAAGTCACTGGACCACTAAAAAGTGTTGCGTGATGCACACTTCATGACATGCAAACTGCATGTCGCGTGGCACAGCCCCGAAAGGCATTTTTGTCCAATTTTGTATGATATTTTGGGAATGTTTCTAAACTAATTTAGGAACTATTTTAGATAGTTCTCAATAGTTTTTTAATAGTTTTGAACCTTTTAAGTAAGTTTCTCTCTCAAGGAAAGAAAGAGGATTTCAATCCATTCTCTCAATCTTCCACCTTGGGCTTGTAAATTTGATCTTGGATATTGGATTCTTGCTACAATTAATGAAAATGAATTTAAATTTCCCTATGGGTATACTTTCTTCTTCCTTTAGCATAAGTGGCTTAGTTTCCTTGTCTAGGGATATGTAGATGATGGGTACTTGATAAAAGGGTATCGGTCTTGCTTATTTGTGTTTATAATTGGTAATATTATATGGGTCTAGTGATTTCACCATGTTTTAACTCTAAAATTGATGGTTTCAAACATTGATTTACCTTAATTGGTTGTATTCTTGCTTGACAAAGAACTTTATAATTTTGGAAATGGAATTGCTAGTGGGTACTTGGGATTTCACCAATATTAAGGCAAGCAATATCTTATATCACCAGAAAAAAATCATTTAAGTGTCTAAGCTAGAAATAGTGTGACCTGCCTAAGCATGTGTTAGTTGGTTATTTGCCTAAACAATGGTGTTTGAATAAAAACCATTGGATATATGTTTGTTTGATCGAGAGATTAACAAGCATGCCTAAAACCAACGCTACCTATATCATTTAGTAGGAATTTATGCAATGGAGAAAGTACCTTGACCCGTATTGAAGACGCATCAGAAGCACATCCCTAGTCGTCCTCCCTCGATTATTTACACCTTGCGTTTTTAATTATTGTTTTGTTTGGAATTGGAATTGTGACAAATTCCCAATTCCCCCTTCTAACATTATTGTTGTTTAGAAATCTACTCTCGTGTGAGGTCTATTTACAATCACGTAATCTAAGCTCTAAATTCCCTGTGGGATTGACCTCGACACCTGTCGGATACTATAAATGTGTTTTGCTCTAATGACCGTCGATACCTCTTTTTAGGAGAGTACATTTGATCATTATCAAAAATTGCATTGTTATCCCCCTATACCTTCTATTTATGGGTGGAGATGGTGCTATTTTGGTGCTATTTGATGTGATTGTTGGTTGCCCATGTTGGGCTTGAGATATTTTATTTCCCTTGGCGAGCCTTGTTGATATTTTTAATTTCCTTGCTAGATTTGATTTGGCCCTTATAGAGCATGTTGGATGATTATGATGATAAATCCCTTGCCGGGCCTTTTTATTATTTTTTGAGCTTAATTGTTGATTTTTAAGTCTTGGTTATGTGCTGGGTTAGTCTTACACGATTCCATTATCTTTCTACATGTGTCTTGCAAATACACTAAGAGGTTACCCCGAGGCTTGTTTTCAAATGATTCATAAGCGCGCTATTTGGTAACTGCCTTTTTAATAGTAGTTTATCAATTAAATCTGAGGTTTTTCTTAATACCACGGTTCTTTTCCAAGGAGCAAAAAGAAATATTTTTCTTTATTTTTCCTTTTCTTCTCTTTTTTTGTGTCGAACCGGGTTGGTGTTTTCCCATAATAGATTGAGAGGTGACTTTCTTAAGGAAAAATTCCAAGTTTTAGTTTAATTTGAGTCTGTAGTGTGTTTGTCTTGAAATGGACCCACCGAAAAATGTTTTCTTAGAAAGATGTTTTTGAAAAAAAAAAGAAAGGAAAGAGGGAAAATGAAACTTTGAGGAAAGCATTCTCTTATCATAATTTTCACCCTCTCGCTTTGGCTTGATAGATTCCCAAACGAGTGTGTAATGACCTCGAAATAGCTTGTCAAAAGTTATTTATCCCAATTGATCTTGAGACTAATGAAAGAAGTCTTGTGGAATGATGCCTTGTGTTGTGAGGCTTTACCTTGATTCTTTTGCATACGTGTTGTCAAAAAGTTGCCCCTAATGTGATTCAAGGAAAAATTCTAGGTGTAACCGGGCTTGGAAAATGATCTTAGTCCCTTTTTGATAGTCACTTCACCCAAATGCCTTCCCTTGACATCGATCATGAACCCTTTTGAGCTTGTGACCGTTCCTTGGAACCTTGTTTAACACCTTGACCTTTTTGGAACCTCTATTTTTGCACCCATCCTCCCTAATTGCTTGAAAGTGAAAAGTAGGCTAAAAGCCTAAGTTTGGGGGAAAATGTAAAGACAACATAGGCAAATGCCTAAGTTTGGGGTTGTATTCAATCAATGAGGAGAAAAAAAGGATGCACTCCAAGTGCAAGGTAGCACCTTAAGTTTGAACTAAAAATTACTCCAAAAAGTTTAATCCAATGATCAAAATGAAAGGAAATAATGGGTGCTACCAAATGAAAGTGATACAAGGAGTCTTGAATGATCATGATTGAAAAGGAGAAGCTTGGGTTGTGAGAGGTAGAAATAAGGTGAAGTCAAAAATTCAAAAATGTGAGCAGTGTTCAAAGTAATGAGAAAGATCATTAGGGAGGTGTATTCACTCGAGTCAAATGAATCCTTACCTTACCCATAGCCAACATCATAACCCGCAAGTCCTTAGTGATTTCGAGCTTGATCACCCTACATTAGTGGCAATTCACATGAAGGGCAAGCCTATGGTTCGACATGTGTGCACTCGAACTTCATTGAGAGAGTGAGAGTCATCTTAGTTCTCTTATAATCCATTTGTTTTGTGAATTGCATGATTGTTAGTGGGATTCTCTCTTGTGGTGAGTTGCACATGCACTCGAATTGAATCATGAAGTCTCTATTTCAATTGATAGGAATGAATAAGACAAGTTGTGTGGCGAATCTCGAGGCAAACCTTGATGGTCTATGCCAATGACTTGAGAAGCTTTGTATCTTGTTTTGAATGCCAAATTCCCTTGATTTTTAAATTATAAATGAAGCCCTTTTGAAAAAAGTTTTGAAATGATCAATTGCCTTGATAATGTGGTGGTCCAAATTGAGATGAGCATGATAGCTGAGTCTTTTGTTTGAGTTTTTGTGTTTATCATTTTCTTAGTTTTTATAATAGAGTTGTCTTTGGTGTCTTGATTGAGTTTTAGAGCATAATTCATTCCTTACCTTGTGAGTATCTTGCTTGAGGAAAACCAATAGTTCAAGTTTGGGGGTTTTAATGAGATTTAGAAGTTCTTATGGACTTTTTCTGACATGAATACAGGTACTTTTGTTCGAAGATGGAAAACAAAGAATTGGAACCAAAAAAGCTGAAAAAGAGTTGAAGTGTGAAGGATTGAACAAGATGGAGATTCTTCCAAGAGGTGCAGACCTCGTGCTACACGTATAACACGAGGTGTGGTCCGCACCTCCCATCGCACAAGGCTCATGTATTGCTGAAGAATATGTTAAGGGGTGCGGTCGCGATGCGACACACACACTACTTGGTGCGAACTGCACCCCACTTCACATAAAGCTCCCAAGTCGGCTCATGTCATTGGACCACTAAAGAGTCCTGTGCGACGCGCACTTCACGACATGTAAATTGCATGTCGCGTCGCACAGACCTTAAAGGGCATTTTTTCCCAATTTTGTATGATGTTTTGGGAATGTTTATAAACTAATTCAATAAATATTTTAGATAGTTCTCAATAGTTTTTGAATAGTTTTGAACCTTTGAAGCAAGTTTCTCTCCCAAGGCAAGAAAGAGGATTTTAATCCATTCTATCAATCTTTCACCTTGGGCTTGTAAATTTGATCTTGGATATTGGATTCTTGCTACAATTAATGAAAAGGAATTTAAATTTTCCTATGGGTATACATTCTTCTTCCTTTAGCATGAGTGGCTAAGTTTCCTTGTTTAGGGATGTGTAGATGATTGATACTTGATAAAAGGATATGTGTCTTGCTTATTTATGTTTATAATTTCTAATATGATATGGGTCTAGTAATTTCACCATGTTTTAACTCTAAAATTGATAGTTGCAAACATTGATATAACTTACTTGGTTATATTTTTGCTTGAGAAAGAAGTTTATAATTTCGGATGTGGAATTGCTAGTGTGTACTTGGGATTCCACCAAGATTGAGGCTAGAAATAGCTCATATCAATGGAAAAAACCATTTAAGGATCTAAGATAGAAATAGTGTGACCTCCCCAAGCATGTGTTTGTTGGTTATTTGCCTAAATGGGTGTTTGAATAAAAACCATTAGATATATGTTTGTTTGATCGAGAGATTAACAAGAATGCCTAAAACCAACTCTACCTATATCATTTAGTAGGAATTTATGTAATTGAGAAAGTACCTTGACTCGTATTCAAGACCCATCGGAAGCACATCCATAGTCGTCCTCCCTTTAGTTTTTACACCTTGCATTTTTAATTATTGTTTTGTTTGAAATTCGAATTGTGACAGATTCCTAACCCCCCCCCCTTTTACATTATTGTTTGTTGAGAAATCTACTCTTGTGTGAGGTATGCTTACAATCACCTAAGCTAAGCTCTAAATTCCCTTTGGGATCAACCCCGACACCTGTCGGGTACTATAAATGTGTTTTGCTCTAACGATCACCAATACCTCTTTTTAGAGATTAGTACATTTGAGTGTTATCAGTAGGCCTTGGTTCACCAAGTCCCGAAGTCTTAAAAACTAAAGTGGGCATCAAATTTATGTTGGCACCTATGTCACAAAGTGCCCTTCCCACGTCTTTTTCTCTGATACTCATATGAATAGTGAAACTACGTGGATCTTTCATCTTTGGAGGGAGTTTGTTTTTGATTCTCGAACTACACTCTTTAGTAAGTGCTACTGTCTCGAACTCTGTAAGGCGCCTCTTATTTGAAATGATAATTGTCAAGTGTTTGATGTATTTTTGTCCCTTTTGTAATAACTCCACCAATGGAATATTCACATGTACCTGCTTCAATATGTCTAGAAATTTTGAACAAGTCTTGTCCTTTTTCTATTTCTCAAACTTATGGTGGTGGCGGCTTTACTGTTAACTCTTCAATCAATCTTTCAATTTCTTTAATTTTTTTCTCTTTCTCCAGTGTAGACCTCAACTCTTCATTCTGTCTTCTATCTCTTTGAGGTTCTACTTCTAACTCTTTTTCTCTTCTCAAGGTGACTACATTAATCATTTTCTTTGTATTTTTCTCTTTATCACTAGGTAATGCCCCTTGAGGTATCATATGCAATGTTGTAGGTAATTGACCCAATTGTAGTTCTATGTCAACAATAAAGTTCTTATGTTATTCATTCATCACCTACTGATCTTGATTAAACTGTTGAGTCTGAGATACAAACTGCTTGAATGTATCCTCAAGTGAACTACTAACTTGAGCTTTGGTTGTGTGATGGAAGCTTCTGATTACCTCCCCAAGAAAAATTGGGTGATTTCTGTAATTCTGCCCATAGCCATTGATAACCCATTCCACAATTCTATTACCCCACATAAAATATTAATCCTAGGTTTTTAGGACAAATTTAATAGGTGTGGTTTTCACCACATAGCTCACACATAATATTGTCTACATAAACTTGTTGAACTTGACTTAAGCTTTAGGTTATCAGACACCTCTTCACTAAGCTGGTAAGCTTGTCAATTTCAGCTCTTATGGAAATAACATCATCTAACTCTAGCTTCCCTGGCTATTTCTATAAAGTTGAGGAGAACACTCTACTCGGCTCTTGATAGTATCTATCACCTGTAGACATAAGGTTGAGCAGTACTTCTATTTTATCATAACTCTTGGAGAATATTTTTCCTTGAGCTGTAGCATCTAAAAGTGACTTGGAGTCTGGTCTCACTCCTTCAATTAAGTTGTTTCCAATGATCTCCTTGTGTTGCTGATAATGAAGGAAATCTCAGAGATAAACCTTATACCTTTCCCATGCATATGGAAATGATTCAGTATCTTTCTACACAAAATCGGATGTTCTTCATCTTAACTCTTTAGTTCTTCATGAAGAGAATAATCGATACAGAAACTTCTCTAAAAATACACACCAAGTAGTGATTAAACCTGCTAGTTCATTCTGCAACCATTGCTTTACTTCCCTAATAAGTGAAAAAGTAAACAAAGTAAGTTTCACGTACTCATCTGACACGCTCTGATAATGAAACTTATTACTCAGATCCATAACTTCTGTCAAGTGTTTGTATGGATCTTTGTGTGGTTTACCCAAAACTTGGCAAGTGTTCTGCATTAGCCATATTGTTCCTTCTTTAGTTTAAATTTACCCATAAATACAGGCTCAACTATTGCCTTGGAGGCATTCTCACGATTTGGCCTAGCAAAGTTGAGCACAGGTATGTGTCCCTGCTCCCCAACATGCTATTGGACTCCATCAAGATTCAAATTTTGATTTATTTTTTCACCCATTATTTTGAATCTTCTTACAGTTCTTTCGATTTCAGGATCGAATGGAATCAAGGGACTGCCTTGACTTCATGTATTTGGTATGCACTACTTAAAACTTGTAATGTAACAAAAACAACAACTTTGAATTAAAACTAAACAGATTTAATTAAAACTCAAAATAGAATATCAATTTCTAATAATTACCCACTAACAACACCTAAAAATTGTTGGTTAGGCTTTTGCACACGAAAATATATGTGATCTAACAAGTAATATAGGACTTGTGAGTTAAGATTATCAATCTCACAAGGAATTGATGAACTAATATTTATAATATATTTCTATTCTACCTATTCAGTAATTGTAAACAAGAGAAGATTGTTTAGCTTAGCTAATTAAATACTAATTACTATATTTCTAATACTTAAGATGATTTTAGGTTGTTTTGTAATTTAAGATATGATTAGTTATCTAGGGTTGCAGACTTAGAATAATTCGATTGAGTTATCAGTTAACTAATTTGACTGATTTATTGAGTTACTAGTAGCAAGTTTATATTTTCTATGTTGAGTGTCTTTACAAACTGCCTCTCTGCATACTCGACTATTCTCAATGCCTATATTCCTATGATCATTGGTTGATAGTGAAGTGCATGTGATTAATCTTTTATATCAACTAAGTAAGGCTAACAGGTATATTTATATCCACCTTAATGAATCGTTCCCCCCCAAGAAGGGTTCTAGGATGAAGCTATGCCTTTTCTTATTGGGAATGCAACTTCCCTATTCTTAGTCCAATTATTGAACCATAGATAGTACTCAATTATTGTCCATATAATTAAGTAATTAATATCAAGAAAAGATAAGCAACTCAAATAGTTTAAATCCAATCAAAGGAACTTAACATTAAACAATAACATCCATATTCATCCACAATCCTCGGTACTATGAGGTTAGCTACACATGAACTGATTACAAATGCAATCATCCATGAATAAGAAAAACTTCAATCATAGGCAAAAGGAAAATAAAAACCTAGGTAAAAATCCTAGGGTCTCTGTCCCTGCATATTTCTCCCCCAAATTACCCTCTGTCTCCTTCTATGCTCTTTTATAGTCAGATTTGGTTCAAATTGGCCAAACACGGCTGAATTAGGCCAAATTTGGCTTGTCGCCTCCCCTTGTGTAACCGTACTATAGTTTAGAAGGCCCTTTATTGCTTCTGCTCCAGTGAACTACAGGGGCACCTGGGGTAGTGCCCAGGGCATTTTTGTAGTGCATTTTTTGCCTTTTTCACTATTTTACCTCCGTTAAGATCTCGTCTTAATCTCCTATCCATGGACATGCTTTGGATTATCTTTCTTAGCTCCTAATCAGACATCAAAGATCCATCATCACTCCATAATGGTCCAAATCAATGCAAAATCCTTTACTTTTCAATCTAAACATCAAGACAAGTTACATAAGCATAATTTAGATAAAGTAAGCTCAAAAATGTCATAAAATAAGTAAAACGTAAGGTAATATATATCATAAAAATACTACTTTTAGCCTCACATCAGTGTGTCCATTTCTATCATTTTAGATTAAGAAACTCAGTTTCATCGCACTTTTTGAGTTCTATGCAGCGAGAGTTAGGCACTCAGTTGGAGAGGAGTATAATTTTAGACCTGCACATAAAAGGTCAGTTGAAGCAGACTATTTCAGTTTTAGAGGATATGCTTTGAGCTTGCATGATTTGTTTTGGATGTTATTGGGATTATTTCTTTTCCTTGATGGAGTTTACCTACAACAACAGTTACCATTCCAACATTCAGGTGACACTATTTGAGGCTTTGTATAGGAGGAAGTATAGATCTCTGATTGGGTGGTTTGATTCCCTTAAGGTTAGGCCTTTGGGTATAGATTTGTTATGGGATTTGATAGATAGAGTGAAGTTGATACAGGACTAGCTCTTGACAACCCAGAGTTGGCATAAGAGTTATGCAGACTGCAGAGTCTGTGACTTGGTGTTTGTGGTTGGTGAGTGGGTGTTGTTTAAGGTATTACCCATGAATGGTGTGATGAAGTTTGGGAGGAAGGTCCATCTTAGCCCGAAGTTCATTGGCCCTTTTTGAGATTCTTTGTCGCATTGGGGAGGTTGCCAATGAGTTGGCCTTACCTCTGAGTCTTTCAGTTGTGCACCCAATTTTCTATGCTTCAAAGTTGTTGAAATACCATCCAAATAGTTCTCATGTGATTTTGTGGGAGTCGGTGGATTTGGATCTGAATCTGAATTTTGAGAAGGAACCCGTGGCTATTTTGAATAGGCAGACTAGGAAGTTAAGGTCTAAGAGTATTAATTTAGTGAAGGTTGAGTGGAAGAATTGTCTGGAGGTGGCTACATGGGAGACATAGTTAGACATACGGAGTAGGTATCCCCAGTTTTTTGACAGTTCAAGTACCTTTCTTATTCCTATGTTCGAGGAACGTGTGTTTTAGTGGTGGATGATGTAACAACCCTCATGTCAAATTTTGACTTTTGATGTATTTAAACTATTTGAACTCTTCCGGTAGTTGTATCATAGTATTTGTGGTACATGGGACTAAGTTCCTTGGTTCCTGAGGTGTTTATTGAGTTCTATGTGATTTTTTCATTTTCAAAGGCTTTGAAGTTAGAATGATTGACCTTGGTTAACAATCTGAGATGTAAGCATCGTATTATAATTTTGTCTGTTCCATTAGCTCCTTAATGTTATTCTTGGGTTAGTAGCACCTTTCATTCAGGTCCCGAGGCATATGCTTGGTTTTTGAGTAGTTGGTGGGAAGTTAGAAATTTATGGCCTAAAGTTTACTTTGGTCAATATATGTTGATAAAGACCTCTGTTGGTGAATTCGATGGTTCCTTTGAGTCTAGAATGTTGATTTTAGTTTAGTAGCATAGTTTATTTATGTTCACGAGATTTGAACAAATTATGCAGGTTTGTTGGGTGAATTTTTAAGTTTTCTTTGTTGTTGGTGCAATTGACTTTTCTCCTTTGCATTTGTGAAGGAGTATGGAGGTCAGTTATCGCTAACGCGTGGATGGGACCGTATTAGCAAAGGAGAAGTTGTGTTGGTTGGGCTGGGTACACTATTGTTCTACATAAATGCGGCCAAACCATTATGAATATGATGAGTACAGGTCAGATGACTGTGAAAGCGACAGGGGTCCCGCATTTACAAAAATGGACTTTGTTGGACAAAATTTAAAATCCTATTTTCAACTCAAGACCTCATAACGTGATTTTTGAAGCTTTGGAACTCAAATTTTGGAAAAAGGTGATTTTCAACAAATCTTCTTTGGGTATTATTCTTACATTATTTTCACATTTTTCAATGATTATTTCATGATTTTATATCTAAATCATGGATTTTCAACTTGGAAATTTGGAGGGTTTTGGATAAAGTTAAAAAATGATAAATTGATGATTTCAAGGTTGATTTTAACTCCATTTTCAGTAAAATTTCATATTTGAACTTCTTAAGTTGTGGATAAATTGGTGACCAATAAGAATTCCAGTTTCTCCTTTAGGGCTCACGATTGACTTTTTAGACTCGGGATAGAAGTATAGCATTATGGGTATCAATGGAATTATATTTATGTGTAAAACTCATTTTTGATAGATTTGGAGAGTTTCAAAGCTATTCTGAAGGGGAAGGCTAGTTCGTGACCATTGGTGGCTTGCGGTTCAACATTGAAGTAGGTTATGACTTAATTTTCTTAAGACTTTGCTTTGGTGGGGCTTATCATGTAAAGCATGTTTTTTTGTTTTTTTATTTTATTTTAACGACCCTTGGGTGGGTCAGGGGCTGAGCAACACCCCCAGGCCTTAACATAAATAAAAACAAAATAGAAAATTACAAGGAGGAGGACATAAACCTTACCTCTGATCCTATGGTGGTTCATAAGTCGGCTAGCTTACTAGGGCCGACCAACTCATCCCCGATACTAGAAAGTAAACCTAGAAACTATGCATCTATGAGAGGACTCCTCTTTATACAAAGTACCTAGGAAAGCAGTAAATAAGGGAGACTCTCCCTTTACAAAGTAAGAAGAAAATCAAAATAAACTAAGACTTTCTTCAGAAAAGCTATAACTAAACAAAAAAATAGCCTAGCCGAAGAAAATTAGTGGCATCAAAAGGGTACAGGTGATTACTTGTACAAACAGAACTCAAATAATAGTAGTAGCTCAAGGTGGTTTCTTGATCCTTTTCAAATCTTTCCTCCTAAAATTTGGCATGCCCATTTTGTCTAGCTTGAAATGTCCCTGTGCTTCCTCTGGAAGGTGATGAAAGTTGAAGTATTGTTGAGGAGTATCTACCTAGTGGCTATGTTTAGAGAGAGCATCATCTACAAAATTTACTTCCCTATAGGTATGAATGCACTGGAAACTCTCCATCATAATGGTAAGATTAAGAAGAGAGGTGAGCTTCTCTTTGATGTTCCAAGGAGGTTTAAGAGTATAATTGAGCCATTTGGTGAGAAGTTTGGAGTCAACCTCAAGTATGACCATGCTATATCCATGTTGAATGCACCATGTAAGCCCAAAAATAGCCACTTGTAGCTCGGCCAGATTGTTAGTACCCATCCCAAAAGAGGCGGCAAAGGCATAGATAAAATTGCCGAGGTGATCTCTAAGAATACCACCCCCCAATGATGCCCGGATTATCTAAATCATTCCCATCCATGTTGAGTTTGATCATGTTAGCCGGAGGTTTAGTCCAAACAACTCTAATCACACTAAAATCATGCTTACACCTCTACACTAGAAGGATCAGATCTGTCTAGTTAGAGGGCCAAATAATATAAGGTAAAGCTGTGGTTAGGTGATTGACAATGTCTTTTGTGATGCAATACTTGACTCTAAAAGAATTGGACCAGTTTCCACCGTATTTACAAGCACATCTATTCTTCCAAAGGTTCCAACAAATGAAGATGGGAATAGAATTTAGAAGAAGCTTGTGAACTTCATTATTGTGCCTGGCTATCCACCATCTCATAAGCAAGTTTCTTAGAGAAGTATTTTCATGATTAATGCCCAGGGAAGTAGGAAAAAAATTCCAGATATGCTTAGAAAAATTCCCGAAGGTAAAAATGTGATCAATAGTGTCAACCCTCGGCCTGTAGCAACAAGAACATTCTGCAGGTTCATAATCGAAGGATGTGATTTTTTCGTTTGTTGGCAGCTTGCTTCTAAGAGCTCTACACAGCAAGGATACTTTAAATGGTATATTCTTTTTCCAAGTAAACGTATTAGTCATGGTCTTGTTCTTCTTTTGTCTCACAATTTCCCAAGCTGAAGAACAAGTGAACATTCTGTTAGCATTAGGCTTCCACACTGGATGATCCCAAACCCCTTCTTATAGTTGTAATTGAGTGTTGAGAATCTTATGAGTCAATTGTGGAGGAGAAATCTACCTCACCAATTGTTCATTCCAGTGATCGTCTCTGAAGAACTCCAAAACTTTGATGTTGTTGGGTCTAGTGTTGTCTAATCTATAATTAGCAATAGGACCCACATCTAACCAATCATCTTACCAAAAACAACATGTTCCGAAGTGAATAATCCACCGGATGTAAGTTTCAGCCTCATGTTTGTTCTTCAACATGTGTTTCCACATAAGCGATTGTCCAGTGTCCCATTTCTTAGCAATTGGGTTGGCTCTTTGACAATATTTAGTTTTAAGAAATTTCCCCCAAAGAGTATATTTAGTTCTGAACGTCCACCACTGCTTGTATTGGAAATAAAGATAAATATCATGTAATGATCTTACTCCTATACCCCCTTCATCATAAGGAAAGCTTAAAGTTTCCCAAGAAGCCTAGTGATACTTTCTTTTCTCTTTATCCCAACCCCAAAAGAAGTTGGCAGTAAGACATTTGATTTGCTTGAGAGTAGTATTGGTAGGTGATATAGCCGAGAGTATATGAATTAGGAGGGATTGAAGCACAAATTTAACAAGAGTAGCTCTTCCCCCAAAGCTAAGCATCTTAGTTTGCCAACCTCTGATTCTAGCCGCCACTTTGGAGACCATATCTAAAAAATATATCACTCTTTGGCCTCCAATGTACAGTGGATAACCTAAATAAGTGATAGGACTATCTTTCTAAGAGAATCCAGTGGTAGCTTTAATGGTATCAACAATCTCTTGAGGAGTATCGGCAGGAATCATGAAGTAGCTTTTGTCATTATTGATAAGTTGGCCGGAGACATTCTCTAAGTAGAGAAAACACCCATAATAAGATTCAAGGAACTTTCCTTAACAGAGAAGAATATAATCACATCATTTGCAAAGCTTATATGGTTAATTTGAGGCCCATTCTTCTCCATGTAGAAGCCTTGGTACAAATGGTGATTGTGAAGGTTGTTTAACATCCTAGAAAGCATTTCAGCACCGAGAATGAACAGATTTGGGGAAAGTGGATCACCTTGCTTTAGCCCCCTAGTAGAATGGATAAAACCATGCCTAGACCCATTAATAATGATAGAATACCAATTATTACCAATGATTCTCCACTCTCACCAAACCCCATTTTTCTCCGAATCAGACCAATAAAGGACCAGGAGACCTTGTCGTATGCTTTTTCCATATCTAGCTTGATGACTACATTATCACCCTCATTTGGTTTCATGATGCCATGAGTGATCTCATGAGCCACCATGATGTTCTCTGAGATTCTTTTACCTTTGACAAAACTCGATTGATTATCCGATATGAGTGACGGAAGAATAGGGGCAAGTCTTAGGCAAAGTAGCTTGGAAATGATCTTGTTGGTGAAGTTACTAAGGCTTATAGGTCTGAATTCAGAGAATTTAGTAGGATGGCCTACTTTTGGGAGTAGAACCAAACATGCAGGGGAGAAATATTTGGGAATAATATGACCACAAAAGAAGGATTAGACAATGTCGAGGAGATCATTACAAATAATTTCCCAACAAGCTTGGAAAAACTTGCCATTCATCCCATTCGGTCCTGCTGCAGAATGAGGATTCATAGAGAACACAACTTGTTTCAACTCTTCTTTAGTAGGCATGGCATAGAGGATCTGATTTTGCTCATCAGTAACCAATCTGGGAATATAATTAAGAGCTTCATCACTGATCCTTTTCTCTTCACCAGTAAAAATATTTTAGAAGTGGTTGCAAGCACCTCTTGCAATATCATCATCACCTTGAATAAACTCTCCTTGCTTCTCACAAATTTTATGAATAAAGAGTCTTCTTCTTCTACCTCTCATCAAAGCATGGAAGTACCTAGAGTTAGCATCCCCTTCTTTAAACCAATGAAGTTGAGTTTTCTTGTTGAGAATGGACTCTTCAAGTTTCATGTATCTTATGTATTCAGCATTCAAACTATGGAGCTTAGTTTGATTCTCATCAGTGTTGTTGTTGAGGAGATCATCTTCAGCAATTCAGACTTTTTCTTCATACTCTTTCACAGTAGCATAAATATCACTATATTCCTTTCTAGACCAGTTGCTAAAAGTAGTTGAAAGTCTTTTTAATTTCACATTAAATCTCCACATGGGGTTGCCCTCTATTTCTCTGTTCCAACAAGTTTTAACAGTATCCATAAAGTTCAGGTGATCAGTTCAGCAGTGTAAAAATTTGAAGTATCTGGTGATGTTTTCATTTCTCATAGTAAGCTCACAAAGTAAAGGATTATGGTCAGACCCAACAGAAGGAAGATGTGTAATGGAAGTATGAGGCATAATTTCCAACCACTTATCATTAACCATAGCTCTGTCTAATCTTTTCCAAATCCTTGAGTTTAGAACCCTTTGATTGCACCAAGTGTATTTCTGGCCACCGAAACCAAGATTTGTAAGTCCACACGCTTTTGTCACACCAATAAATTCAAAACTCTTATTCATATTATAAGGAAGGCCTCTTATCTTCTCATCAAGATCAGTAATCACGTTAAAATCTCCGATGGTACACCAAGTGTCACACCCCAAGCTTACCTCTAGATGTAACACCGTGCTTAGTGTCATAAGTGACCCCAAGCTAACCCATGGTGTGGCATATCTAAATAATTTTTGTATAAAATGTGAACTATACGGAAGTTGAAAACTTTAAAATATCTGAATATATAATATAAATAAGAGTGTACTGAGTCTGAAAACAATATTAACTACTCAATAGCTGCATCTAGTCTATGTCTTAAAGCCTCTAACTGATATGAGTTTTTGGGAGATTCCCTAAGCTAACTCCAATAATCTGAAATTGAAATGTAAAGACGGAAAGCTTAAAGCATATCTAGCGTCCTCGTATTATGAGGACTCACCGCTGAAGCTATTGAGTAAGGACTAGAAATCGAGCTAACTGCGGCTTGGATACCGAGTGCCTAAACCTACATTATAAAATAATATAGCACAAAAGTATGCGT
Source organism: Jaltomata sinuosa (assembly GCA_003996215.1). NCBI lineage: Eukaryota > Viridiplantae > Streptophyta > Magnoliopsida > Solanales > Solanaceae > Jaltomata > Jaltomata sinuosa. The sequence goes on along the minus strand of QJPP01000607.1, from coordinate 172,090 downwards.
CAGTACTTTGAATGTACTGAGCGTGCGGGATATGTGCTAAGCTGAACAACATAAAGACTGAAATAGAGATATATACTAAAACATGAACTGAGCGATAAACTGAATGCAATGACCAAGTAAATAACATAAATATTGTAACATGTTGAGCTGAGTTGAATAACTGAATACAAGGTCAATGCAAGGATGAATCTGACTGTGGGAGCTACTATTAACCGACATATCCCAAGCTGAGCTAACTATGGGGCCAACCTGTAACCTTAGATGGAAGTGTGTTCATACCTTTAAAAGGGTACAAACGAGTCTAACATGGATCCACTAAACTGATATCCCCAAGGAACAAGGGTGACCAGCCTAAAGCTGACAGCTGACCCCCTTTATACCCACGGTGGCGCCGTAGTTCTGGGACTTAGGGACTGTTACTAAAGGTCTCAGTCTAAAGCTGACAGTAGAGCCTTCATACCTTCATCCGCTCGGTATTAAGCCTACTCCCAACTGAATGTATAAGTAATAAAATGCAAACTGAAGTACTGGATAGATCAAATACTGGTAATCAATTGAGAATGCAAATATAGTGATACTGAAGGTGATAGCATTCTAATTCTAAAGCATAATTGTCTGAATTATCTGACTAGCAAGTATAAGTTATGAGAATTGAAATTAACAGAAGCTAGGGTTACTGAACTATGTACAATTGACTATGCTAATTCTCCAAGAAATATGTAATGATTATCGTACAAGCAATAGAATCTGAGTTGCAATGATTTCCTAATGTTTAGAAACCCTAGGTCTGAAGAACTAATGGAGAACTGGAGAACTGAACTGAATCTAGGGACCCAATGGGTGAAAGGAACCCACTAGTGGAATCCCACATACCTGGAAGAGAATCTACGGAGTAAAATCCTTGGATTTTAGGGCTGAGCTTGAAGGAACCTCTTGCTTGTTCTTGGGAGAAACTGTCGCCCCTTTTCTCCTTTTCTTTCTAAGGGTCTGATGATTTTAGGAGAATGAGTGATTTAGGTAGATTTTGATAATTAATTAGGCTTAGTCTAAGCAAAATCATGTAGCTTAGGCCTTAAAAGAGAAAGGAAAGGTTCGGAATACCCCTGGGAATTTTAAAAGAGAGCTGCTGAAAATTGCGACTCAGGTACCACGACTCGGTTGACGAACTGTATTCCTGGATGATGGACCATAAACTGAATCGTGGTTTTGTCCATGAGTCTTGGGGGTTCTCTGATCTGAGGAAACCATGACTCCACAAGATGGACCATGGTTCTGAACGATGGTTCATCGTGTGACTCGTGGTTCCTGGGACTTTAGCTGAGGGTCCTCTGGTCTGAGGATTTCTTAAGTCAAAGGACAGGCCGTGGTTCTGAAGTACGGTCCATAGTCTGACTCGTGTTTCTGATTCAAGGTCTAAGGGTCCTCTGATTATGGGGAACCACGAGTGATAAGATGGACCATGGTTCTAAACTACGGTCTATAATCCCATCCGTGATTCTGAGGAAGGAACTTGGTACTTCTCTTATCTGAGGAAACCATGACTCCACAAGATGGTTCGTGGTCCTAGACTATAGCTCGTGGTCTGACTCGTGGTTCCTAGAACATGAACTGGGGGTTCTCTAGAAAATGGAACTACAGTTGAGATGACAGACTATGGTTCCAAACCACGGTCCGTGATCTTGACCGTGGTTTCTAGAAACTTGAATTTTGTTTGAAATTTTTCTTGAGTTCAGTGAAGTAGCTGGTTCAGATCCTGGGGTGTTACAATATCTTCACCTTGAGATCATTTGTCACGACCCGATTTCTCAAGTCATGATGGCACCTACCATCCCCAGTAGGCGAACCAATTTTCGTAGCCCAGAATGGTTAGTAATGGGCTACTACCTAACCAAAACGCACCAGCAAACAGAAATAAGCGAAAGCAAAACTCGAATATAAATACATAAAGGAAACTACACCAACCCCAAGACTTGGTATCAATAGTACAGAAGCTTCTCATAGGATACAAGTGCTAGTAGTAACAAAATACAACATAAATTGCCTCCGAAAGTACAAGGAGCAACAGTACAACAGATGAGATGTAGACAAGCCCCGACCGTCAGGTGCTCACCCTAGTCTCAAAGATCCAAAAGATGCACGAGTCTCCAATGTGATCAACGGCGAAAGCTCAGCTAATATCTGCACAAAAAAGTGCAGAAGTGTAGTATGAGCACCAAAACCACGGGTACTCAGTAGGTATCATAGGCCGACTGAGCGCATATAAGATATAAAAGCAGTAAGTAATAGATAGCAACAAAGCAGTCACTGAGGCAATAAGCAAGGCACAAGGAGCTAGCACAGATCATCGATAACCAAGAGCTTCAAGTAACACATGCTAGCACAGAGATACAATTACTTAGAATCACAGGTGAAGGAAAGGAGAACACACCTGGAGTCCTTGCATAATAATATAAGTAAGTAGAGAGAGAGTTGAGAAAATGGCGGTATACCGGTAACCTCAAGTAAAAGGAAAAGACAGAGAGCAGTCAAACATACTCAAAATGGAATTAACGAGTATAAGGAAGTCATAACACCAATCCAATCACATGATAGCATAACCAGGGAATCACCTCACAAGTGCAACCCTAGGATGAATTAACTAGGCCACAATAACAAAGAGATACCACTCAACTTCTCACAAGGATAGAGCCAGAGTCTCACACTCTGCTCAGAAGGCCACTCAAAAGTGCCTCAATAAGATAGGACTCTAAATCCCTCTCAAAAATCACAAATCCCACAACCAAAGCCTCAACAGGCTATCCATCACTAATCTTTCAAGAACCGGGTGCCAAGACAAGCTCTAAATAAAGACATGAGTAAATATAGTCTACCTACAGTCCCAACGGCCGCCCACACAACCGAGGAACACAATCAAGTGAAAGCAAACCCTCCGACATCCCATACTACCGGAGCGTACATTGAACACACAGCAAACAAGGGTGGAATCCAATGCATGATATGATATGATATGATGTGTGAAATAGAACCTCTGTATGTACCTCCTCCAGTGCCAATCAGGCCCAGCAGGCAGGTTCTAAGGAAGGACTCCGCCTGTATACCTCTACTCCACCGTATACCCTTCCCTCTGGCGCACGCAGCCCGAAGCCCCAGGCCCAGAGCGGCAAGGTCCATGGAGGTCCCCGACCCCATACTAAAACTCAGTATCAAGACATGTCATCCGGAAGCAAGTCCGGGATCAAGATAGAGACCCAGTCTCAAGTATGCATGCCCAGACCCCGTCCAGGACTAAAGTAGTAGAAAATGCCTCAAAAACCCCTCCAAGGGTGCCCGGGCGTAACCGGGTCTAAAACTGTAGTAAATCAAGTCTAGTGCTCCACCCCGCAGAGACTAGTATCAGTAATAAAATTAAGTCTGGTGCTCTTCCACGCAGAGACTAGTATCAGTAATAAAATCAAGCCTGGTGCTCTTCCCCGCAGAGACTAGTACCAGTTATAAAATCAGTGCGAAAACATCTAAAAATCCCCTTTTCTATCAACAACAGTACCAAAAAATGGGCCCACAGGGCCATGCAAATTTAGGAAAACTGTCAGTAGTGGCTCACAGCCAAAACTGTAGTAAAACATGTAGGGGAAAACCTTTTTCATAGATGATATGCTCGCACACAAATATAAAAGTAGCCCAACGGCTCACAACAATTCCTATCTGCCCTGCACAGGCCTAATAGATACTCAGCAGACATAACCAGCCTAAAAGGATAATCTCTATGTCTGGGACTCGCGGATATTCCCAAATAGCCCACCATCTATGTTCTAGAGTTAATACAAGGCCACACAGGACCACAAAGGTAATATACATTACTACGCAAATACTACAAACAACGTATCAAATAGACGGACGAAAGGCGGACAAGGTCTGGGGTACCAACCTATAACAACCCATCCAAGGATGCTAATTAATGAAGTTATAACCTATATACGCAGAGTCTAGATAGGGGAAAACCATAACCTACCTGTCATCCGATGACTAGCTGCGGGAATGGCATCATCTAGACTCGAACAGCTTCGGGAAGCTTTGAATCACATAAAACAAATACTTTCAACTGAATCCCCAAAGGCGTCTCTATGAAGCCTGACCAACCAAGGTAATAGAACAATTGCTAGAATCGACAAGGCTACAAGAACGAGCCATAGCCAATTGATAAGGTGTTAATGTCACACTCGTGACCAACCAAATCCAAAACGTAAAAATGAGGCCAATAACAATAACAAATGGAAGCTAAATCCAACAACAATACGTTAACCACATCTCAAAGGAGCGACGAGCTCCCAAGGCACTATTTCAAGGCGTACTTCATGTCATTCAATCCAATAACTATCGTACGTGACTCCAATAAGAATCACACCAACTCCCAGTACCACCAACACCTTAACACCATCAACATACAACAATAACAACCCAATTTAATATGACAAAGGGGCTGCCCAGAGCCACAGATCCAAAATACCGCTTCGTGGCTCAGAAATCCATAAAACAATACTAGAATATATAATAACGAAGGAGGGTCATAGGAGGAAGGTTACCTCGACAAAGGACTTTGAAATACCAAGATAAACATGCTGTTATAAGGACCCACCACGAGCTGTAACAATATACGGCAAGAAAACACGACAAACATGCCGATAACGATAAGTTCTCCTCGGAATTGATTCTAAATCTCAAATTAAGAATGAGTCGAGGATTTAGAACCCTTACCTTCCGATAATCAAATGATAATAGCATAAAAATATCAGTTCCACGAACTGCCTCCTTGCAGTAGCAACAAACGTATCCAAATCCAACAAGAAACTACTACAAGTTATCAAAAAATACAACTTTTCGTGACTAGAAGCTTAGAATCTTGATTCTACAAATAGATAAGTGTACGGGATCCATACCTCGCCAATATAACTCTGTAGCTACTAACAAATACTCAGAAAACATCTGCTGGATTGCTGCATCAACACCCACGAAGATACGCCATGAAATCGACGGGGAAAACTATACCAAAATGACGAGCTCGCGACGTAGAGCAACTTCCGTTAAACTTCTGAATTGAAAGGATCAAAGTCCATGGATTATTTATGGACTCTCCCTCTGATTTTCTAAGAATTTTGGGTGAAAATATGGGTTAAAACGAAGGAGAAATCAGCTTTTATAAGCTGAACCGACTTAGGACGTAGGCCCCATCTTGACGTGTCTGCTTGCGCAGTCTTACAAAAATGTGAATATCTCTCTATTCTAAAGTCGTATGAATGAACGGTTTGGTGCGTTGGAAAATAGACTCGTAGACCTTAGATTTGGTATATTTGGGGCCCATAACTCTTTATAGATAGGGAGAAACACTCCAAGATATTTAACCCAAATTTGAAGAGAATTCCTTAAAGGAATTTACAATAACTTTTTCCGACTTTTGTTACGCAACTTGCTTGACTTCAAAACTTAACATATGACCATTTTGTGATTATAATACCTCATAAAACATCCTTCTTAGTGTATTATACACTATTAATCTTACCTCGAAAGTACGGGTTACTTTAAACCTTCAAACGGGCGAGGTGTTACACGAGGCATTTCTTTAACTCGAACTTTTGAGTAAGGGATTCCTTTGACCTAGAACCTTGATTTAATTCTTTGATATTACCAAGAATATTGTCGGAAGTCATCAATTTCCAAAGTTGAAGCTCTAAAATAAGGAACGACCATAAAGACCAAACAAATGGCCCGGGCACCAAACTACCGGTCCCGACAAGCCATAAATGACTTGGGCCGCTACAAGTAAGCTCTAATGGTACAAGAAAGGAGAAAATGTGTAAATGATCGAAAGGGTCATTACATTATCCACTACTAAAAGGGCTTTCGTCCCCGAAAGTCAGGAAGGAAGAAAATACCAGAGATTTAAGAATAGCGGATACGACGCCCGCACTACTCTCTCAGACAACCCGGGTAGCCTCCACGACCGGACGGCACCCAATAGAACAGAACCAAAGAAAGCAACCAAGTGTTAATTTCTTACTAGCCAAGCTATATTTCAACCTCCAAAGATCCGCCAACCCAAACTGAACCTCGAGAATCTTAACCGAAAATCACCTACACAACACCAAAACAAGAGCACTAAGGCTATCAACACACAAAACTCGAATCCTCAATACTATGCCAAGTTTACTAGAAAATCCATCAACCCAAAACTCCAACTCATGAGCCCGCTGATCCACAAAACCCCTTTTTTTTATTCTGAACCAAATCTTTTAGCACCACAAATAGGAAGCTGCATACAAGACGAATACTCAAACCACCCTCGAAGCATCAACTGACACACCGGAGATCCATAGTTCATGCTTATACTTTACCACGAACGAAGTCACCCACTTTATTCAAACTCGTTTTAAGCCAAGATATAGGCTACTAGCCTTTTCCATCTAAGATAACAAGCCGTAGCATATCATTGAAAACGAAATTACATGCCCTGACTGACCATCAACCAACGAACGAACACTTTTGCTAACATCAAACTTGCTAACTGAACCGTGCCAGGTCTGAATCAGCTGAAAGTGAATGAACCAGGGAAACCCACCCAAAAGACCCAAACCAAAACCATGATCCTGCAAGAAGTGTGGTAAGCCTACCACGAAGTCTGTAACCATAAGCCTACCACGAAGTCTGTAACCATAAGCCAAGCTCCCAACTCTAGAAAACACTACTGCTACTCCGAACACTCGAACACCATTTGAATGTGAAATTGCCTTACGAATATCACCTCAGGAAGAAGTCCACCATGCCACAATATCAAGTCCAAACACCCCGAAGGAAAAGGAAAAAGGTGCCTGGGGTTCAAAGTTACCATCTAGCCATAGAAATTTTTTGCATATACTTTCAACTCATTCCTTTGGCTTGAATCAACCGCTCTACTGGTTCTACAAACAACCAACCACTTCGAAGCATATATCATAACGAACTTCTCGTCCATACTGGCCGAGTCTAACCAACACTAGAACCCCACATACATAACAACTCCGGAGGAATCAATTAAACAAGATTTCAAATCCTGGGCAAACGAATGGCTATTACCAGTCTCTACATATCATCAGAGCTCAAAATAGTCTCTCTAGTCTCAACCCACACAAGTTGACCACATAAAACATACACCACTGCTGAAGCTCAAACTTACGCCGTTGGGTCTGTCCAACCATGGTAGAAGAACCTCGTACTAACTAGAACACTGCTAAAATCTAGAATATCTCGCCTCTTGCAGAGGTTAGCCCAGGACTAGGTGTCCAAGGCCAATAGTCGCATCCACAACTGAAGTAAAGAAGCTAAGTTGCCCGCACCCACTGCCTCCCGGCACTAGGATGTTGCAACCAAATAGAAACTACCACGAACCATTCGATGTAACCTACCAAGCCATGATTCTGAACCCCAACTTTCAAAACTGCCAACTAAAGCTTGGTCGAACCAGGATGCTGCCAATGAACACTTAGGAACCCAAGCCAACTAGGCCTGAATATGCAAGTTGCCAACACCGCAATTTCTACTGAAACAAAACCAATCGATGGAAAACCCACGGCAATCTGTAGACGGCTAAATAGAATCACCGACACATAATCCCAAAGCAAACCTTCATCGCTACCTCAGGCAACTACAAGGACACATAAACACATACAAAGAGTATCTCCCTTCTTTTTCAACTAAACAAAAATGCTTCCTTAGCACATACTAAACCTTACAAATCCTTTCTCGAATAAGAACCTGAAGCCATTACCTTACTACTCATAGCTACACGTCAAATTCAATAAGGCAGGAGAAGGATGGGCCAGATGCCCAACTCACCCGAAATGCTTACAAATACAACCTAACCATGAGGTTACGATCAACACTTAGTCGGAAGTGCTTAAAGTCAAGACCCAATCACGATGCCAACATCTAGAGCTCATCGAACGAACTACGATCAAGATTCATTCCAACTGGAGCTAGGGATACAACAAAACACCCAACGGACCAGGAAGTGGAGGAGAATATGGGAACAACCCACATACCTACCAACCTCCTAAAGTAATCAACAAAGAGGGTCGACTATAGACACTCGGGAGACCAAACCAATCTATGCACACTAGCATAACCAATATCTCCCAACTGAGGCAAAATCATAACTCCGGCCAAACTACCGGTAATACACCAAACCATCACACGGATCTCTAGCCACGCTAGATAACGGCTTAGGCAACAACCATCTAGGACCGCTCAACAAGGGCAACTCAACCAAAAGTCCAAAATCACAATGAAACAGGGATAACCCAACTAGAAATAGACTAACAAGAACTACCCACGAGCTACAACTCCGGGAAAACACCTCTCAAGGCTAACTTACCCCTATCCACTACTAAAGAATAAACTACCAATAAAATAACATATTGGTACTACAATTTGGGTATCCAAAAAACTTAAACAAATAGCAGGTAGGTATATAAGAAAATAAACGACAGAAGGGATAGAATCGCAGCGCGAGTAGGACTATCACAAGTCGAAGGTAGCAAAAGCCTAACCTGGAGCAACGATATCAGGAACCTCTACCTATGCCCCACCAAAGGAGTATCAAGCTGATGGGATATAACTCTGGACTGAGTAGTCAAAACTGAAGGCCCAACCGGCCCTCACTGGGGACAAGCTCTATAAAGGTGACCAATCTCTCCACAATGATAACAACCAGGCTGTCCGGGATACACAATCGTGGGGTAATTCCTAGAAAAGTGCCCATGCTCACCACACCAAAAATAGCCTATACCATATGAAGTCCGACAGGAAAATCTTACCTCGTACTCCAATATCGACAGACAACCTTGCTGAAGAACTAGAAGCTCAACTATAACTGAAGCAACACTCACAGAACCAGGTACTGAAACACTCACCGGAGGGATCAGAGTCCTAGCCACGGTGTCCTGAAGCACTGAGGTCGCTATAAATCCAATCAGAGGTTGGGCTGACCCCACACCCCCTATTTAGTACGGTAAAGCCGCACTCTGGAGTCCTGGTGCTGATAGAAGCACTGAAGCAATAGGCACAGAAGCCTCGGCACCAACCGCTAATGCACTCGTATGAGGCATCTCAGATGAATGAATAACCAAAGTCTAGAAGTCAATAAATCCACAAACGCACGATGAGGAGCCAAAAAGATGTAACTTTTCCTAATAATGCCCTGTAGCCTCCCACAGATAGGATACGTACGTCATCATACCAATCCACGAGACTCTACTCAGAAACTTGCTTCTGTACCATGACATCGGTGAACCTAGGGCTCTGATACCAAGCTGTCACGGCCCGATTTCTCAAGTCATGATGGCACCTACCATCCCCAGTAGGCGAACCAATTTTTGTAGCCCAGAACGGTTAGTAATGGGCTACTACCTAACCAAAACGCACTAGCAAGCAGAAATAAGCGAAAGCAAAACTCGAATATAAATACATAAAGGAAACTACACCAACCCCAAGAATTGGTATCAATAGTACAGAAGCTTCTAATAGGATACAAGTGCTAGTAGTAACAAAATACAACATAAATTGCCTCCGAAAGTACAAGGAGCAACAGTACAACAGATGAGATGTAGACAAGCCCCGACCGTCAGGCGCTCACCCTAGTCTCAAAGATCCAAAAGTTGCACGAGTCTCCAACATGATCAACGGCGAAAGCTCAGCTAATATCTGCACAAAAAAGTGCAGAAGTGTAGTATGAGCACCAAAACCACGGGTACTCAGTAGGTATCATAGGCCGACTGAGCGCATATAAGATATAAAAGCAGTAAGTAACAGATAGCAAGAAAGCAGTCACTAAGGCAATAAGCAAGGCACAAGGAGCTAGCACAGATCATCCATAACCAAGAGCTTCAAGTAACACATGCTAGCACAGAGATACAATTACTTAGAATCACAGGTGAAGGAAAGGAGAACACACCTGGAGTCCTTGCACAATAATATAAGTAAGTAGAGAAAGAGTTGAGAAAATGGCGGTATACCGGTAACCTCAAGTAAAAGGAAAAGACAGAGAGCAGTCAAACATACTCAAAATGGAATCAACGAGTATAAGGAAGTCATAACACCAATCCAATCACATGATAGCATAACCAGGGAATCACCTCACAAGTGCAACCCTAGGATGAATTAACTAGGCCACAATAACCAAGAGATACCACTCAACTTCTCACAAGAATAGAGAAAGAGTCTCACACTCTGCTCAGAAGGCCACACAAAAGTGCCTCAATAAGATAGGACTCTAAATCCCTCTCAATAATCAAATATCCCACAACCAAAGCCTCAACAGGCTAGCCATCACTAATCTTTCAAGAACCGGGTGCCAAGACAAGCTCTAAATAAAGACATGACTAAATATAGTCTACCTACAGTCCCAACGGCCGCCCAAACAACCGAGGAATACAATCAAGTGAAAGCAAACCCTCCGACATCCCATACTATCGGAGCGTACACTGAACACACAGCAAACAAGGGTGGAATCCAATGCATGATATGATATGATATGATATGAAATAGAACCTCTGTATGTACCTCCTCCGGTGCCAATCAGCAGGCAGGTTCTATGGAAGGACACAGCCTGTATACCTCTACTCCACCGTATACCCTTCCCTCCGGCGCATGCAGCCCGAAGCCCCAGGCCCAGAGCGGCAAGGTCCATGGAGGTCCCCGACCCCATACTAAAACTCAGTATCAAGACATGTCATCCGGAAGCAAGTCCGGGATCAAGATAGAGACCCAGTCTCGAATATGCATGCCCAGACCCCGTCCAGGACTAAAGTAGTAGAAAATGCCTCAAAAACCCCTCCAAGGGTGCCCGGGCGTAACCGGGTCTAAAACTGTAGTAAATCAAGTCTAGTGCTCCTCCCCGCAGAGACTAGTATCAGTAACAAAATCAAGTCTGGTGCTCTTCCCCGCAGAGACTAGTATCAGTAATAAAATCAAGTCTGGTGCTCAACCCCACAGAGACTAGTACAAGTAATAAAATCAGTGCAAAAACATCCAAAAATCCCCTTTTCTATCAACAACAGTACCAAAAAAGGGCCCCCGGGGCCATACAAATTTAGGAAAACTGTCAGTAGTGGCTCACAGCCAAAACTGTAGTAAAACATGTAGGGAAAACCTTTTTCATGGATGATATGCTCGCACACAAATATAAACGTAGCCCAACGGCTCACAACAATTCCTATAAGCCCTGCACAGGCCCAATAGCTACTCAGAAGACATAACCAGCCTAAAAGGATAATCTCTATGTCCGGGACTCGCAGACATTCCCAAATAGCCCACCATCTATGTTCCAGAGTTAATACAAGGCCACACAGGACCACAAAGGTAATATACATTACTACGCGAATACTACAAACAACGTATAAAATAGACGGACGAAAGGCGAACAAAGTCTGGGGTACCAACCTATAACAACCTATCCAAGGATGCTAATTAATGTAGTTATAGCCTATATACGCAGGGTCTAGATAGGGGAAAATCATAACATACCTATCATCCGATGACTAGCTGTGGGAACGGCATCGTCCAGACTCAAACAGCTCCGGGAAGCTTTGAATCACATAAAACAAATTCTTTCAACTGAATCCCCAAAGACCGTCTCTATGAAGCCTGACCAACCAAGGTAATGGAATAATTGCTAGAATCGATAAGGCTGCAAGAACGAGCCATAGCCAATTGATAAGGTGTTAATGTCAGACTCGCGACCAGCCAAATCCAAAGCATAAAAAGGAGGCCAATAATAATAACAAATGGCAGCTAAATCCAACAACAATACGTTAACCACATCTCAAAGGAGCGACGAGCTCCCGAGGCACTATTTCAAGGCGTACTTCATGTCATTCAATCCAATAACTATCGTACGTGACTCAAATAAGAATCACACCAACTCCCAGTACCTCCAATACCTTAACACCATCAACATACAACACTAACATCCCAATTTAATATTACAAAGGGGCTGCCCAGAGCCACAGATCCAAAATACCCTTTCGTGGCTCAGAAATCCATAAAATAATACTAGAACATATAATAACGAAGGAGGGTCATAGGAGGAAGGTTACCTCAACATAAAGCTTTAAAATACCCAGCTAAACATGATGTTATAAGGACCCACCATGAGCTGTAACAATATACGGCAAGAAAACACGACAAACATGCCGATAACGACAAGTTCTCCTCGGAATTGATTCTAAAGCTCAAATTAAGAATGAGTCGAGGATTTAGAACCCTTACCTTCCGATAATCAAATGATAATAGCATAAAAATATCAGTTCCACGAAATTCCTCCTTGCAGTAGCAACAAACGTGTCCAAATCCAACAAGAAACTACTACAAGTTATCGAAAAATACAACTTTTCGTGACTAGAAGCTTAGAATCTTGATTCAACAAATAGATAAGTGTACGGGATCCATACCTTGCCAATATAAATCTGTAGCTACTGCCAAATACTCAGAAAACATCTGATGGATTGCTGCATCAACACCCATGAAGATACGCCATGAAATCGACGGGGGAAACTATACCAAAATGACGAGCTCGCGACGTAGAGCAACTTCCGTTAAACTTCCGAATTGAAAGGATCAAAGTCCATGGATTATTTATGGACTCTCCCTATGATTTTATATGAATTTTGGGTGAAAAATATGGGTTAAAACGAAGGATAAATCAGCTTTTATAAGCTGAACCGACTTAGGATGTAGGCTCCACCTTGACGTGTCTGCTTGCACAGTCTTACGAAAATGTGAATATCTCTCTATTCTGAAGTTGTATGGATTAACGGTTTAGTGCGTTGGAAACTAGACTCGTAGACCTTCGGTTTGGTATATTGGGAGCCCACTAACTCTTTATAGATAGGGAGAAACACTCCAAGACATTTAACTCAAATTTGAAGAGAATTCCTTAAAGGAATTTACAATAACTTTTTCCGACTTTTGTTACGCAACTTGCTTGACTTCAAAACTTAACATATGACCATTTTGTGATTATAATACCTTATAACACATCCTTATTAGTGTATTAGACACTATTAATCTTACCTCAAAAGTACGGGTTACTTTAAACCTTCAAACGGGCGAGGTGTTACACGAGGCATTTTTTTAACTCGAACTTTTGAGTAAGGTATTCCTTTGACCTAGAACCTTGGTTTAATTCTTTGATATTACCAAGAATATTGTCGGAAGTCAGAAATTTCCAAAGTGGAAGCTCTAAAATGAGGAACGGCCATAAAGACCAAACAAATGGCCCGGGCACCAAACTACCGGTCCCGACAAGCCATAAATGACTTGGGCCACTACAAGTAAGCTCTAATGGTACAAGAAAGGCGAAAATGTGTAAATGACCGGAAGGGTCATTACATCATTCTTCCTCAAATGAAGACTAACTAATTTTTAGTTTGGAGGGAAAGTGCTGCAATACCTACCAACTGAATACTAGAAGCTGATATCTGACTGAGTCTAGTCCTGAGTTCATGGAAACATGCTGAAAATACTAGAAAAGTTGGGAAAACATGATACTGAGACTGGCATGCATATAAGGAAAGTGATATTCTAGAGAAGAAATATTACCTCAAACTGAAATAGTATCGGAAGAAAAGAGGTGAGGGTACTTGTTCATCACGGCTGCTTCTGCTTCCCAAGTAGCTCTTTCAACTGACTGATTCCTCCACAAAACTTTTACCGAAGCGATTTCCTTATTTCTCAACCTACGAACCTGACGGTCAAGAATCTCAATTGGAACTTCCTCATAGGTGAGGCTATCCTTCACAACCACACTCTTTAAAGTCACTATCAATGTCGAATCACCCACACACTTCTTCAACAAAGGAATGTGTAAAACTGGGTGAAATGCTGCTAGCTCTGCTAGTAACTCTAACTCATAAGCCACATTACCAATCCTCTTCAAGATTCTGTAAGGACCTACATATATGGGACTAAGCTTTCTTTTCTTGCCAAATCTCATCACCCCCTTAATGGGTGACACTTTTAGGAAGACCCAATCGTTGATTTCAAACTCTAAGTCCCTTATCCTGACATCTGCATAGGACTTCTGACGACTCTGAGCCGTCTTTAGTATTTATCTGATGAGATAAACTTTCTCCATATTCTCATGCACCGAATCTAGCCCAATCAAGGCTGCTTCACCTACTTCAAACCAACCAACCGGTGACCTGCATCTAGGCCCATAAAGTGCATCATATGGGGCCATTTGAATACTGGAATGGAAACTATTATTGTAGGAAAACTCTATGAGAGGTAGGTGATCATCCCAACTACCCTTGAAATCGATCACGCAAGCTCTCAACATGTCCTCTAAAATCTGAATGGTACGATCTGCCTGACTATTCGTCTGCAGATGAAATGTTGTACTGAGATTCACCTGAGTACCAAGACCTTTCTAAAATGATATCCAAAAATGAGATGTAAACTAAGGACCCCTATCTAAGATTATAGACAAGGGAACCCCATGCAACCTGACTATCTCGCTGATGTAGAGTCTAGCATAGTCCTTCATAGAATCTGTAGTCTTGACAGCCAAGAAGTGAGCTGACTTAGTAACCCTGTCCACTATCACCCAAATAGAGTCATGTTGTCTGCGAGTACAAGGTAAACTCATAATAAAATCCATGTTGATCACCTCCCACATCCAAGTAGGAATGCTAAAATCCTGAGTCACACCTCCTGCTGGCAGTTCGGACACTTAGCCACAAAATCTGCAATGTCCCTCTTCATGCTATTCCACCAATAGACTTCCATAGATCATGGTACATCTTAGTGGCACCACGATGAATAGAATATCTAGAATTATGGGCTTTTGAAAGGATCTGCTGCCTCAACTCACCTACATTAGGTACACATAACTGACCCTGGTAGTGAAGCACACCATCTCCCCCTTGGGAGAAAACCTCTACCATCTGCTGATGAACTGCGCTTTTTGACTTAAGCAGTATGGGATCACTATCCTGTTTCTCTTTAACCTCTGCTACCAATAAAGATTTTGACCCATTCTGGACTATCACACCACCATTTGTCATGTCCATAAGGCAAACTCCTAAATGGCAAGCCTGTGAACATCTCTGGATAACTCTTTCTTCTATTCCTCAACATGTTACACACTACCCATGGATAGTCTGCTGAGGGCATCAACCACTACATTGGCCTTACCCGGATGGTAGAGCACATTCATATCATAATCTTTGAGGAACTCAAGCCACCTTCTCTGACAAAGATTCAACTCTTTCTGGGTGAACACATACTGGAGGCTCTTATGACCTGTGAACACATCAACATGAACACCATACAAGTAATGTATTCAAATTATTAGGGAAAACACAATAGATGCAAGCTCTAGGTCATGAGTCAGGTAGTTCTTTTCATGAATCTTAAGATGTCTGGAGGCATAGGCTATGACGTTACCCTACTGCATCAAAACACAACCCAAGCTGACCCTGGATGCATCGCAATAAACCACAAATCCATCAGAACCCTCTGGTAGAGTCAAAACAGGAGTTATAGTCAACCTGGTCTTTAATTCTAGGAGGTTTTTCTTGCACTCATTTGACCACTGAAATATGATCTTTTTTGAGTCAACTTGGTCAATGGGGCATCTATGGATGAAAATCCTTCAACAAACCTCCTGTAGTAACTGGCCAAACCTAAGAAACTCTTGATATCTGTCAGAGAGGTGGGTCTGGGCCAGTTCTTCACTGCCTCAATCTTTTGAGAATCAACTCAGATTCCCTCATTAGATACCACATGACCAAGGAATGCAACTGACTTCAACCAAAATTCACACTTGCTGAACTTAGCGAATAACTGGCAATCCTTGAGAGTTTACAGAACAACTCTTAGATGGTTCGCATGCTCCTCCTTACTCCAAGAATATATGAGGATATCATCAATGAAGACAATGAGTAAGAAATCCAAATACTATTTGAACACCCTATTCATCAAGTCCATGAAAGTTGCAGGAGCATTCGTTAGTCCAAAAGACATAACTACAAATTCCTAGTGACCATACCAAGTCCTGAAGGTTGTCTTTGGGATGTCACTATTTTTGACTCTGAGCTGATGATTGCTGAACTTGAGGTCTATCTTAGAGAAGTAACTAGCACCCTGAAGCTGGTTGAACAAGTCATCAATCTTTGGGATGGGATACTTATTCTTCATTGTGACTTTGTTCAACGAATGGTAATCGATGCATTTCTTGAGAGAACCATCTTTCATAAGCACGAAGAGAACTAGAGCACCCCATCGAGAGATGTTGGATCTGATGCAGCCCTTATCTAGAAGGTCTTTCAATTGTTCTTTCAATTCCTCAAGCTCAGCTGGAGCCATTCTATAAGGAGGAATCAAAATAGGCAGGGTATCTGGAGGAGATCTATTCCGAAGTTGATTTCACTTTTGGAAGGATATCTGAGCAGATCCTCTGGAAACACTCCTAGGAATTCATTCACCACTGGTACTGACTCAAGATTTGGGGTTTTAGATTTTGAATCCTTAACTCAGACAAGATGATAGATATACCCTTTGGAAATTATTTTTCTGGCCTTAATATAAGAGATGAATCGACCTACAGGCACTGAGGTACTACCCCTCCATTATAAGACTGGATCGTTTGGAAATTAGAATCGAACAATCCTAGTTCTACAATCAACTGAGGCATAAAAGGAATGTAATCAATCCATGCCTAGAATAATATCGAAGTCGGTCATTTCCAACTCTATGAGATCGGCTGAGGTGACTTTCTGGGAAACTGTAATAGGGAAATTTATGTATACCCATCTAGCTATAACTGGGTCACCAACTGGAGTAGAGACTGATAAGGGTTCTAGGAGGATTTCTAGACTGGAACCAAAATTCACTGCTATATAAGGAGTTACAAAGGAAAGTTTAGCCCCTGGGTCTAACAATGTATAAACATCTAAACGGAAGACTTGTAACATGCCCGTGACCACATCGGGTGAATCCTCCTGGTCCTGTTGAGTCTGAAGAGCATAGAGCCTGTTCTGGTGATGACCACTACCTGTACCAGATGAGGCACCCTACTGAGTGGGGTGACCCACTGGAGCTACTGTAGAATTGGCCTGATTCTATGGGCGTACATCCTTGCCCTTCTGAGATGCTACTGGACAATCCCTCATTTTATGGCCTGGCTTGCCACACCCAAAACAATTATGGCTACCTTCCATACACTCCCCTAGGTTTTTTCTACCACAATTCTTGCAAATTTGATGAGTACATCCTCCAGTGACACTACCTTGGGACTTAGATCCTGGCGCCCTATCCCGTCGGTCATGTCTAGACTTAGGCACTTGAGCACTAGCAGAAGATGGGTCTGGAGCCAAAGATTTCTAATGAAACTGAGATCGGTTACCACTCTCTGACCTTTACTGAGAGTAGTTGAAGTCTCATGTCCTAGCTCTCTTACTATCTCCTCCCCTCTCTTTGATTTTCTCCTCCTCGATCTGCTGAGCATAAGTAACCAACCTGGAAATATCCATCTCCCTAATCAGTATAGTAGTCTTGCACTCCTTGACCACATCATCGGACACACCAGATATGAATCAAATGGGACCTGGAGTAATCTACCATTGTTGGAGCATACTTAGACAACTGGGTAAACTTGAGAGCATACTCCTTCACACTCATATCGTTCTGCTTCAAGTTGATGAACTCTTAGACCTTGGCTTCCCTGAGCTCAAGTGGGAAGAACTTGTCTAGAAATGTAGTTTTGAATAGGTTCCTATCCACTGGACCTGCATAAGCACAATGGAACTCCTTCCACTACTGATACCAAGTATACGCCACTCCCTTCAACTGATAGGTGGCTAAATCTGCACTCATGATCGAAGTGACACCCATAATAACTATCACCTTCTAAATATCATCAAGAAACTCCTATGGATCCTCTTTTGACTTTAACCCATGAAATTTTGGAGGGTTCATCCGAGTGAAGTCCCGGATTCTAGCTGCGGCAGAATTTGTCTGAGGTGGAGCTGGTGGCATAGCCTGCTGATTGACCTAAACGGTTATGGCCTAATAAAGCACCTAAAAAGCAGTCCTAAACTAGAAATGAGTGACGTGCTCATTCAGAGGGTCTCCAGGAGCTGCTGGTGTTGGCTGGTTCCTTGCTTTGGCTCTTCTATGAGGCATTTTTTGTAACGTGAAAAGCATGAGTTAGAAGGAGATTAAATAGAGTTCATACTCTATAGCATGAGCTGGAGAGAAGAAAGGAAGTTTTTCCTAATGACATCTCATAGCTTCTCCCCCATAAGTGTGGCGCACTTCACACCCATGAAGAAGACTCTACTTGTAACACCCCGGAATTCGATTCAGCTTTTTAAGTTAGAAATTCTAAAACTACAAAGAATCATGAGTCAAGTCTATGATTCATGGAAGGAATCACGACTCATGGAAATGACTCATGAACCCAGCTTTGCAGCTCCCACCTTTGGTCTGAGAACCACGAGTGGAGTCTACGGGTCATGATTAGTTTCACAGGTCATGGAAATCACTCGTGGAACTCAGACTGAGGGCAGTCTATTTTCCAGGAACCACGAGTTGGTCCTACGGCTCGTGGAAGTTTCCATGAGTCATCCTGTTAAACTGTAGGACCTGATTCGCAGCCTGAAACTTTGGCTTAGGAACCACGACTCAAGTCCACGAGCCGTGGTAAGTTCTACGGTCCGTGGAAAGGACCCGTGGAACCTGAAGCCAAGTTTTAAGATAGCTTTTTCTTAATTAAGTCCCAGGGGTATTTTAGTTATTACCCACACTTTTAAATCCTAAGTGAGGTTGTTTTGACCTTTTTTAGCATGAATTCTAAACCTATTAGCCTAAGTCCCTTCTCATTACCTCATTCATCTCCCAAAAAGGAAAAGAACTCTCTCAAGCTCCAAGTCCAAGTCTCCTAATCTTTTCAATTTCAAGTGTGTTAACTCCAATCAAGGTATGTGAGTATTCAACAATGGGTTCCTTTCACCCTTGTGCCCAAAATCCCAAATTTCAAATTGTGATTTCATGAACTTACAAATTAGGGTTTTTACCCAATTCTCATGGGTTTTGCTATAAATTACCTTCTCATGATTTTATTATGAAATTTCATTAAATTGCATGATTTCGCATGTGTTCTTACATATGTGTTCCTATTTCATGAGTTGAAGGTCAATTATGGTAAATCCTACATGCATGAATTGATTTAAGCAAATTGAGAAAAATGATAGCATGATTTTATGAATTTTAAGTAAGTGCATGCCTAGTTCCTATGTTTTATGAAAATATATGTTATTATGAAATTGAACTAAGGCCATGCAAGTTTTCAAGTTATGAATTATGATGCAATGCAAGACACCCGATGTGCCATCAATGCTCATGAATTATTTTCTAAACTAAGATTCATGAGTAGTATGAAAATCCAGGGTATGAACATGTTTATGAACAAGCTTGACATCTAGATATGTCACATGAATGTGAGCCTTATGTTATATGTTTTGGGAGTAGTATTTAGCACCAAGCGATGAGGGTTCTAGATAACCCAAGTCCAAAACTACGTTGCCACCATAGGTTGCCCTCCGTAGCTTATGACAGGATACTTATGAACATGGTTCTAACTTTGGCCGGTTAGGATAACCTTTTTCAGTGTGGGTGCATGACACTGGACTCCATGTAGCACAACATGGTTTATGTCGGTTAAGAGAAACTCACACATGATTATTTTCAAGTTATGAAGTTATATGATATCATACTTTGAATTTTAACCGTACTTCATGTTTTATATCTAATATCTTGATAAACCTCCTATGTTATTTCTTTATGAAAAGGTTCACCTTAAGCATGTTTTAAGTAATTTTTTATCATGATCATGTATATCTCACATATTTGGTACATCTTGTAGTACTGACGCATATTTTGCATTGCATCTTCTTGATGATGCAGATTCAGGTGTTCCCCATCAGGCTCGTGGATAGACGAAGCCGGATATCCAGTCATTGTTAGTGAGTCCTCATTGTTTGAGGGCTAGTTATGATTCTAGTTTGTTTAGACTACTTATTTTTGTACTTTGAGTTAGCTAGGGTCTTGTCTTAGCAACTCCTTATGTCATGTATAGAGGCTTTTCAGACATAGACGATATTCGGGTCTTCTTCGAATCATGTTCTTTTGATTTTATCTTATGGATTGAGTTATCTAATTCGTATTATGCTTCCGCTATGCTTTATTGTTATACCTAAGTTATGCTATGACCAAGGGTTAGCTTGGGGAACTTGTGGTCTCGGGTCCCGTGTTACGCCCAGGAGGTATCTTTGGGGTGTGACAAACTTGGTATCAGAGCCTCAAGTTTAAGAGTCCTAGGATGTCTGAAAGCTTCTTCGATTAGAGTCTCTTTCATGGATGTGAAGCACGCCACACATATGAGAGACAAACTATGAGATGTCTTAAAAAACTTCACTTTTTTGATGATCATGGCGTGTGATAGAGCTTAAATCTAATGTTCCTTTAATCCTTACCTTGTACATTTCAGATCATGCCTCGATATGCTATGCCTCACCGAGCCATTCAAAATGTCGCTCCTCCAGTTCTGGCCCCCGAGGTCACGAATGAAAAGTTTAGGAACACCATCCGTTTTCTAGACCAGACCTTGGCCGCTCAGGCCAATCAACAGGCTCCTTCCCCCGTCCACCCTCAAGGTGGGGTAGCGGCCCGAGTTCATGATTTTGTCCGTATGAACTCGCCAAAGTTTTGGGGTTCAAAGGTGAATGAGGATCCGCTAAATTTTATTGATGAAGTGAAGAAAATCTTTGATGTGATACAAGTGGTTGGAGTTGATTATGTTTAGTTAGCATCCTATCAAATCAAGGATGTGGCTCATATCTGGTTCACGCAATGGAAAGAAGCTAGAGATAGGAAGGAGATCCTTATGACTTGGGAGTGTTTCAAGAGAGCCTTCCTTGACCAATTCTTTCCCCGAGAGTTGAGGCAAGAAAAGATTGAGGAGTTTAGGAACTTGAGACAAGGATCTATGACTATTCAGGAGTACAGTTTGAAGTTCACTCAGTTGTCTAGGTATGCCCCCTCTATGGTAGCAGACCCACGTGATCAGATGAGCAACTTTATCTATGGAGTTTCAGATTTGGTGAAAAGGGAATGTAGTTCTGCTATGTTTTTAAGTCATATGAACATTTCTAGACTCATGACCCATGCTCACTAGATCGAGGGAGATAGGCCTAGGGAGATGGCTAGGGAGAACAAGAGGGCTAGATCCGAGGGTTCTGGTTTTGGTTATCAGAGGTTCGGTGGCGGACATCACTCCTTGTTCTATAAGAAGTCATCAGGACCTGTTCATTCTTTTGCTAGTGCTCCTACCCAAGCCCTGAGGCCTCATCATGATCAGACTGGTAGAGGTCCTAGTTTCTATTCATAGTCTCAGGGGAGTGTTGTCAAGGGATATTCCCACCCCATTTGTAGCAAGTGTGGGAAGACTCACCTGAGAGAGTGTCATTAGGGCACAAGTGCATGCTTTGGGTGTGGACAGGTTGGACACATGATTAGAGACTGCCCTTAAGCTAAAAAGGGGTAGGAAGGTAGTAGGGCTCAATCTGCTCCAGCAGTACCAGGAGGTCGACCAGCCCAGCAAGGCACAGCTTCTAGTTCTGGTGGTCAGCGCCAGAACTGCCTTTATTCTATGTCCTCTCATCAGGACCAGGAGGGTTCCTTAGATATTATTACTGGTATGTTGAAAGTCTTCTCTTTCGATGTGTATGATTTGTTGGACCCCGAGGCCTCCTTATCTTTTGTGACCCCTTATATAGCATGCAAATTCGAAGTATGTCCTGAATTACTTTTAGAACCCTTTTGTGTTTCTACTCCTGTTGGTGAGTCAGTCTTAGACAAAAGAATCTACTGAAATTGCCCTATCGCAGTCCTTCATAGAGTCACTTCAACGGATTTCATAGAGTTAGAGATGATAGATTTTGATGTTATTCTTGGTATGGATTGGCTACATGCTTGTTATGCTTTTGTTGATTGTCGTACTCGGGTTGTCAGTTTTAAGTTTCCAAATAAACCCATTTTAGAATGGCAAGGTAGTCCCTTATCCTCGAAAGGTCATTTCATATCTTATCTTAAGTCTAGGAACATGATTTCTAAGGGGTATATTTATCATATAGTTTGACTTATGGACACGGAGTCCGAAACCCCACCCTTTCAGTCTATTCCCATTGTGAATGAATTCCCAGAAGTGTTCCCCGAGGATTTACTTGGAGTCCCTCTCGAGCAGGAAATAGACTTTGGGATAGATTTTCTTCCAGATACGAATCCTATCTCTATCCCTCCTTATAGAATGGCCCCTGCAGAACTTAAAAAGTTAAAGTATCAGTTGAAGGATCTTCTTGATAAGGGTTTCATCAGGTCTACCATTTCTCCATGGGTGCTCCAGTCTTATTCGTGCGAAATAAAGATAGTTCCCTCAGAATGTGTATTGACTACCGTCAGTTTAACAAGGTCACAATCAAGAATAAGTATCCCATTCCTAGAATTGATGACTTGTTCGATCAGCTTCAGGGTGCTAGTTTCTTCTCCAAGATTGCCTTAGATTCGATTATCATCAGCTTCGTGTTAGAGAGTGTGATATTTCAAATACAGCCTTCAGGACTCGGTATGGTTATTATGAATTTGTTGTGGTGTCTTTTTGTCTAACAAATGCTCCTGCAGCTTTTATGGGTTTGATGAACCGCGTGTTCAAGTAGTATTTAGATATGTTTATGATTTTTTTCATTGATGATATCCTCATTTACTCTTGGAGTGAGAAGCAGCATGCGGACCATTTGAGAGTTATGTTGCAAACTCTCAAGGACCGGTAATTATTTGCTAAGTTTAGCAAGTGTGAGTTTTGGATATAGTCTATTGCTTTTCTGGGTCATATTGTGACTAAAGATGGTATTCGGGTTGATTCTCAAAAGATAGAGGCAGTAAAGAACTGGCCTATACCCACTTCCCTGTCTTACATTAGAAGCTTTTTGGGTTTGGCTGGTTACTATAGGAGGTTTGTGAAAGGATTTTCTTCCATTGCTTCCCCTTTGACCTGATTGACTCAGAAGAAGGTAAAATTTCAGTGGTCTGAATTGTGTGAGAAGAACTTTCAGGAATTGAAGACTAGATTGACCACAACTCCAATATTAGCTCTTCCCGAGGGCCTAGATAATTTTTTGTGTATTGTGATGCTTCTAGGATTGGTTTGGGTTGTGTTTTGATGCAACGTGGTAAGGTGATTGCTTATGTCTTTAGACAACTTAAGACTAATGAAAAGAACTACCCTACTCATGAGCTTGAGTTAGCAGCCGTGGTCTTTGCTTTGAAGATTTGGAGACATTATTTGTATGGGGTGCATGTGGATGTATTCACCTATCATAAGAGTCTTCAGTATGTGTTCACTCAGAAGGAATTGAATTTGCGACAAAGGAGATGGCTTGAGATCCTTAAGGATTATGACATGAGTGTGCTTTACCATCCGGGTAAGGCTAATGTTGTAGCGGATGCACTTAGTAGATTGCCGATGGGTAGTGTGTCTTCAGTTGAAGAAGGAAAGAAAGAACTAGTTAAGAAGGTTCATAGGCTATCTCGGTTGGGAGTTTGCCTTATGGACTCGACAGAAGGCGGTGTTATTGTTCAGAATAGTTCCAAATCATCCTTAGTAGCAGAAGTGAAGGCAAAGCAAGATAGTGATCCCATTTCCTTCAACTTAAGGGTGCATTCTATCAGCAAAGGGTTGAGGTTTTCTCCCAAGGGGGAGATAGTGTACTTCATTATTAGGGTCGAATATGTGTGCCATATGTAGATGGGTTGCGCCAATAGATTTTGACTGAGGCTTATAGTTCCAGATATTCTATTCACCCCAGTGCCACCAAGATGTACCGTGATCTATGGGAAGTTTATTAGTGGAATGGCATGAAGAGGGACATAGCTGATTTTGTGGCTAAGTGTCCCAACTGTCAGCAAGTGAAGGTAGAGCACCATCGACCGGGTGGTATGATTCAGGATATTAACCTTCCCACTTGTAAATGGGAAGAGATAACTATGGACTTCATTACATGTTTGCCTCGTACTCGAAGGCAACAAGATTTGATTTGGGTGATTGTAGACTGGATGACTAAATCATCCCATTTCTTGGTTGTTAAGACTACGGATTCAGAAGATGATTATGCTTGACTCTACATCCGAGAGAGAGTTCATTTTCATGGTGTTCCTTTGTCCATATTTCAGATAGGGGTACTCAGTTTTGGAGATTGTTTCAAAGAGGTCTTGGTACTCAGGTGAAGCTTAGTACAACTTTTCACCCTCAGATATACGGCCAGGCAGAGCGTACTATTCATACTTTGGAGAATATGTTGAGAGCCTGTGTGATTGATTTCAAAGGTAATTGAGATGATCACTTACCTCTTATCGAGTTTGCCTACAATAATAGCTTACTCTAGCATCCAGTTGGCTCCGTATGAGGCACTTTATGGTCGGAGGTGTAGATCTCTTATTGGTTGATTTAAGGTAGGTGAGGAAGCTTTGATTGGCCCAGATTCAGTACATGAGACCATGGAGAAGGTTCAGCTTATTAGGGAGTGGTTGAAGACCGCTCAGAGTTGATAGAAAGCATACACGGATGTGAGGAGAAGGGCATTGGAATTTGAAGTTGATGATTGGGTTTTTCTAAAGATGTCACCCATAAAGGATTTGATGAGATTTGGAAAGAAAGGGAAGCTTAGTCATCATTTTGTAGGTCCTTATCGGATTCTGAGGAAGGTTGGTAAGGTTGCTTATGAGTTGGATTTTCCATCAGATTTGGAAGCGGTTCATCCAGTTTTCCAGGTTTCCTTATTGAAGAAGTGTGTTGGTGATCTGACCTTGATTGTTCCTTTGGAGGATGTAGGTGTGAAGAATATTCTCACCTAAGAGGAGGTCCCGTAGAAATCCTTGATCGTCAGATTCGGAGGTTGAGAAACAAAGAAGTTGCTTCGATAAAAGTTCTTTGGAGAAATTAGCTTGTCGAAGGAGCTACTTGGGAAGCAGAATCAGCCATGAAAGCCAAGTACCCTCATCTCTTTCTTTCCGACTCCATTCCATCTTGAGGATATAGTTTCATCCTTAGTATGTTCCTTCGATCCCATTCCATCGGTTACTCTCATGATCCTATCATGCATTTATGTTTTCGAAGTTGATTTAACCATGTTTTAAGTTGAAAAGTTCAGTTTTCATGTTTATTCCTTGATTTCCATGTTTTTTGCTGGTTGGGCTATTTTATCTTCAGTTTTCCTTGCTTAGTCTTCATTCAAGGATGAATGATCCCAGTGGAGAGATATTGTAAAACCCCGAAATTCGATTCAGCTTTTTAAGTTAGAAATTCTGAAAATTCTGAAATTACCAGAAATCACAAGTCAAGTCTATGATTCGTGGAAGGAATCATGACTCGTGGAAATGACTCATGAAACCAGATCTGTAGCTCCCACCTATGGTCTGAGAACCACGAGTGGAGTCTATGGGTCATGATTAGTTTCACGGGTCATGAAAATCACCCGTGGAACTCAGACTTAGGGCAGTCTATTTTCCAGGAACCACGAGTTGGTCCTACGGCTCGTGGAAGTTTCCATGAGTCATCCTGTTAAACTGTAGGACCTGATTCGCAGCCTGAAACTTTGTCTTAGGAACCACGACTCAAGTCCACGAGCCGTGGTAAGTTCTACGGTCCGTGGAAAGGACCCGTGGAACCTGAAGCCAAGTTTTAAGATAGCTTTTTCTTAATTAAGTCTCAGGGGTATTTTAGTCATTACCCACACTTTTAAATCCTAAGTGAGGTTGTTTTGACCTTTTTTAGCATGAATTCTAAACCTATTAGCCTAAGTCCCTTCTCATTACATCATTCATCTCCCAAAAAGGAAAAGAACTCTCTCAAACTCAAGGTCTCAAGCTCCAAGTCCAAGTCTCCTAATCTTTTCAATTTCAAGTGTGTTAACTCCAATCAAGGTATGTGAGTATTCAACAATGGGTTCCTTTCACCCTTGTGCCCAAAATCCCAAATTTCAAATTGTGATTTCATGAACTTACAAATTAGGATTTTTACCCAATTCTCATGGGTTTTGCTATAAATTACCTTCTCATGATTTTATTATGAAATTGCATTAAATTGCATGATTTCGCATGTGTTCTTACATATGTGTTCCTATTTCATGAGTTGAAGGTCAATTATGGTAAATCCTACATGCATGAATTGATTTAAGCAAATTGGGAAAAATGATAGCATGATTTCATGAATTTTAAGTAAGTGCATGCCTAGTTCCTATGTTTTATGAAAATATATGTTATTATGAAATTGAACTAAGGCCATGCAAGTTTTCAAGTTATGAATTATGATGCAATGCAAGACACCCGATGTGCCATCAATGCTCATGAATTATTTTCTAAACTAAGATTCATGAGTAGTATGAAGATCCAGGGTATGAACATGTTTATGAACAAGCTTGACATCTAGATATGTCACATGAATGTGAGCCTTATGTTATATGTTTTGGGAGTAGTATTTAGCACCGAGCGATGAGGGTTCTAGATAACCCAAGTCCAAAACTACGTTGCCACCATAGGTTGCCCTCCGTAGCTTATGACAGGATACTTATGAACATGGTTCTAACTTTGGCCGGTTAGGATAACCTTTTTCAGTGTGGGTGCATGACACTGGACTCCATGTAGCACAACATGGTTTATGTCGGTTAAGAGAAACTCACACATGATTATTTTCAAGTTATGAAGTTATATGATATCATACTTTGAATTTTAACCGTACTTCATGTTTTATATCTAATATCTTGATAAACCTCCTATGTTATTTCTTTATGAAAAGGTTCACCTTAAGCATGTTTTAAGTAATTTTTTATCATGATCATGTATATCTCACATATTTGGTACATCTTGTAGTACTGACGCATATTTTGCATTGCATCCTCTTGATGATGCAGATTCAGGTGTTCCCCATCAGGCTCGTGGATAGACGAAGCCGGATATCCAGTCATTGTTAGTGAGTCCTCATTGTTTGAGGGCTAGTTATGATTCTAGTTTGTTTAGACTACTTATTTTTGTACTTTGAGTTAGCTAGGGTCTTGTCTTAGCAACTCCTTATGTCATGTATAGAGGCTTTTCAGACATAGACGATATTCGGGTCTTCTTCGAATCATGTTCTTTTGATTTTATCTTATGGATTGAGTTATCTAATTCGTATTATGCTTCCGCTATGCTTTATTGTTATACCTAAGTTATGCTATGGCCAAGGGTTAGCTTGGGGAACTTGTGGTCTCGGGTCCCGTGTTACGCCCAGGGGGTATCTTTGGGGTGTGACAAACTTGGTATCAGAGCCTCAAGTTTAAGAGTCCTAGGATGTCTGAAAGCTTCTTCGATTAGAGTCTCCTTCATGGGTGTGAAGCACGCCATACATATGAGAGGGAAGTTATGAGATGTCTTAGAAAACTTCACTTCTTTCATGATCAGCTCGTACAATAGAGCTTAACTCTAATGTTCATGTAATACTTACCTTGTACATTTTAGATCATGCCTCGACGTGCTATGCCTCACCGAGCCGCTCAAAATTCTGCTCCTCCAGTTCTGGCCCCCAGGTCACAAATTAAGTGTTTAGGAATGCCATCCATTTGCTATCCCAGACCTTGGCCGCTCAGTTCAATCAGCAGTCTCTTTCCCTCATCCACCCTCAAGGTGGGGTAGCGGCTCGAGTTCGTGATTTTATCCATATGAACCCACCAGAGTTTTGGGGTTCGAAGGTGAATGAGGATCTGCTAAATTTTATTCATGAAGTGAAGAAAATCTTTGATGTGATGCAAGTGGTTGGGGTTGATTGTGTTGAGTTAGCATCCTATCAACTCAAGGATGTAGCTCATATCTGGTTCATGCAATGGAAGGAAGCTAGAGCTAGGGATGTGGTCCTTATGACTTGGGAGTGTTTCGAGAGAGCCTTCCTTGATCGGTTCTTTCCCTGAGAGTTGAGGCAAGCGAAGACTGAGGAGTTTGGGAACTTGAGACAAGGATTTATGACTATTCAGGAGTAAAGTTTGAAGTTCACTCAGTTGTCTAGGTATTCCCCCTCTATGGTAGCGGACCTGCATGATCAAATGAGTAAATTTATCTATGGAATTTCAGATTTGGTGAAAAAGAAGTGTAAGTCTACTATGTTGTTAAGTGATATGAACATTTCCAGACTCATGACCTATGATCATCAGATCGAGGGAGACAGGCTTAGGGAGATGGCTAGGGAGAACAAGAGGGCTAGATCCGAGGGTTCAGGTTTTGGTCATCAGAAGTCCGGTGGCGTACATCGCTCTTTGTTCCAGAAAAAGTCATCAAGACCCATTCATTCTTCTGCTAGTGCACCTACCCATGCCCAGAGGCCTCATCATGATCAGACTGGTAGAGGTTTTAGTTCCTATTCACAGTCTCAGGGGAATGTTGCTAAGGGATCTTCCCACCCCATTTGCAGCAAGTGTGGTAAGTCTCACCCGGGAGAGTGTCATTTGGGCAAAGAGGCATGCTTTGGGTGTGGACAGGTTGGACACATGATTAAATACTTCCCTTCAGCTAAGAAGGGGCAAGGAGGTAGTAGGGCTCAGTCTTCTCCAGCAGCCTCAGGAGGTCAACCAGCCCAGCAGGGCACAGCTTCTAAATCTAGTGGTCAGCTCTAGAACTGCATTTATGCTATGTCCTCTCGTCAGGACTAGAAGGATTCCCCAGATGTTGTTACTGGTATGTTGAAAGTCTTCTCTTTCGATGTGTATGCTTTGTTGAATCCCGGTGCCTCCTTATCTTTTGTGACCCCTTATATAGCATGCAAATTCGAAGTATGTCCTGAATTCCTTTTAGAACCCTTTTGTATTTCTACTCCTGTTGGTGCGTCAGTCTTAGCCAAAGAATATACCAAAATTTCCCTATCTCAGTCCTTCATAGAGTCACTTCAGCGGATTTAATAGAGTTGGAGATGACAAATTTTGTTGTTATTCTTGGTATGGATTGGCTACATGCTTGTTATGCTAATGTTGATTGTCGTACTCGGGTCGTCAGTTTCAAGTTTCCAAATGAACCCATTTTAAAATGGCAAGGTAGTCCCCCATCCTTGAAAGATTATTTCATATCTTATCTTAAGCCTAGGAAGATGATTTCTAAGGGGTATGTTTATCATATAGTTTGAGCTATGGACACGGAGTCCTAAACCCCACCCCTTCAGTCTGTTCCAGTTGTAAATAAATTCCCAGAAGTGTTCCCCGAGGATTTACCTTGAGTCCCTCCCGAGCAGGAAATTGAATTTGGGATAGATCTTCTTCCAGATATGAATTCTATCTCTTTCGCTCCCTATAGTATGTCCCCTGCAGAACTTAAAGATTTGAAGGA
This sequence comes from Jaltomata sinuosa, assembly GCA_003996215.1. Classification (NCBI taxonomy): domain Eukaryota; kingdom Viridiplantae; phylum Streptophyta; class Magnoliopsida; order Solanales; family Solanaceae; genus Jaltomata; species Jaltomata sinuosa. The sequence continues at coordinate 142,609 of QJPP01000607.1, read as the reverse complement.
TCAGTTGAAGGATCTTCTTGATAAGGGTTTCATCAATCCTAGCATTTCTCCATGGGGTACTCCAGTCTTATTCGTGTGAAAGAACGACGGTTCTCTCAGAATGTGTATTGACTACTGGCAGTTTAAAAAGGTCACAATCAAGAATAAGTATCCTATTCCTAGGATTGATGACTTGTTCGATCAGCTTCAGGGTGCTAGTTTCTTCTCAAAGATCGACCTTAGATCCGATTATCATCATCTTTGTGTTAGAGAGTGTGATATTCTGAAGGCAGCCTTCAGGACTAGGTATGGTCATTATGAATTTGTTGTGATGTCTTTTGGTCTAACAAATGCTCCTGCAGCTTTTATGGATTTGATGAACCGCATGTTCAAGAAGCATTTATATATATTTGTGATTGTTTTCATTGATGATATCCTCATCTACTCTCGGAGTGAGGGGGAGCATGCAGACAATTTGAGAGTTGTGTTGCGAACTCTCAAGGACCGGCAATTATTTTCTACGTTTAGCAAGTGTGAGTTTTGGATGCAGTCTGTTGCTTTTCTGGGTCACATTGTGACTAAAGATTGTATTCGGGTTGATTCTCAAAAGATAGAGGTAGTAAAGAACTGGCCTAGACCCATTTCCCCGTCTGACATTAGAAGCTTTTTAGGTTTGGTTGGTTACTACAGGAGGTTTGTGGAAGGATTTCTTCCATTGCTGCCCCTTTGACGCAATTAACTCATAAGAAGGTAAAATTTCAGTGGTCTGAATTGTGTGAGAATAACTTTCAAGAATTGAAGACTAGATTGACCACAGCTCTAGTGTTAGCTTTACCCGAGGGCCTAGATAATTTTGTTGTGTATTGCAATGCTTCTAGGATTAGTCTGACTCATGGCTTCTAAGACAAGGGCTGAGGGGCCTCTGATTATGGGGAACCACGAGTGATAAGATGAACCGTGGTTCTAAACTATGGTCCGTGATCCCATTCGTGTTTCTGAGGAAGGAACTTGGTACTTCTCTAATCTAAGAAAACCACGACTCCACAGGATGGTTCGTTGTCCTGGACTATGGCCTGTGGTATGACTCATGGTTCCTGGAACATGAACTGGGGGTTCTCTAGAAAATAGAACTACGGTTGAGATGACGCACCGTGGTTCCAAACTACGGTTCGTGATCTTGACCGTGGTTTCTGGAAACTCGAATTTTTTTCTGAAATTTTTCTGCTGAGTACAGCTTGGTAGCTAGTTCAGATCTTAGGGTGTTACACCAAGGACTATCTGTGTTAGCATAGTGCAGCAATCTGTCCCATAAAGGTCTTCTGAGGTGATCTTTACACTTAGCATTGATAAAAGTAAAAAGGAAAGTGGTAGGAAGCCCCACATGTTTGATCTCACACATAACTTGTAGCTCATCAGAATCTAACACCGTGTAAGTGATGTCCCGAGTCCAAAAAATCCAAATCTTCCCATTTTGGTTGCATATGGAATTATCCATTGCAAGTTGAATTCTAGCACTGTTGAGTTGAGAATTATCAGTAAAAGGTTCAAGAATGGTAATCCAGGAGAGAATATGAACATACTTGAGATTTTGAACTCTTTCCATGACTCCTGGGTATTAATACCCCTAGCATTCTAAGTGATTGTACTAATCATTGGAAACCTTTGCTTTGAGATCTTGTGTGAGCTCTGCCACTGCTAGTAGATGTACTAGAAGTAGCTTGTTTGTTGAATAATTTTTTTGTGGTTGACCCCTCGGCGATAAACCATTCTTCTCTGAATCTTGTTGAATCTCTTCTTGAATGTTACTATCAAAAGTAGAACTGAATGCCTTGATAAGATGTTGACTAGTTTCTTCTTCATCATCCTGATCTTTAATGGACTAAGTATATTGATCAAACTCTTCTTCCGAGTGTATTACTCTATACTCATCTTTATCTTCATCAGGAGGTGCTATAGGAACCGTGTTAAAAGTACAATTATTCTGAGAGATATCTGTAGGTTTCTCTTGTAATTGAAGAGGTGGAATATATAGGCCAGCTTGTTCAGTGACTAAAACAAAGTTATCTTGCCCTTGTTTCAGCTTCTTCTCCATCTCTTTTTCCTTTTTTCTGTTTCTCTTTTTAATAGCATCTCTCCTTTTCTTACTCAGCTAGAGAGTAGATTTATTATTGGTGCCCAGAGAACTTTCTCCAACCTTACTTTTGCTAGTGCTAGAATTTTCAGGATCATTCGTTTGGTTTTTGTCACCAGCTTTACTAGTAGTAAGAATACTAGTGTTCACTGAGTTGCCCAGAATCTGATTGTTACCCGAGCTTTGACCACTATTTTTATCCAACAAAATACCCTGAATATCACCTTGAACAGCATCCAAAACCTAAGCACCAAAATCAGCTTCCTTATGTATTTTAGAGCTAGAATGTATCACATTATTTTGGTTTGAAATCAGATTCTGAATAGGAACATTTTCAGCACTTATCATCTATTTTTTGAAATAATATCCATACCAGCACCCAAACCTTGAACCTGACCAGCATTAGAAGATAGACCAAGAACCTAGTTTGACACCTCATTTTGCACTCTATCAGCACCCAAAACTTGAGCCTGTTTAGCCCCAAAACCTAAACCTGATCAGCAACCCAGCCAAGGCTAGAAGAAAAAGCTTTACCCCAATTTTGAAACCGATCCAAGCATAGATTTTGGACCCCATTATAGTTCAAGCTCTAAACCAACTCAGCAACTAGATTCTGCAAATTTTCTGAGCCCATAGGAGCTTGAATTTTTCGAGCTAAGTCCTTGAACTTTGCATTTTAATGATTGTTTCTTATCCCTTGAGATGAACTAGATACCAAGTCCGAATCTATGCCAATAGAGTGACCTGACCCGAGACTTAAATTCTGAGTTACACCAGCAGCACCCTGATCAGCGACCAAACTAGTACCTAAAGTCTGTCTAGTAGCCACATGAGTTTTACTTGAAGACAAGTTCTGAGCACTGAATCTACCAATATTTTTCACCTGATGAGCGTCTAAACTAGCACCCAAAAATTGCAACTGACTAACACCCAAACCAGCAACATTTACAAGCTCCTGAGGAGCATGAAAAGGTACAATTTGGGATTGTTTGACAGCTAATATATGAGCACTATTAGTTCCACAGTTCTGAACCTGTTGAGAGCTAATACCCTGAGTATAATCTGAACCGAAATCAACTATAACCTGAGATGCATCCTTACCATTTTTTTGAATTAGACCACCAGATACACTCAAACCATGCAAAGAGAAGTTTTGGACAGAATTACTCATTTGCTAAACCTGATTTGAACCCATAATATTCTGGCTGAAACCCATTACAGCAATAACACTAGGATGAACAGTGGTAGCAGGGGCTCTAGAGTCAATCCTAGGGTCAACCAAAAGGTTCTCATGCAAAATATGAGACAAATCCCCCCCTTGGGAAACCCCATCCTGCAAGTTAGTGGTGTTCTCCTTTTTTCCCTCCATCCATACCTTCGCCAACTTCAGAACCAGACAACAGAGCATAAACATTAATGAGGGGGTCACAGGGTATTGGGAGCATTGAGTCAATACCTGGTGCGTGAGCTCCTTTAATAATATTTTTTCCTTTTTTCTTCCCAGTATCATCCAGAGCATGTGGGATAGAATCATCATGGGGTTAGTGGGGTTGATCCTTTTCAGGATCAACATTGTGATCATGAGAGTTTCCTTTAGATTCAGAGATTATACCTTCATTTTGCGTTTGATTTTTCCTTGGAGAGACAGGTTTGTAAACCTGATTTAGTTTTGGCTTTCCTCTAAAAAAATTTCTTTTTTGTACTTGCCACTCATCAGTATGTTGCTCTCCTTTGGTGTTAGTATCGTCAACTGGATTAATAAGGTCATCTTCTAAATGGTTACCTTCCTGATCCTTGTTCTCCTTAGTATCTTCGGTACCTGAAATGTTAGTAAAACCATTCTGGGAATCTACATGATTAGGATTACCTTGACCAGCGATTTCTTTTTTCTTTCTAGTAGCTTGTTGCTTATTTTTTTCTGCAGCTTTTTTTTCTTTTCTTCTTTTGTATTCTTCATACTTTTCTTCACCTTACACACATCGACAAGATTTCCATGGCGTTTACAATAAGTACAGTACTCCGGGATCCCTTCATATTTTATAGCTTGCCACCTTCTACAAGTGATATCTTCTTCATCAAATCTCATCCACACATGAGGAGTTCTTGCTTTGGTGAGATCAACCTGTAGCCTAAATTTGGCCACACTTCCCTTTGTTTTTTAAATAGAAGCGGTGTCCAAGTATAGAGCCTTACCAATAGGAGATAAAAAAATGGAAATAAATTCAAAATTATAACAGTGACAAGGTAGTTCTGGTAAGGTTACCAAAATAGGAACTACCGGTGTCTCTTCCTCAGGTCAAAAAATTGGATTCCAAACCTACACTCTCATTAGTTGACCCTCAATGTACAATTTTTGTTTGGTCCAAACCGCAAGATGATCATCATCATTGTCCAAGTCAATGAAATATGCCTAGAGTTGAAGTGAGCAATTTTAACTCCACTTGTAAGTTGAATCTGGAGAATAAAACTTTGTTCTAATAACCTCTATTTTTAGCATTGTATTAGTGAATTCGCCAATGAGAGTGTATTTGCACCTAGTCGCCAGCTTAACCATGAAATCTTCTTTCTTAAAAATAACAGTAGGGAAACCTTGCCTTGTAGTGAATTTTGGTGTAGACAGCTCAATCGACACTTCATTCTTAGCTTGATTAGCTCTAAGTCTAGTGGCATAGGAATAAGTAACAGTGGGTGGAGAAGGTTCAGGGATAGCTTTGTTTTTTGGAGGAGTTGCTAGGCTTTTGGTTAGTGTTCTTGGTAGTATTTTTGGTGGGGTTTGGAGTATCATTTTTGGTGTTGTCATTTGGATTTAAAAGGTTGTTTTTCTGAGGAGGTGGAGGTTGTATCTCTTAAAGTTATTTGAGACTTGGAGGTCATTTTGGTGAATACGATATTGAGGGGGCTGGCCGGATTGATTCTTAGCTTCTTTAGCATTCTCATGATCTAACTTAGAAACCTTAGGATCAATATAAATAGCCATAACATGCTGAAAAGTACTGATTAGTTCCACAAGTTGATGCGCTATTGCATTGGATTGCAATTGAGCATCTATAGTATCTAAAGAATAATTGGTAGAATTAGAATTAGTAGTAGATGATTTAACAACATTACCTCAAACCTGTTGTGCTAAATTCTTCTTTGTCACTGCAAGATCTTTAGTACTATCCTTAGCATTAGCAGCTTTCAAAATTTCTTCAGAAGTGAGTTTGTGTAACTCACTGTTAACCGCAACCAATTTCAACTTGGAGTTAGAATTGCTTAAAAATCATGTTGTTGGTTGGAATCATTCCTTGTATGTTCAGAAGTGATTTGGTGTTGAGAAGTTGCATTTTCAGTTGCCAGAACAGTGTTCCTGACCAAATTGCCCAAGTTGACACCCTTTATTGGCAAATTCGATGGATTGGAGTGATCCCCTGATATAGTTTATGCCAATTTCATGTTTTCCATAGAATTATGCTCCAATTGGCATTGCCAATTTTGATTTTTGACTGAAGAATTGCCGCCGTCAATTGCCGCCGCTTTTGAAACCCTAAAAGAGAAATTAGTGGAGCTTGATTGATCTTTTGAGGGGGGATTTTTGGGTGGTGGAGTTGCTGGTGGGATCACTCTCAAAACCCCCTAAATCAATTGCATTTTGGCCACCACCTGCGGCGGTGCCACCGCTGTCGAAAATCACCCTAGGTGGCAGATTTTTAAAACTCAAATTTGACAAGTTTATGGATGATTCTACAGGAGTGGCTTGTATGGTTGAGTGAGCCTCCCCTTAATGCTCAGTTTGGCATTGAATTTGACCGATGGAGATTGCTGGAGCTCTGGTGTCGGCGTCAAATAGTAACTCTGCTGAGTTGCCGGTGGCAGATTGAGCTGAACGTTCATGGGGTGGTAGCTCAGACATTTGTTAGAAAACCCCATTTTTTAGATCCCTTCGAATCTTTCCAAAAATAGGTGAAACAGAGGGGCAGCGCTTCGGCATTTTTTGTTGACTGCTGGCAGTTTTTGCTGGTGAATTATCGGCAATTGACGAGGTAGAATTGTTTGAAATTTTATCACAGTGAAGATTTACACAAGGGATATGATTTCCAATATGTGCGCCACTTTGATTCTCAAGCAAACGAGCTTGGGAAATAATTCTTTGTGCCTAGGTGATTTGCTTCGGCGACGGATGAACAGTGGTTGCTGTTGTTTTTTCATCATTGCTGGAGCTATAGGTGGAATTGTTGGATGAGGTTTTTTGCGTTGAACTCGTATCAATGAGATCTACAAATTGGTATTTCGAATAAAAAATTTCAAGTTCTGGAGGGGGTCATCCCCTATGGCAGTCGTAGAGCTCACTTTTGCTCCTTCAAGAGAGCTTTTCCTACTGAGATGTTGCAGAGAGAGAAAAAAAATGGGAAATGAGGAAGCGATGTAAAGCATGTTATGGGTTGGTGAATTATTGCTTTATAGTGAAAATTTGAAATAGATTGTCATTGTGATACCTGAATTTAGGCTTGTACTGTGATTGTAATGTGAAATTAAGATTTCTAGCTTGATGGTTGGTCGCCTGTGTTCATGAGATGGTTGGTATTTTGTGACATTAGTGGCGGCATCATCCTATCGAGGAGGCTACTTGGCAGATCGAGACCAACATGCGGACCCGTTATCCTCACCTTTTTGAACCTTCAGATATCTTCTTCTCTTTAACTTTCAAGGATGAAATTTCTTTTAGTAGTGGATGTTGTAATGACCTTCCAGTTCATTTCCTTTATTTTTGTGCTTTTTCCATGTTTTGAGCTATTGTAATGACTCTCTAGGTTATTTCCTTGATTTTTTTGCTTTTTCTGCATTTTGAGCTTTTCCACAATGGCTACAGGTCATTTAAGACTTGTCGAAACTGACGGTTTGGTTCCTGGGCCGTTCAATTGTGTTTTAAGTTCATTTCCCTATTTTGCAACTCTTTAGACTGGTAGAGTTCACTTTGGTCAATATTCAGAGAAGATGGCCTCGGATGGAAATTTCGCCAGCGTTGTTAGATCTGGAATATCGACTTTGGGGTAGAGGGACCTTTGGTTCAAGTCTCAAGATTTCCACACTCGTTTTGGATTATTGGGTTTCATTTTGGTTAAAGTTAGTTTTAGGTGTGGGTCCCACTTTTTATTCAAACAATCTCTATTAGAAATATCATCGATTTTGTTGAGTCCAGAATACCATTTTTGGTAGGGTAACATATTTGGTTTGCATTCACGGGGTTCTGAATAGATCCCGAGGGTGCGGTCAGAGTTTTTGGTTATGTGTTGTTGTAATTGGTGTTGCTGGTACCTGGTATGGCATGCATGTGTGCCTAGGGGAGCACTTGCGCTACCTCCCCTGCAGTCATTATCTGCCCATGCGGCCCTAGGTGATGTCGGCATGGGGAGACCCTGTGCCCTTTTTGCTACGCCTACAGTACTGCCCATGCGAAGTGTTCACCGCACCTGCGGGGGTTGGGAGTTTAGTTGGCCACTGCCCTAGTAGTGTTTTAGGGAGCACGACAATGTCACACCTGCATCATTTAGACCACAGGTGCGCTGATCGTTGGTAGTTAAATGAGCTTCTTTCCCTTTATTTCATATCATTTTTCCAACTCATTCATCCATTAATAAAGCTAAGCTAAGGAGATAAATCATCCATTTAATTGATTCTTGTGTCCTATTGAGGTAATTCTCTTCATATCGTCGTTCTAGTCATCGTCCTAGCAGTACTTCCGAATCATTTTCGTTAATTTATCCTTTTGCATGCAATTCTTGAACAAAGTGGACTTTGGGGCTATTTTGAGCCCCGAGATGAGTCTCGTTCATGCTCAAATTTTTGAAATGGGTTTATAAACCCGTTACAAACATAATTGTAAAAAAAATTCTATTTCATTGCATGGGCCTCGAGGGTCATTTTCCGACCAGATTTTTGGGCAAAATTTCTGTATAGTGATATGGGTGTCATTCTGCTCGTCTTGAACCCTAATATATGTTCTTGATAGCGTGGCAGCTTTCTAAGGTTTTTCAGAAGGGAAAGGTACATGAGTGATGGTTTGTACTTGTAGTTCGACCCCAAGGTAGATTACGGTTTACTATTTCAAGACTTGGCTTAGTTAGATTTTACATGTTATGAGTTTCATGAAAGGTAAAATTAGGCTTAAATCTTTTTTCTTCTTATCTTGGCCACTTTTAGGACTGTAGAGTAGTATTACCATATTTTATCCTTAGTTTAGGATCCTGTAGTCTATTGTGGCTAGCCTAGAATCCTTAGAATGATTTAGGGAAGTTTTAGAGGCAGAGTAGGTGCTTTTACTTGTTTTCCTGTTTTATTTCAATTTTCTCCCTTTTATTCCTATATTGGTATATTTGTGGGCCTGAGGCCATAACTTAGAATAGACAGAGTTCCAGGTTAGTTATCTTGTTTGGAGGGTGCTTTACCCTGATTGACTGATATTCTCTGAACATGGCCTCATATCTCATTTCTGTATTACATGGCTATTGGTTTTAGAAACGAAAGAAATACAGGATTTTTGGTTCAAATTCGAGATTTTACTTAACCATTAGTTTTCAAAAGAAAGGAAAGTATCACTATTATGCCAGTCTGAGAGACATTTTTGGACCCTTTATCTATTTTACTTTCCTATTAATGAGTCCGAGGCATGATTTTGAGCGGCCTGAGGAGCAAATATTCGGGTATTATATTTATGCATATGTTGATGAGCTGGAGGTTCCTTCTGGGCACCCGAGGTACCAGATACTGGGTTTTAATTTTCTGCATTAGCCATACTCTTTATCATATCATCTCACGATGCATTGCATTGCATTATCTATGTGTACTTAGAGTGCTTTTACCTATTTTATCATTATTGCCTTCACCGTCAGATAGACAGTCCTATTTTCTGTGGATAACTAGATTTAGGTGGATCCTTGTAGCTAGTTTACTTTCTTGTAGCTTATAAAATATATTATCTTTATAATCTTGGTCGGCTTATCATGAATATTGGGTACCCGTTCTTTTCTGTTCAAACTACACTGTATCTTTTTCTGATGCAGCACCTAGTATGAGCCACCCTCGTTGACCCTTTAGTTGTTCATGGCTAGTTGATGTTCAGATCGCGGTGAGCTCCTGGCATTTTGGAGACCCCTTTACTGCTTTCCATTTACATATTTGTCTATATTTTTTTTTTTGAATAGACAGCACCTGTTGTATAGCTATTATGTACTTTAGACGCTCTTGTACCAGTGACACCAAGTCCAAGGTTGGTCTTGTAGATATTTTATCTTCTCAGTCACTTTGGGGCCATGTTTCTATATTTATTACTGTTGGTATATATATATGTTGTTGGCCTCCTCTTTGTATGCTTCTCTTCCGTATTTCACTATTTAAACTATTTTATTATACTTCTGCATCCTTGGGTTGGCTTGCCTACTGGGGGTTATAAAGGTGCCAGCGCGGCCTGATTTTTGGTCATGACAGAGTGGTATCAAAGCTCTAGGTTCACCAATCTCGCCAGTATAAGAGCAATGTGCCTAGTAGAGTCTCGTGAATTGGTATGATGACGTTTGTATCCTATCTATGAGAGGCTATAGGATATTCCTAGGAAAGATTCCACCTTGTTTGATTCCTTATCGTGCGTCCTTGACCTTATCAACGTCTAAGTATCTTTTGTTTCACTTTTTCTCAGATGGTTCGAATGAAATTAGTAGCAGGTGTGGACTAGTCCCCTGTACCTACAGCGGGGGCTCCAACTAGGGGACGGGGTAGAGGTCGACCCTGAGGTCGAGGTAGGGGATGGGCTGTGGTGCTAGCTCAGACCCAGACTAGGTTACTGTCGCCAGAGCCTGATATTAGGGTTGAGAAGGTACAATATGAGTTGGAGGGTATGGAGACTGTCTACTATCTATTTCATGCCTTGGCAGGTGAATATGAGAGAGAGGCTGTAAGTGCATTCTCTCCTTCTCCATCTTCTGGAAAGCACTCTTTAGCATGCTGACAAAATGATTGACACTCACATCTCTTAATTAAACATCCCGTGGGGATATTTTTGGATATGTTAATTAAGGTGCACAAATTCATCTTATCTTCTGAGTTTGTGGTATTGGATTGTGACGTCGATCTTGAGGTGCCGATCATATTGGGGAGACCATTATTGGCAACTGGGAGAGCTCTTGTTGATGTGGAGCTTGGTGAACTTAAGTTCATGTAAGAAGTGAAGAAGTGACCTTTAATGTGTGGGAACCTACCAAACCACCAAATTAATTCCAAGTTGTGTCTGTGATTAATACCGAGGGCACATTGGTTGAAGCCCTTGGTGAGTGTTAGATAAAAGAGATACCCAAATTGATGGTGTTGCCAACTTGGAAACAAGATGAAATGATGTTGATTTTAAGAAAGAATTTCAATCACTTTTGATGGGGTCACGCAAACTGGATTGCCATGCTTCTGGATAATGGTTAAAAGTTGAGGTACTATCTTCGAGCTGCGACATAAAATCAAGCGCTTCTTAGGAGGCAACCCAAGTGTTTTTATTTTATTTTTATCACCTTTTATTATTTTTGGCTTGTTTTAGGAATGTAAGGACATGGAAAAATGACTACGTGGATTAAAAACACTGAAAGGATGGTGCAAAGTGTCATGCAGACTGCATACACCATTGTGTAGATCGCACATAACACTGCATCCCTAAAAAAGTGACCTAGAAAGAAAAAACATGGAGGTGACGTGCAATGGGTTTTGCAAGTCACAGCTCCCATTATGCACATCGCACCTTCGTCGTACCCTTATGTCTGAAAGCTGAGAAAATTATGGTTCAAAAATTAGCTGGTGCGATGTGATATATAAGCCGCACAATAGCATGTGTGAAACGCACATCGCACCGCACTCAGGTAAGTTTAAATAATGTTGTTGACCGGACATTGACCGACCCAACCCAAAATCTGACCCACAACTTTTCTTCTCCTTTTCCTCCATTATAAACTGTCACCCCCACTTATTTTCTCTATTATACTCCCATAACCTCCATAAATTTATACTAAAATTCCCTTAAATCACCTACTTCTCCCAAAAATCTTCTCCCCCTTCACCCAAACTCTGTCACCACTGCACCACCAGTCGTTGTTGTCATTATTTTCCGGTCAAGATCTGGCTCACCATTGTTGGGAACTCCAAAAGATTCAATTTTTTCTTTTTCCTCTATCTTCTTTACTTGTGGTAAGTTCCCCTATGTTAAATCAATGTTTTTAAGTAGATTGGGAACTCTTATTGTGAAGCATGCTAGTTTAATCTTCCATGTTGATTGTGGGTGAGATCCGAAAATTATGGGACCCAAATTCTTGGTATATTGTTGATTTTGCTTGTAATGAACTTAGTAGATGTTGTTGTTATGATAATGCATGTCCTTTGCTTTAACTTTTAGCCCTAATTTTAATGTTTTGGGGTGAAGTCTGAGTAACCCACTTGAGTTGATGTATGGCTTGGCCCTATGATAGATTAGGTGACTTCATTCATAAGGGAAAATCATCATCTTTTCAAGATTTTTGTTGAATCATGTATGATTGGGCTAAAATTGTTTTTACCACTGCGCCCGTGTGTTGTTTGATTGAATATGTGTGTCCAGTAAGCGCTTTGGTTAAGTGGAGAAAATTATTGTGCGTTTAATGTGCCTTTTGAGTTTAATTGAAGGCTTGATATTCTCGGTGATAGATGGGGTAATGTCCTTCTAAAGGGAAATCATTGAGCCTATCTTTGAGTTTGAATTGTGTTGAAACATTCTGGGGAAGTCAAAGTACCCAGATGACTTGGTTTAGGTGAAAGCATTATTGTACCCTGTTTAAAAAGTTGGTGTTATTGATTGGAGCCTGTGCATTCCACATGTATTGTTCTATGAGTCACATACGTAACACAGAGGAAAACAAGGAATTGAAAATTTCCAACTGTTTCCATATGCGTTTTGCATGCGACCCGCAGATCTCCACGTGCAAAACGCACAAGGCTGGTGCAATTGCACCTGCCTTTGCACTTTGAGGCAGAATCCACGCAGGTTTCTGTTAGCCTGTGTGACACAATATTTGATGCACACTTCTTCAGGTGTGGTCCGCAGTGAATCGCATAGGCCATCAGTCACCTGATGTGTTTTTCTACTCTTTTCATTCTATTTCTTTTTCTTTTGATAACTTCTTGTAGCATTTTCTTATTTCAAATACTTCAAAAACACAAAAAGATTTTGCTTCCTCTTTTTAATACTCACAATCTTCCTATGCATACTGTGACTTCTAGCTGGGGAAATTCTGAGCGCAATACAAGGAGGCCACCAACTCATCCTACCTCCTCTTCCACATCCAAGGGTAAAAAGAAATCCACAGCTGCTCCCACAGCACCTCCTCCCATGCAAGTTTCGGAGAAAGAAAGGATCTGCTTCTGGGTAGAAGGCATGAAAGTCGTCTACGACAGAGACAAAAAAAGAACCTTTAACCTGGAGTTTATCTTTAACTTGGTAGCAGTTGGGGATGATATGCCTTACATCCCTCAGCAGTTCGCCAACCGCCAATGGTTCCCATTCCAAGAGGTGCCTGGAGGTTATTATGAGGAGGTGGTTCATGAATTTTTTCCCTCTGATCAGGCCAAGCAGGATTCTATGAGGTATAAGGATAATATGGAGGAATTCCCTTGCTTAGATTCAGTCACAGTTTGAGGTAAGGAGATCCACATCACACCCGCTGATATCAACACCATCTATTAGGGAAACCCAATGTCACGCCCCAAGACTACTCCCTCGGCGTAACACAGGACCCAGGACCACAAGTGCCCTAAGCTAACCCTTGGTCATAGCATACTCAGATATTCATAAGAAACATAGCGAAAGAATAAATAGGAAACAAGGAAACCCAATCGATAAATGATAAAGTCAAGATGAAACATAATCTGAAAGAGAGACCAGAATACTATCTATGTCTGAAAGCCTTTAAATTGTCATGAAGGGTTTATGGGACAACACCCCAACTAACTCAGAAATCCAAAGAAAGAACATAAAAGTAAATAGCATAGATAAGGTCCCTGAATGATGAGAATCACTAACCAAATCGGGACAACCAACAACTTCTAGCCACGATCTAGAGGGAAGGAACCTGAATCTGCATCATCAAGAGAATGCAGCGTAAGATACACGTCAGTACTATAGGATGTACTGAGTATGTCAGATATGCATAAATAAGGTAAAACATGCTTGATACATAATTAAAACTGAATCCATGCATTAGTTGAGAATTCATAAGAGATATCATAATTTAAGTATATGGTAAGATATATCAAATCATAAGACTTAAAAACATTCATACGGGAGTTTCTCTTAACCTACATAAACCATGATGAGCTACATGGAGTCCAATGTCATACACCCACACTAAAAAAGGTTGTCCTAACAAGCCAAGGTTAGAACCTTATCCATCAGGATCATGTCATAAGCCACAGAGGGCAACCTAAGGTGGCAGCGTAGTTCTGGAACTTAATGGTATGCTAAACCCTAGTCCAACTAGGTGCTAAATACTACTCCCAAAACAAATACATATAGCTCACATGTACTTGTGACATATCTAATGCAAAATCTGTTTGAAAAGCATAAGGGTATATCTAATACCATGCAATTCACATAGCTTAGGTAGACATATCTAGATGCACAACCTCTTCATAAAACATAAGGACATATCTAATGTCATGCAATTCATACTTCAAAATCCTTAAAACTTAGCATAGCCATAATTCAAAACATACTTTTCTTTCTAAATTCGTAACATGAAGAATTAGGCATGCACTTTCATAAATACATAAGGCCATGTTATCTAAATATGCCAATTTTCACTTGAAATCATGCTAGAAATCATCATTAATGCATGAGCTTTTGAAATCAATTAAGGAACCTCAAATAAATCATAGATAAGTAATGAGAAACCATGAATTGAAGCTTTAAAACTGAACCCATAAGTTTTCCCCAATTTGGGTAAGAACTCTAATTTCATAAATTCATAAATCAAAGTAAAAACATAGTGGTTTTGGGCATAAGGGTAAAAGGAATCCCTTTATTGAATACCCACATACCTTATTGAAGCTTGCTTGATCTAAGATGAAAACAAATGGAGGCTTGAACTTGGAGCTTGAATGAGTTTTTTCCTCTTTTGGTAGATGAATGAGGAATAATGAAAGACTTAGGATATTAGAAGTAGAAACCCTACTAAAAGTGGACAAAACAACCTCATTGAAGAGTTAAAAGGGTGGATAATTATTGAAATACCCCTGGGATTTAATTAAAGAAAAGCTGTTAAAAATCTCGAATTCAAGAATCACGGGTGCAATCCATGAGCCGGTAGACTGAACAACGACTCGTGGTTTCCACTCCTGGTTCTTGGCCCAAATGGTCAACTGCAGAAGATGCTTTACGAGTCAACAGGATGGACCGTAGAATGAACTATGGTCCATAGAGGGTTCGTTTGCTTGGGTTCCTTGAAGGTATGTCATAGCCAGTAGCTTCTCCCGATACTCTGATTGGTTCTCAGGTCAGGGATGAGGCTCAGACTTTATCCCAGGCAGCAACACAGGGTTCAGGAGCGCAGCCTGCTACTGCGGCTCCCCAATTAGAAGTTTTGTCAGTCCCTATTGTTATTTTGCCTATTCTAGTTGGGCCCGTTATATCTTCTAAGGAGCAAAAGATGCTTGGTAGGTTTCTGTAGTTGGGTCCCTCGAGATTTTCTGATTCTCCTAGGGAGGATATGCATGAGTTTCTGATTAGTTGCCAGGAGAAATTGCATAATATTTGGTTGGTTGAGCCGCATGGAGCAGATTACAGCCTGTTTCAGTTGGATGGTTCATCGAAACAATGGTGAAGGTTGTATATAGCTTGCAGACCTGATGGGTCACCTCCATTTTCTTGGGCACAGTTCTCTGCAGCTTTCTTGGAGAAGTATGTATTGTGCAGCTTAAGGGAGCGGTTAATGGATGAGTTCTCTAGGTTGGAGTAGGGATCCATGTTTGTTTCATAGTATGAGGTCCTTTTTATTAAGTTGGCTAGGCATGCCACCATGATTCTGCCCACCGAGCATGAGAGGTTTTATCGCTTTGTCCGAGGTTTGACCTTACAGCTCTATTTGGCTACAAAGGGCATGGTAGCATCAGGCCAGTCCTTCTGGGAGGTTGTGGATCATTCCCCGAGGCTACCCCATAGACGTAACACGGGACCTGGGACCGCAAGTTCCCCAAGTTAACTCTTGGTCATAGCATAACTCAGATAATCATAAGAAAGTATAGCGGAAGCATAAATAGAAAACTAGGCAACCCAATCCATAAATGATAAAGTCAAGATAAAACATAACCAAAAAAAAGGAGACTCGAATACTGTCTATGTCTGAAAAGCCTCTACACATGACATAAGGAGTTATTAGGACAATACCCTTGCTAACTCGAAGTATGAAAGAAACAACCATAAAATAACTAGGATCATAACTAGCCCTCAAACAGTGAGGACTCACCGACACTGTCTGGAATGGCCTGCGTTCTCTAGCCACATACCTGAGGGAGGGAACCTAAGTTTACATCATCAAGAGGATGCAGCACAAAATATGCGTCATTACTATAGGATGTACCGAGAATATGAGATATGCATAATCATGTTAAAACATAGTAGAAACTAAGATCATTCATAAAAGAGAAGTCATAAGTAATATCATAATTTAAGCATGAGATAAAAGATAACATAGCATAAGACTTAAAACATTCATACGGGAGTTTCTTATAACCGATAATAGACCATGCGAACTACATGGAATCTAACTATATAACCCTAGTTAGTAAAGCTGTCCCGAACCCTGCCAAGGAATGGGACACCATAATCCAATTATATAACCCTAGTTGGCAAAGCTGCCCTAATGCCCGCTAAAGTACAAGACACCATGATAAAATGTGGAACCACTTTTATAAGCCCATAGGACGATTCATAACCTACGCTGGCAACGTAGTTTTGGACTTGGGTAATCAAACCCTCATCGCTCGGTGCTAAATACTACTCACAAGACATACATATAGCTCTTAATATACTTGTGACATATCTGATGCCAAATCAATTTGAAAAGCATAAGGGTATATCTCATACCATGAAATTCATATAGCTTAAGTAGACATATCTAGATGCCCAACCTTTTCATAAAACATAGGGACATATCTGATGTCATGCATTACATGCTTTAAAATCCTTAAAACTTAGCATAGCCATAATTCAAAACATACTTTTCTTTCTAAATTCAGAACTTGAAGAATTAAGCATGCACTTTCATAAATACATAAGGCCATTTTATCTAAACATGCCAATTTTCACTTGAAATCATACAATTCAATGGATTCATGCTAGAAATCATCTTTAATGCATGGGCTTTTGAAATTAATTAAGAAACCTTAAATAAAACATAGATAAGCAATGAGAAACCATGAATTGAATCTTTAAAACTGAACCCATAAGTTTTCCCCAAATTGGGTAAGAACCCTAATTTCATAAATTTATAAATCAAAGTAAAAATCATGGGTTTTGGGCATAAGGGTGAAGGTAATCCCTTATTGAATACCCACATACCTTATTGAATCTATCTTGATCTCTTGATGAAAAGAAATGGAGGCTTGAACTTGGAGCTTCTTGGTTGGAGCTTGAGACTTGGAGAAGAGGAACTCTTTCTTCTTTTGGAATAGAATGACTTAGAATGAGAAGAGCTTAGGCCATTCAGGGATAAAACCCTACTAAAAATGGTCAAAACGACCTCACTTAGGAGTTAAAGAATAGGGAAAAAGACCAATTTACCCCTGACTTAAAAATAGAAAGCTTCAAAAATTGTCACCTCACGGGCTGCCCGAAGGGCATCATGCCCACGACGGTCTATTGGCCAAGGTGTATGAGGGAAGGTCTAAAATTTTGGGGCGTTGGAGGGTTCTTACGACATGGTCCCATGGGCCATCGCAGCCATGATGCCTGTGGTGACACCCGTCGAACAAAGGAAGATAGGAGGGGGGAAATCGCTGGAGCATTCCAATGGTGGGTTCCCACGAGCCGTCGCATCTGTGATGCGCATTGTGACCACCCGTCAGGCTGGGAGGAACTATGGCCAAGAGACACTAGATTCTTCCCATGGCACACCCCACGGCCCGTCGAAGCTCCAACGCCTATGGAGGCTACCCGTGGTGTCCAACAGTTGCGGGATTTTTTTAGATTCAAGGTTTGTTAGATGATTTGAATACCGGGGTGTCACAATATCTCCCCTTTAGGAACATTCATCCTCAAATGAAGGCTAAGCAAGGAAAATTGGAGAGAAAACAGCCCAACCAAAGAACAAAACATAGAAACTCAAGGATAATTTGAAAACTGAGCTTTTCAACTTAAAACATGATAGAACTAACTTTAGAAAAATATGGATGCATGCTAGGATTTTGAGATAGATTGATGGAATAGAATTGGAGGGACATACTCAGGAGGAAACTAACACCTCAAGCTAAAACTGAGTCAGAAGGAAAGAAATGAGGGTACTTGGCCTTCATGGCTGCTTCTGCTTCCGAAATAGCTGCCTCGACTAGCTGATTTCTCCAAAGGACCTTTACCGATGCGATTTCTTTATTTCTCAGCCTTCGAATCTGACGATCAAGAATATCTATGGGAACTTCCTCATAAGTAAGGTTTTCCTTCACACCCACATCCTCCAAAGGAATAACCAAGGTCGGATCACCAACACACTTCTTCAACAAAGAAACATGGAAAACTAGATGAACCGCTTCTAGATCTGATGGCAAATTCAACTCATAAGTAATACTACCAACTCTCCTCATAATCCGATAAGGACCTACATAGTGGGGACTAAGCTTCTCTTTCTTGCCAAATCTCATCACACCCTTCATGGGTGACACCTTTAGAAATACCCAATCATCAACTTCAAACTCCAATTCCCTTTTCCTCACATCTGCATATGATTTATGTCAACTCTGAGTGGTCTTCAACCTCTCCCTAATGATCTGAACCTTCTTCATAGTCTCATGAACCGAATCTGGGCCAATCAAAGCTATCTCACCTACCTCAAACCAACCAATAGGAGATATATACCTCCGCCCATAAAGTGCCTCATAAGGAGCCATCTGGATGCTAGAATAAAAGCTATTGTTGTAGGCAAACTCGATAAGAGGTAAGTGATCATCCCAATTACCTTTGAAATCAATCACACAAGCTCTCAATATATCCTCCAAAGTTTGAATAGTAAACTCTTCCTGGCCATCCATCTGTGGGTGAAATGTTACGCTAAGCTTAACCTGAGTACCATGACCTCTCTAAAATGACTTCCAAAACTGGGATGTAAACTGAGTACCCCTATCGTTAATGATAGACAATGAAACACCATGCAATCTGACTATCTCCCGAATGTAGAGTCTGGCATAATCATCCGCTGAATCCATAGTCTTAACAGCCAAAAAGTGGGATGACTTAGTCATCCGGTTTACAATCACCCAAATCCAATCATGTTGCCTTCGAGTACGAGGCAAACTAGTAATGAAATCCATATTGATCGCTTTCTACTTCTAATTAGGAAGGTCAATATCCTAAGTCATACCACCCAGTCGTTGATGTTCTACACTAACTTGTTGACAGTTAAGACACTTATCCCCAAAACCTGCTATGTCCCTCTTCATGCCATTCCACCAATAGACTTCCCGTAGGTCACGGTACATATTGGTAGCACCTGGGTGAATAGAATACATAGGCTATGAGTCTCTGTCAAAATCTGCTATCTCAACCAATCTATGTCAGCAACACACAATCGACCCTGATATCAAAGCACTCCATCTCGCCCTTAGGAGAAAACCTCTACCCTTTGTTGATGGACTACACCCTTCAACTGGTGCAAAATAGGATCATTGTCTTGCTTTTCTTTCACTTCGGCTACCAAAGATGATTCAGAACCATTTTGAACAATAATACCACCTTCCGTTGAATCCATAAGGCGAACTCCCAATCGAGCAAGTTGATGTACATCCTTGGCCAATTCTTTCTTTATATCTTCAACCAAAGACACACTACCCATGGACAATCTACTAAGTGCGTCCTCCATGACCTTGGCCTTACCCGGATGGTAAAGCACACTCATATCATAATCCATAAGAAGCTCAAGCCATCTCCTTTGATGAACATTCAATTCCTTTTGTGTGAACACATACTAAAGACTCTTATGATCGGTGAATACATCCACATGAGTACCATACAAGTAGTGTCTCCAAATCTTCAAAGCAAAAACCATGGATGCTAACTCAAGATCATGAGTATGGTAGTTCTTTTCATGAATCTTAAGCTGTCTCGAAGCATAAGCAATTACCTTGCCATGATGCATCAACACACAATCCAAACCAATCCTAGAAGCATCACAATACATGACAAAATCATCTAGGCCCTCGGGCAGAGCCAACACTGGAGTTGTGGTCAATCTAGTCTTTAATTCCTGAAAGTTCTTCTCACATAGATCAGACAACTAAAATTTAACCTTCTTCTAGTTAAATGAGTCAATGGGGCAGCAATGGAAGAAAACCCTTCCACAAATCTCATGTAATAACTAGCCAAACCCAAAAAGCTCCTAATATCAGACAGGGAAGTAGGTCTAGGCTAGTTCTTTACTGCCTGAATCTCTTGAGAATCAACTCAAATACCATTTCTAGTCAAAATATGACCCTGAAAAGCAACAGACTGCATCCAAAACTCGCACTTGCTAAACTTAGCAAATAACTCTCGATCCTTGAGAGTTTGCAACACCACTCTCAAATGGTCTGTATGCTCCTCTTCACTCCGAGAATATATAAGAATATCATCAATGAACACAATCACAAACTTATCCAAAAATTGCTTGAACACACGGTTCATCAAATTCATAAAAGTTGCAGGAGCATTCGTTAGTCCAAAAGACATAACCACAAATTTATAATGACCATATCGAGTCCTAAAGGCTGTCTTTGGAATGTTGTTAGGCGATTTTCCACTCACACACAAGTGTACGTGGTCGTCCAAGTAATAGAGACTGGTTAGTCCAGATATTGTACCCAAGAGACTTATGACTTAGCAAATATGCCACTTGATTCGTATACAGCTAAAATAAACAAGTATGAAAGTAACTAAAATATGGTTTTGTAGTAATTGACGAATTAAAGTAAGTTGACAGAATGAATTGCAAATAAGTAATGATTTTGTTGGTTCCAAATTTAGAGAGAATTCCAGGGTTACAGCTTTATTAGCAATCCTAAGTAGTAATCAGTTGAATCACGTGTTCATTCACCTAGTTGTTGATTCTGCGGTTGATATTACAACTATGGTCTTTCGAGCTTCTAGTTGACTATTCAAAATAGCATCACAACTTCATTGTTGAGCGAGGATGTGACATCTTATTTTAAAAGCATTTATATTTCTTCCCGTATGAACCAAGCAAGGCGTTCTAGGTATATCTCTATCCTAGTCACTAACCTACCCCTTACGTTACAAAAGAGAGGTCTTGCTCCTTATATTCCTCGATCTACCTTGTTGTTTCTTCTCTCGAGTTCACAACCAGGTTATAAATTTATCTTAATGGCGTCCAAGCATCAAAATACTAAACACAAGAATATAATAACAACTAATAATGGCAAATGAACAATCAATCCAACTTTATACTAAATATTCATGTGTTTGTAGCCGTAATCCTAGAACAAGGGTTCTTAGCCACTCATACTACTCAAAAACAAAGATAATATTCTTTTCATCCATAATTATGACTAAGAAAAGGAAGAAGAAGAGAAACCTAATGGTGAAATCTATTCTTGCCTTTTGCTCTCAAAAAATATGAGAGAACTCTTTAAAAAATGCACAAGGTTCTATTTATAGGTTTTGGGAAATAACCCATTTTCCTTCTTGAAATCGGACTAGAGAAAAGCTGATTTTTTTGTCGAGATAGCGCCTAGCGCGCTGCACCTATGATGCACCAGCATGGATTCCTAGTTGTTTGGGTCTTGGTGTGTCGTGCCACTGATGTTCCTGAACTGGGCTTTGGTTGTTTTCCTGCTGGAGTGGCACGCCAGGAAGGCACCAGGTATGCGATACGGTTGTTTGGGGCCTGGGGCACCATGTTAAGTGTGCGCCTAGCTACCCCAGGCCTATTTTCACTTCCTTGTTTGCTCCCGAACATTCCTCTACGTCACTTTCATGCTTTACCCTTCCGTTTTGTCTTTCCATGGTTATTTTCTGCGTTATTTCACCTGCAAGTATCTAATCATGTGTCTTAGTACAACATATAGCAATTCAACTCAAAACAGACAATATATAGTAAGTAATGTTCTTATAACATAAGGTAAACATGGGTAAAATACGATAAACGGGCATATATATATGCCTAAGATCACCACCCCACACTTAAACCTTTGTTCGTCCTCAAACAACTCACTATCATCCATCCTAAGGTTCACCATAAGCACCTGAGGAACCTTTCATCCACACTTGTGAGTGGCTAAACACTTTTTAATCATACTATTGTAGTTCATTTAGCAAGCAATAGTCAAACACCATTTTTAGCTCTAAGACCTTTCACTTGAAACAACACACCCTCTATAACCGACTCTTTCTCACATTATCGGGCCAACATATCTATGTGTGAACAACGCAAGTGATAACACTACCAGCTACATGTCATGTCTGCCCTCATAATTTAGTATTGACCCAGTTTTTAATCACACACTTTCCTTTCAATGGGAGGCATTTTGAATCATTTAAGCACTCACTCTCTCAAAATATGTTTCAAACATATCACAACATGTCATAGGCTTTCCTTTAGTGTATAGTAAATTCAACAAAACAATCACATTCATGGAATCAAAAGGACTTTCATTTGGTTGTAATGTCAGCTTCGGGACGGGTAGGATACGTTTACGTACAAAGTGACTATTTTCCCTATTGCACATGACACTACATTTTTACTCTTTTCTTCACCCTTCTTTTAAAGTTTCTCCTATGTTCACTCTCTCTTGTACTACCACTTTTTCTATCTATCATTCGCCCTTGATATGACGCGTACTTGTTGCTAGCATATCCCTCATTCCATTTTCTTTTCTCTTTTGCCCTTTTTTTTTTGTTTTTTTTTTTTATTCTTTGGGTACCTAACAATAAGCATGTTACAAGCTTTGACCGGGCTCTACATCTTTGATAGTTACTACACTCACCTTCACTTTCATCTACCCTTGTCCTTTTGTTTCACACCTTTTTAGAGGTCATACTACATTAGGGAGTATCATTAGGATCAAATTCATGGTGTATCAACAAAGTGGATGGGATCATTATGCGGCTTAACAAAGAAATAGGCTTCAAGGCTCAAAAGGTCTTCACTAATGGTAATGTACAGGTGGTACAAACAATCATCAAAGAAACAAACAAAATGGGTTTTTCAAGAAAATGTCTTAATCATAGTCCATAAAATTCATGCTTGTACAATTTACACACACACGGGGAAAGTTCTAGATGTTATTCTATGCAAGAAACTAATCAAAAACTCACACACACATGGCACCATGATACATGTATAGGACTATCATACTTGCATGCTCATACACAAACATATTGAATGCACATACACAATTAAGCCCATTTTTTCCATCTTTTGAGTCTAGTTAAAGAGCCTATGTGTCTCTTGTGAAGTTCTCACTTACTTGCTTGGATTCGCATGAACTACCCATGACGTCTAGCTAACGCTCCAAGTGGGATTTCTATGTTCCAAAGGAAAGGCTTCTAATCCTACTTCCTATGACTAAATTTCCCTTAAGATGATCGTCATCCATCCATCATCGGGATAAGTCATTACTACTATGATGAATCCTAAAAAAAATCTATCCTAAAAAAAAATCTACCCGGTTCAAAGAGACTATCCTCATGAAAAAAACCGAAAACAAAAGCCAAGGAACCCATCCAAAAAAAATCAACACAAATAAAACTAACTATCAGCTCAAACTCAAACTATCAGCTTAAAACCAGTCACACGGCGCTTATCACCCTCAAGATATAGCAATGAAAAACATAGGAAGTATTCTCTACCACTTTTCCACCCCACACTTAAATATGGCACTGTCACCAGTGCTTTAAATAAATACAAAGGTAAAGAGTGAGAGAAGGAACTCCCTGGGTCTCTAAGCGTCGTCATCATCATCAGGAATGAATTCCTGATCCTGCTTAGTTGTCTCATCATCTACCGCCATCAGTGCGCTACCAGCATCATCATCTTCATCCTCATCATCATGAGTGTCGTGTACAGTAGGCTTGTCATCATCTAAGGGCTCCTGAAAAGCTGGACCCATCTTGCACATGTACATCGCACTCTCAGTCAATGGGTATAGATCACTCAATACCAACATCTCCTCCCCGGTCGCAGGCCGACCACCAATTCTCAGCTGCAGATCTTCCATACCATACATCCTCCCCATCCAACTCTCATCACAAGCCTGTCGATCAGGATTGGAAAGTACCGACCCATGTGTAGCATCTTGGGGCTTTATTTTCATCACATCAAGTAGTTGGCTCACAAGGTACGGGACTTGGGGAGGGACCAGATCATGAATTTCTTCCTCAATATCCTGTTGCCTTAGGAAAGGTTCACCAATCCTCCGTAACAAAAGCGTCATCTCTTATTGTTACAGAACTTCATCATATTGTGCCTTAGTATCGAAGACACATTGATTGGCATGCCCTTCATGAGTATGTACACCAGCACTACCCTGTCCTTGGTCACTTCAGTGGTGTGCTTGCATGGTAGGAGAGTGCTACACACAATTTTCAACCAAACTCTGGCCTTCTGGCTGAAATAGGCATAATGTAGGGTGGCATGTCTCCCCGTATCTGTGCTTCTTGCCCAACGAGCCATTGAATTTACTCCACAAAGTGTGTGGCATATGTCTCTATATGTAGGCTCTTCTCTTATTTCCAAGTATGGTGCTCCATCAATGTGTGGTGTCCCCAAGAACTCATTTAGGACCCTTGTGGTAAACCGGACGACCTTTCCTCGGATTCCCACTTTTTGGCTTTGTCCTTCACCTGTGTTCCAGTTTGCGTAAAATTCCCTTACCATAGTAAGGTTGCACTCTCCTTGATTTTGGAAGATGTATTGGATGCCCAATATGTAGACCATCTCATGAATTTAGGGGAATTCCCTTTGCAACCGTGCCTTATAAACATGCTCCACTCCATGATACTTTGCTTCTTTTTGGGATTCGAACCAGTCAATCCCCCAAGTACCTACTGTTCTCTTCCCGAATCGTCGCACGGGTGCCTGCGGATTTGAGGGGGCTTCCATTCTGGATGATTCCCCTTTTCGAGACCTTTTTCCCCCAGTGCCTTCAGTGACCTATTTCTTTCCTCTTGGTGGCATTGTACCTACAACACACAAGTTACACAAATCAGCCCAGTACAATTAGAGCTAGCTAAATTAGTGTTTGTCATAGGATCATGACAACCCCACACTTATTTCGCTAGCAATGGTGACTATAGGTTGCTAACATGAGGTACTCAGACTTCCCTCTTTCAACACAAGTTTAGTTCTATCAACCTAAGACACCATATCCACCAAATAATTTACACAAGTACATTCCAAACAATTCTCAAGGATTCTCTACCCTTCTGCAAGATTAAACAATATTCAAGGTCACCACTTCATTCCATGTACTACACATTTACCAAAATTTTTCTTGAAGTTTTTAGGGTGACCCATCTCTTTTTACTATGTATTTTGCTTTCCATAAACCAAGACACAACACAAAACAAGAGACAAAATTCGAAATCCACCAACATTAGTGTAACTATGAAAAATAATCTCCTTTTGTGGGTGTATTTCAAGCTTTCAAGCTTTTATCAATAGTGAAAAAATGTTTAGCTCTTCCAACAAGATAAACAAAGTTTACACCTACCAATCTTGACCATGAAAAGCATAAATAAGAAGTAGAGAGTGTTAGGAAGTTAGGGAAGATCTTACCTTGAGAAAGTATGGACTTTGTTTGAGCTTGAGATGGACAACAATGGAGGAAAGATAGAGAATTTGGGAGAGAGGGAAGGGGGTGGCGCTCCAAGTCTTTAGAATGAAGAGAAATTAGGGAAATTAGGGGTTTAAAGAGGGTATATATTAAATATTTTGGGTCTTGGGTCGGTTGGCCCTTGACCCGCCCCATTTTTTCCCAAAGCTTGGACGCCGGTTTCACACGTGGCACGGTGCGCCTGGGTCACGCCAGAGATAGCGCTCAATTGTTTGGCCAGTGGCACGGTACGCCGGTGAAGCGCCAGACTCAGCCCTCGGTAGTTTCCCTCTTGGCACGGTACACCTCTGATGTGCCCAACTGGGTTTCATCGTGGGGCAGTGCACCTATAGCGAGCCTGTCTGGGTATCTATGTGGCACAGTGCACCTGGGATGCACCAGAAATGGTGCTCGGTAGTTTGTGCCATGGCACGATGCACCTCTGTTGCGCCCAACAACCCCTGCAGTAGTTTGGTCCCTGAGGTGGTATGCCAAGGCTCCGCTAGAAGACAGATTGTCCTTTTCCTATTCTTTGGCCCATCGCCTACCTCTTATAGAACCCACTAGCTCTCATTCGCCGGACAGTTCTAGAATAGGAGAGAAAGGGAAAGATACGTATCATTGCCAATTGGCTTTCATGGTTTTCATGTGATTATAGGTACTATTTTCTCGATCATATGTGGTATTCGCCAATATCTTGGTCATCTGACCAAGGAGCATCACCTTGTCTTCGAAGCAGCTGCATGGTACTGGCATTCCAAAGGTGCCTAGAGGACTACCAAACGCAGCAGAGCGATGACCGAGGAGCGGGTTCCCCACTAAAAGAGGGACAGGAGACGGCCATCTCAAGGTACATCATGACCTACAGGCAACACCGGCGAGACCTGGGAAAGCAATGCGATTGGGTGTCAGAGGATCCATAGTACCTGCAGCTCCCAAACTTCATATTCATCATTTTTGAAAGCGAGGGGAAGGAGACACCTGGGACTCAATTTTTTGTTTACTTACCTCTCCCCATGCGTCCTGCCTAGAATTTTTCTTTTTCTTCCTGTAAAACAACAACCCATTAGAAAAATGGTGGGTTGCCACCCACCTAGCGCCTTAGTTTTGGTCGTGGCACGACTCATATTTTTGTATTTTTGATATTTTTGTCCTAACTTATTACAATACATTTGTGGGTTGCTTCCCACGTAGTGCCTGATTTAAAATCGCGGCATGACACAACCTCAAAATTCACTCATCCAACAGGGTGATTAAGGTTTTCTCCCTGTCCACATCCTCAAACCAATAGTGCTTCACCCGTTGACCATTTACCAAGAATGTAACTGTGTCGCTGTTCTTCCGGAGTTCAACTGCGCCATGTGGAGTCATCTGTACTACCTTAAATGGTCTAGACCACTTAGAATTAAGCTTTTTGGGGAAAAGCTTCATCCTTGAGTTGAATAGGAGGACCCTTTGGCCAGGTTCAAACGAGCGCGGAAGGATATGCTTGTCATGCCACCTCTTTGTTTTCTCCTTGTAAAGCTTGGCATTCTCATACGCTTGCAACCTAAACTCATCAAGTTCGTTAAGCTGCATTTGCCTCTTCGGCCCAGCTAGTTTGTCATCCAGATTTAGCTTCTTTATAGCCCAATAGGCTTGGTGTTCCAACTCGACTGGTAGATGACAAGCCTTACCATATACAAGCTGATATGGAGAAGCTCCAATGGGCGTTTTGTAGGCAGTTTGGTACGCCCATAGTGCATCATCAAGCTTCTTTGCCCAATCCTTTCTCTGTGCATTCACAGTCTTCTACAGAATCTGCTTCACTTCCCGATTTGATACCTCAACCTGCCAGCTCGTTGGGGGATGATATGCAGTAGCTACCTTGTGACGCACCCCATACTTAGCCAATAATTTGCTGAACCAATTATTAATGAAATGCATCCCACCATTACTGATTATAGCTCGTGGAGTACCGAATCTTGTGAATATGTTCTTCTTCACAAACTTCAATACTACCTTTGCATCATTGGTTGGAAGGGCGACCGCTTCTACCCACTTAGACACGTAATCCAATGCAACAATTATATACTTATTTCCGAAGGAATGTAGGAATGGTCCCATAAAGTTGATCCCCCATACATCAAAAATCTCCACCTCAAGGATATTCTGCAAAGGCATCTCATTCCTTCTCGATATAGCTCCAGTCCTCTGGCATTGGTCACAACCCTTTACAAATGTTGCTGCATCTTTGAATATAGTAGGCCAATAGAAGCCCGACTGTAACACTTTATGTGCGGTGCGCTCCTCTCTATGATGTCCCGCATAAGGAGAAGAACAACAACTATCTAAGATCTCCCTCACATGACTTTGCGGAATGCATCTTCTGATTATTTGATCCGGACCTTACTTGAACAAATCAGGCTCATCCCACAGATAGAATCGAGAGTCGTGATACAGCTTCTTCTTCTGTTGTGTAGTGGCTTCCAGGGGGTAGACCTCACTCACCACTAGATTGACAAGATCAGCATACCAAGGAAGCTTAGTAATACTCAGGGGTAGGAGTTGTTCATCTGGAAAGTCCTCCCTAATATGGCCTTCATTAGGCACATGAGACCAATCCTCAAGCCTAGATAGATGATTCGCTACTTGGTTCTCTGTGCCCTTTCGGTCCCTTATCTCCAAATTGAACTCCTCCAACAGCAAAATCCACCGAATAAATCTTGGCTTTGCATCCTTCTTGCTGAATAAGTACTGGATAGCAGCATGATCTGTGTAAACAATCACTTTTGTTCCCACAAGATAGGAGTGAAACTTGTCAAAAGCAAAGACTAGCGCCAACATCTCTTTCTCAGTGACTTTGTAGTTCGTCTGAGCTGAATCAAGTGTCTTACTCGCATAGTATATAGAATGAAATACCTTGTCAACTCTCTGACCCAACACATCTCCGACCACAACATCACTAGCATCACACATAAGCTCGAAGGGCAGCTCTCAATTTGGAGCAATCAATATAGGAGCTTCAATCAAGCACTTCTTCAAATTTTCAAATGCCTTAACACAGTCATCACTGAATTCATACTTTACCTCTTTCTCAAGAAACTTGCACATTGGCCTGGATATCTTGGAGAAGTCTTTAATGAAGCGTCTGTAGAAGCCTGCATGTCCAAGAAAACTATGGACACCTCTCACAGAGACTGGAGGTAGTAGTTTCTTAATAACCTTTATCTTCATGCGGTCCACTTCAAGCCCCATCTTCGACACTTTATGGACAAGGACAATGCCTTTCGTGACTAAAAAGTGACATGTATCCCAGTTAAGCACCATATTCATCTCTTCGCACCTCGCCAATACCCTATCCTGATTCCGCAGACAAGTGTCAAATGACTTCCCAATCACTGAGAAGTCATCCATGAATATCTCAACAATCTCTTACACCATGTCAGAAAAAATAGCCATCATACACCTCTGGAATGTAGCCGGTGCATTACAAAGTCCAAAGGGCATACGCTTGAAAGCATATGTACCATAAGGATAAGTAAAAGCCATCTTTTCTTGATCTTCTGGTGCTATGTCTATTTGATTGTAGCCAGAATATCCATCTAGAAGGAAAAAGTACTCCTGGCTAGCTAACCGGTCCAACATCTAATTAATGAATAGGATAGGATACTGATCTTTTCGGGTGGCTTCATTCAATTTCCGTTAGTCCATGCAAATTCTCCACCCAGTGACTGTACGTGTCAAAATCAGCTCATCCTTCTCATTTTTTATCACAGTCATCACCCTTTCTTAGGGACACATTGCACAGGGCAGACCCACTTGTTGTCTGAGATAGGAAAAACAATACCTGCATTGAGCCACTTGATCACCTCATTTCTCACCACATCCTTCATAGGAGGATTCAATCTTCTCTGATGCTGTGCCATGGGCTTGTACCCCTCCTCTATATATATCTTGTGCATGCAAAATGATGGATTGATCCTATGAATATCATACATCTGCCACCCAATTACTCTCTTCCTTTTCCTCAACACTGTTAGGGCCTCTTTTACCTGTGCCTCATTCAACCCGGCTGCTAGGATTATCGAAAGCGTATCATCATCACCCAAATAAGCATACTTCATATGAGGAGGGAGTGGTTTTATATCTAGCTTCGGAGCTTCTTCAATAGACGGCTTGGGAGGGGGTCCCAACGTTCTATTAAGAGGCTCGAACTTAATAGTGCTCGACAATGCACAAGCTGCCTCCAAGCATTGGATCATTTCATGTGCCGCTCCATCTCCATACAAATTTGTCCCTGTGAGTGCCCTCTCCAATGGATCTACGGAGGTGATGAGGGGTATCCTTGACTCTATTTCCGCCATAGTAATAGCTGACAAGTCCTCATATAATGCAGGAAACTTCATTGCCTTGTACACATTGAAGACTTCCACCTTGTCATGTGCTCTCATGGTGAGCTGCCCTGCTGCCATATCTATCAATGCTCTCCATGTAGCCAATAGCAGACGTCCCAAAATAAATAGAACTTTCGGGTCTGGTTCAATATCTAAGATCACAAAATCCACCGGAAAGATCAACAAACCAATCTGCACAAATACATCCTCTATAATGCCCTCAGGTCTAGACAAGGATCTATCTGCCAGCTGTAGAACAATTGTAGTGGGGCGAGGGCTACCCAACCCCATCTTCTTGAAGACTAAAGATGGCATTAGATTGATACTTTCCCCAAGATCGCATAGTGCTCGAGCTATAACTTTTTGGTCAATGGTGAAACTTCCCGTATCCTTCAATTTGGTTGGCAACCTATTCTGAATCTGAGACGTACATACCTCTGTGAGAGCTATTATGGCATATTTGGTCAGCCTGTTCTTGTTTACCACAATGTCTTTGATATACTTCGCATACTTCAGCACTCCCTGAAGAACATCCATGAGGGGAGATTAATGTGTACCTGCCTCAAGAGGTTAAGAAATTTCTTGAATCCAGCCTTATCTCTTTGTTTGATCAACTTCTGTGGGAACGGTGGAGGAGGCTTCACAATAACTTCATCTTCTTTCACCTCTGTCTCTGCCCTAGCTTTAGCTTTTCTGGTTGCAACTTCAACTACCTTGGGGTATGCTTGCTTTAGTGCCAACTCTTTCAGCTCTAACCCACTTCTAGTAGTGACTGCATTCACCTGCTTTGAATTTGGGTCAGTATCACCTGGAAGACGACTACCCTGTGGTCTCGTATTTTGTGCACCAACTAGCTTCCCCATTTGCTTTTTTAAATTCTGAATGGCAATTTGCTGATCTTTGGCAGTTGCTAATATCACCGTTCCATTCATAATAACTTTGTTCCATCCTCTGCAGAAGAGTATACAACTGATCATACGTCTTCTCAAGTGCTTGCCCGTCTGCTGCACAATCTAGTAGAATCTTCGAATGAGGCTGAAGAACTTCAATGAATGTGTGTACAAACGCCTCATTGGTTTGTTGATGATGAGGGCATGCCACAAAGAGGGCCTTGAATCTCTCCCAAGCCGTGTAGAAATTTTCACCATCTTTCTGCCTGAAACTCAAAATCTCGCTCCTCAGCTTGGCTGTCTTCCCAGATGGAAAGAAACGCGTCAAGAATTTCTAGGCCAAATCATCCCATGAGGTGATGGAGTTTGGTGGTTCCGCTTTCAACCATCTTCTTTCTTCCCCACGTAGAGAGAATGGAAACAATATCAGCCTCATGTAGTCCTCATCGACCCCAATTGGTATGAACGTAACACTAATTTCCAGGAAATTCTGGATATGCTGTTGCGGGTCCTCGTGTGATAAGCTCGTGAACTGACCATTCGTGTGCAAGAGTTGCATCATAATCTGTTTGAGCTCAAAATGACTACCCGATGCGGGTTTATGAATGTTGTTGGTAACATTAGTCACGGGTGGGATTGCCACATCGCGCACTGGCCTTGGTGCTGCCATTTCTGCGAGAACAACTTCTGGTTGTTCAACTAACTGGATTGTCTCCTCAGCCACCCCCTGAAACTTGATAGGATAAATGTTGTTGTCCTTCTCCTTTGATGGAATAATCGTTCAGGTTCAGGGTGTGGCTCTACCAAGTCTTTCTTCCTTTCCAGCTTGTTGACAGTTCAAAGTTTGTACATGCAGATTTTACCAAATGCTAAGATCAAGTTGTCAATACTTGAATAATAAAGTCGTATAAGAAAAGTTAGAAATTTGCTAATTTCTAAGTCCCCGGCAACGGCGCCAAAAACTTATTAGGCAATTTCCCACTCACACGCAAGTGTACGTGGTCGTCCAAGTAATAGAGACTGGTTAGTCCAGATATCGTACCCAAGAGACTTATGACTTAGCAAATATCCCACTTGATTCGTATACAACTAAAATAAACAAGTATGAAAGTAACTAAAATATGGTTTTGTAGTAATTGACAAATTAAAGTAAGTTGACAAAATAAATTGCAAATAAGTAATGATTTTGTTGGTTCCAAGTTTAGAGAGAATTCCAGGGTTACAGCTTTATTATGCAATCCTAAGTAGTAATCACTTGAATCAACTTGTTTATTCACCTAGTTGTTGATTCCGGGGTTGATATTACAACTATGGTCTCTCGAGCCTCTAGTTGCCTATTCAAAATAGCATCACAACTACATTGTTGAGCAGGGATGTGACATCTTATTTTAAAAGCATTTATATTTCTTCCCGTATGAACCAAGCAAGGCGTTCTAGGTATATCTCTATCCTAGTCGCTAACCTACCCCTTACGTTACAAAAGAGAGGTCTTGCTCCTTATATTCCTCGATCTACCTTGTTGATTCTTCTCTCGAGTTCACAACAAGGTTATAAATTTATCTTAATGGTGACCAAGCATCAAAATACTAAACACAGAAATATAAGAACAATTAATAATGGCAAACGAATAATCAATCCAACTTTATACTAAATATTCATGCGTTTGTAGCCGTAACCCCAGAATAAGGAATCTTAGCCACTCATACTACTCAAAAACAAAGATAATATTCTTTTCATCCACAGTTATGACTAAGAAAAGGAAGAATAAGAGAAACCTAATGATGAAATCTATTCTTGCCTCTTGCTCTCAAAAAATATGACGGAACCCTTAAAAATATGCACAAGGTTCTATTTATAGGCTTTGGGAAATAACTCCTTTTCCTTCTTGAAATCGGACTAGAGAAAAGCTGAATCTTCTATCGGGATAGCGCCTGGCGTGCCACGCCTCTAATGCGCCAGCATGGGTTCCCAATTGTTTGGGTCTTGGCGTGCCACGCCACTGATGCGCCTGAACTGGGCTTTGGTAGTTTTCCTGCTGGAGTGGCACGCCAGCAAGGCGCCAGGTATATGCTACGGTTGTGTGGGGCCTGGGGCACCTCTCCAGGTGTGCGCCTGGCTGACCCTAGCTTATTTTCACTTCCTTGTTTGCTCCCGAGCATTCCTCTACGTCACTTTCATGCTTTACCCTTCCATTTTATCTTTCCGTGGTTATTTTCTGCGTCATTTCACCTGCAAGTATCTAATCATGTGTCTTAGTACAACATATAGCAATTCAACTCAAAACACACAATATATAGTATAATGTTCTTAAAACATAAGGTAAACATGGGTAAAATACGATAAACGGGCATATAAATATGCCCAAGATCAAATGTCACACCCTCGAATACGAAGCAGATGATACCCGGATCTAAGGTCGATCTTGAAGAAGTAACTAGAACCCTAAAGCTGATCGAACAAGTCATTAATCCTAGGAATGGGATACTTATTCTTGATTGTGACCTTGTTCAACTGACGATAGTCGATACACATTCTGAGGGAACCATCTTTCTTTCGCATGAAAAGAACTAGAGCACCCTGTGAAGAGATGTTGGGTCAGGTAAAACCCTTATCAAGAAGGTCTTTCAACTGTTCTTTCAAATCCTTAAGTTCCACTGGAGCCATTCTATAAGGAGGAATGGAGATAGGATGCGTATCTGGAAGAAGATCTATTCCAAAGTTGATCTCGCGCTCGGGAGGGACTTTGGGAAAATCCTTGGGAAACACTTTTGGAAACTCACTCACAACAGGAACTGACTGGAGAGATGGGGTTTCGGAATCTGAGTCCATAACCCGAACTTATATGATAGACATAACCCTTAGAAATCATCTTTCTAGCCTTGAGATAAGATATGAATGACACTTCGAGGATGGAGGACTACCCTTCCACTCTAGGACAGGTTCATTTAGAAACTTGAAACTAACAACTCGAGTACGACAATCAACTAAGGAATAACATGCATACAACCAATCCATACCAAGAATAACATCAAAATCAGTCATCTCCAGCACTACTAGATCCGCTGAAGTGATTCTATGAAGGACTGAGATAGGGAAATTTTGGTAGATTCTTTTGGCTAGGACAGACTCACCAATAGGAATAGAAACACAAAAGCGTTTTAAGAGCTGTTCAGGACTAATATCAAACTTGCAAGCAACATAAGGGGTCACAAAAGATAAAGAGGCATCTGCATACAACAAAGCATACACATCGAGAGAAAAGATTTTAAACATACAAGTAACAAGATCCAGTAAACTCTCTTGGTCCTGGCAAGAGGACATGGCATAAAGGCGGTTCTGGCGCTGACCACCAGAACTAAAAGCAGTGCCCTACTGGGCTAGTCGACCTCCTGATACTGCTAGGACAGACTGAGTCCTACCTCCTCCCTGTCCCTTCCTTCCTAAAGGGAAATCCTTTATTCGATGTCCAGCCTGACCACACCCGAAGTAACCACCTGAATTGGCTAGACACTCACCTGGATGTTTCTTCCCACACTTGACGCAAACGGGGTAGAAAGGCCCCTGGGCAACACTCCCCTGCAAATAGGAATCAGATTATTTGCCAATCTAATCATGACAAAGCCTGGGGGTTGGGTAGGAACACTAGCTGAAGAATGAATGGGCCTGATGATTTTTTATGAAATGAGGAGCGATGTTCGCCTCCAAATTTTAATGGCCAAAACCTGAACTCTTCAATCTAACCCTCTTATTCTCCCTTGCCATCTCTCTCAACTTGTCTCTCTCAATCTGATGGGCATGAGTCATAAGTCGAGAAATATCCATGTCACCTAAAAGCATTGCGGACCTACACTCCTTCTTTACCAAATTCGATACTCCATAAACGTACTTACTCATCTCATCTCACGGGTTAGCCACCATGTAAGGAGCATACCTTGAAAACTGGGTGAACTTCAAGCCGTACTCCTGAACTAACATAGAACCTTGCCTCAAATTCATGAACTCTTAGACCTTAGCTTGCCTCAACTCCCTCGGGAAGAACTGGTCAAGAAAAGCCCTCTCAAAACATTCCCAAGTTATAGGGACCACATCCCTAGCCCTAGAATCTTTCCATTGAGTGAACCAAATATAAGTCACGTCCTTGAGTTGATAGGAAGCTAGCTCAATACAATCAACACCACCCACTTGCATCACACCAAAGATCTTTTTTACCTCATTCAAGAAATTTTGTGGATCCTCACCAACATTCGAACCCCAAAACTTAGGTGGGTTTATGCGAATAAGATCTCGAACTCGGGTTGTTATTCCACCTTGAGGGTTGACAGGGATAGGAGCCTGCTGATTGGCCTGAATGGCCATAGTCTGAGCTAGCATATGGATGGCATTTCTGAACTCCATATTTGTGACCTCGGGGTCTGGAATCGGAGGGTTAACATTTTGAGTGGCTCGATGAGGCATGGCACGGCGCGGAGGCATAATCTGAAATGCATAAAGAATGGATTAGAGGATTAATAGACTAAACTCTATCGCACGATATTGATCAAGAAAGAAGTAAATTTTTTCCTAAGATACCTCATAGCTTCTCTCTCATAAGTGTGGCGCGCTTCACACACATGAAAGAGACTCTACTCGATGCGGCTTTCAGACACCCTAGGACTCTTAAACCTGAGGCTCTGATAACAAGTTTTGTCATGCCCTGAGGCTACCCCCTAGACGTAACACGGGACCTGGGATTGCAAGTTCCCTAAGTTAACCCTTGGTCATAGCATAACTCAGATAATCATAAGAAAGTATAGGGAAGCATAAATAGAAAAACTAGGAAACCCAATCCATAAATGATAAAGTCAAGATAAAACATAACCCAAAAAAAGGGAGACTCGGATACTGTCTATGTCTGAAAAAACTCTACACATGAAATAAGGAGTTTCTAGGACAATACCCTAGCTAACTCAAAGTACAAAAGCAACAACCATAAAACAACTAGGATCATAACTAGCCCTCAAACAATGAGGACTCACCGACACTATCTGGACTGGCATGCGGTCTTTAGCCACATGCCTGAGATAGTGAACCTGAGTTTACATCATCAAGAGGATGCAGCACAAAATATGCGTCAGTACTATAGGATGTATTGAGTATGTGAGATATGCATAATCATATTAAAACATACTTAAAATATGCTTAAAACATAGTAGAAACTGAGATCATGCATAAAAGAGAAATCATAAAAAATTATCATAATTTAAGCATAAGATAAAGATAACATAGCATAAGACTTGAAACATTCATATGGGAGTTTCATATAACCGACAATAGACCATGCGAGCTATATAGAATCTAACTATATAACCCTAGTTAGCAAAGTTGTCCCGAACCCTACCAAGGAATACAACACCTTAATCTAACTATATAATCCTAGTTGGCAAACATGCCCTAATGCCCGCTAAAGCACAGGACACCATGATCAAATGTGGAACCACTTTCATAAGCCTATAGGGCGATTCATAACTCTATAGGGCGATTCATAACCTACGCTGGCAACGTAGTTTTGGACTTGGGTAATCGAACCATCATCACTCGGTGCTAAATACTACTCCCAAGACATACATATAGCTCATAATATACTTGTGGTATATCTGATGCCAAATCTATTTGAAAAGCATAAGGGTATATCTGATACTATGCAATTCATATAGCTTAGGTAGACATATCTAGATGCCCAACCTTTTCATAAAACATAGAGACATATCTGATGTCATGCAATTCATGCTTTAAAATCCTTAAAACTTAGCATAGCCATAATTCAAAACATACTTTTCTTTCAAAATTCATAACATAAAGAATTAGGCATGCATTTACATAAATACATAAGGCCATGTTATCTAAACATACCAATTTTCACTTGATATCATGCAATTTAATGGAATCATGCTAGAAATTATCTTTAATGTATGGACTTTTAAAATCAATTAAGAAACCTTAAATAAAACATAGATAATCAATGAGAAACCATGAATTGAAGTTTTAAAACTGAACCCATAAGTTTTTCCTAAATTGGGTAAGAACCCTAATTTCATAAATTCATAAATCAAAGTAAAATCATGGGTTTTGGGCATAAGGGTAAAGGGAATTCCTTATTGAATACTCACATACCTTATTTCAGCTAGCTTGATCTTAAGATGAAAATAAATGGAGGTTTGAACTTGAAGATTCTTGCTTGGAGCTTCTTTCTTGGAGCTTGAGATTTGGAGAAGAGGAACTCTTTCTTCTTTTGGAATAGAATGACTTAGAATGAGAAGAGCTTACGCCATTAGGGGATAAAACCCTACTAAATATGGTCAAAAAAACCTCACTTAGGAGTTAAAGAATAGGTAAAAAGACCAATTTACCCCTAATTTAAAAATAGAAAGCTTCAAAAATTATCGCCTCATGGGCAACCCGATGGGCATCATGCCCACGACGGTCTATTAGCCAAGTTGTTTGAGAGAAAGTCTAAAATTTTGGGGCACTGAAGGGTTCTGACGATGTGGTCCCACGGGCCATTGCAGCCACGATGCCCGTGGTGACGCCCGTCGGAGAAAGGAAGACAGGGGGAAATCACTGGAGAATTTCGAAGGCAGGTTGCCATGGGCCGTCGCATCTGTGACACCTGTCATGACTGCCCGTTGGGCTAGGAGGAACTATGTCCAAGAGCTACTGGACACTTCCCACGGTGCGCCCTACGGCTCAACGGAGCTCTGACTCCCGTGGCGGCTACCTGTGGTGTCCAACAGTTGCGAGAATTTTTTGGATTCAAGGTTTGTCAGCTGATTCAAATATCGGGGTGTTATAGCAGTGATAAGAGGCCTCATTATTAGGGTAGTTATAGCGGCTCACAGACACGCGGCAGAGGCTATTTTAGTAGGGGTCAGCATCATAAGTGTTTCCAGCTAAGCTGGCCTGTTCAGGCAGCATTACAGATTGTTGAGGGTCAAAGTCGTTAGGGTTTGATCCAGTCTTCACGAGGTGCTCATTCTGGGTCCATGGGCCATGGTAGTCATCTGATTCAGTCGAGTCTGCATAACAGGGTATAGCTAGTTGGGGTTTTTATGAGTGTGGTAAGTTGGGCCATTTTTCTCGAGAATGTCCTTTGGCGCAGCACCATAGGTGACAGGATCAGCCCGTACAGGCCCCCAGGTTTCTAGCACCATCGGCTAGAGGTGGTGCAAAGGGTAGTAGGATTGTTCCCTAGGGTACTTAAGGTAGTTCTCAATCAGGTAGATCAGGTGTCCGTGGCTGTCGGAGCCACATATATGCATTTCTAGGCTGTCCAGAGGTTGAGACTTCAAATACTTTCATCAAAGGTACGATCTCTATTTTTATCAGTTAGCTTCTGCTTTGTTTGATCTTTGGTCTACATTCTCCTATGTGTCTACTTATTATGCTACTCGTCTGGAGTCTACTTGTGAGTTATTACCTATGCCTTTGCACATAGCTACCCCAGTAGGAGATTCTTTAGTAGTGGATCATATATACCGAGCTTGTATGGTGACTATCATGGGGTATGACATGTGGGTAGACCTAATTGTGCTAGACATGGTCGATTTCGATGTGATTTTAGGCATGGATTGATTGTCTCCCTACCATATGAACTTGGATTTCTTTGCTAAGACCGTTACTCTATGGATGTCTGGTATTTGATAGGTGGTGAATTTACCACTTATTTATATCTGTTTTCTTATGCTTTTGCATCTTTAATGGTGATATGAGACCACTTATGGCGTGTTTTGGTTATAATTTAGGTGACTCTTATTCATACAGATATTGTGGAGCAATTGGGACAAAAGGAACAAAAGAAAAGCAAAAAAGAGAAGCACAACACTGAAGTTGCCAGGTCTACGACTGCATTGAAGGTGATGCACCTGCAGCCTGTATTCTACTTGGCTGAGAGCACCCCTGTTCTTAGAATTTTGCCACGGCGGTACAGCACCTGCACTAAATCTTCCACCATAGCAGCCATGCACCTGCGGTGAAAGTTTTGCAGGTGCAGCTGACGATTCCAGTCAGGCCCAAATTGGTCATTTCACACTTTTTAGAAATCCCAATCCACATAAAACATCTCCTAGTTGTATCATTCAGGATAATCATAAGAATTGATCATTAGCCTTCGAGTGAACAACTTTTGGCTAGCTTGGAGAGAAAGTTCATCATCCAACACCATTGGAGTGAAGATTGGATGCTTTTATTGTGAAATCTTTAGTTCCTTTCTCCAACTCTTGATTTGTATTGCTAAAACTATAGGTGTATTGGTTGATTTGAGATTTGAATATTGTGTTAGAGATAAAAAATATTTGGGTTTGATTTCTTATCTTGTGCTTTTGTAATTAATTAAATATTTTCTAGTTTATGAATTGGGTCTTTGATTATCTAATTAATCTCGTGCTTGAGTTGATTCTAAAGGGAGTGATCAACCCTTGAACTTGCCTCTTTGCTTTGATTTTGCTTGAAAGAGTGAATCGGAGTTGGGGAAAGGTTAGTTAGCACTAACTTGAGACTCTAAACCTCATTTAAGGAATTGATCTAGGAATAGTGGATTCTAGTGTTTCCATAATTGGAATAGCTTTGTTGACACTTAGCTAGATTCGAGAGAACTAGTTGAGAAATATTTTCCAATTATCGAGCGATATTGGTGAATAATTGAGATTCCAAGGCATATTCTAATTGACTCATGATTAATCTAGTAAGTAGTTGATTAATTTGTAATAGATTGTATAGATTTGAAGTAATTCCCATTCCCAAATCTCCCTCGTCATCCTTGCGTTGGGATGATTGGTCAACCTCGCACTTACAATTGCATTCATGTTTTCAAACAACAAAACCCCAAATCATTTTATTTCTTTTCGCTCTTTGAACTTCAATAAGTTGCTTAAATTCTTTATTATCTCAATAGCCTTTACATTGTTCTCCATGGATTCAACCTTGACATCCCATTGGGTTACTTATTATTTTTCTTGACGATCGCTACCACCTCTTTAGGGAGATTGCTTTTGAGCATCATCAAAAATGACGTTGTTACCCGAAAATAATTTGGCGTATTGAGTTAGTTTAGAATTTGAGTTTACTTACTTTAGTTCAAATTTGTGAATATTTGTTTTTGTTTTAGTAGCTTTATTTTGTTGATTGATTCTATGGCATCCAAAAATGCTAGAGGTTTTGGTGGTTACAACTCTTATTATAATGATCCTTGTTGTTATTGAGGAGAGCCCCACTATTTGTGAAATTGTAGAATTGGCCCTAGGAGAGGGTGGTATTCACCATCTCACTCCTATAATGGGCATATTTGCTATTTATGTGGAGGTCGTGATGGACATTGGGGAGATAGCCCTAATGTTCATCCTCCTCTCTCTCATATGCTAACAATGGTGCTAGTGGTGCTTGTGATCTTGATAGGTGTCATAACTTGACAAGAAAAAAATACAATACCGGCTTAGAGAGTATGTATGTAATGCTCCAAACTCTCTAGGACAAGGAAGATAGCATAGAGGAGGGATTAAAGTGCATAAAGCAAGGCTTTAGTATAGCTAAGGATGATGAGGAGAGAAATCGTTCTAAACAATCCATGGAGAATATGTCTACTCCTCTTGATCAAGTTGGTAAATAAGAACCTCCAAGCCTAACAAATGGGCATGTCTCGAACATTGGGGTCAATCAAATTCACTTTGGGGGATGATGATGAAGTTCTTCAAAATATGCAATTGCATGTGACTGAGTTTGTGCCGATTGTGCTTGAACCTCAACAAGAAGTAAAACTCGACTTAGATGCAATTGTGAGCCAAGAGTGGTTGTTAAATCAAGTTCACCAACTTGAAGCCTATGGGGAACAACATGAAATAATTCTATCAAAGTTTGAGAAATTTCTCAAAAAATATGCCAAGAGAAGTCAAAAAGAGGGGCTACTTGAAATTACTATCCGGAATTTGAATACCAAATTGAGTGCTCATACTGAAACTTGCCCAATCATGGATAGTAGTCTTGAGTTGTTCTCCATTAAAGAGGAGGACACATTGGATTCTCATGAAATAAAGTCATTGTGGTAACCAACCATCCCATACATAAACCAAGATGCCAAGATCAAAAGAATAATACTAGAGTTGCAAGGCAAAGTTCAATGTTTCATTTTGAAAGACTCTAGTTCATTCAAAGGTGAGGATGTCATACACGAGGCAAACTTAAGAGTGGAGACACTCAAATCTCACTCCAACCATTTTTCAACATTAAGTTCGAGGTGTATTCATTTTGAAGTTTGTTGTTAATACAAGGCAAAATGACTTTCCTCACTTGAACGCAAATAAGGTGCAAAATGTGACATTAAGGAAATGACCTTCTTATGTTCTTACCTTCACCCCGTGATTGTCACCATAATTTTGATTTGAATTTGGGTCGAAGGTTCAAATTCTTCAAGTAGAGATATAAATGGTGAGGTAACTTGTGTCGTGCCGCAATGTTAAATTGAGCGTTTGATGGGAGGCAACCCATCATTTCAAAATCTTGAAGCTTTACAATTTTTCTTTTTGTTAGAATAGCTTAGTATGTAATTTTTGACCAATCCATAAAGCTTCAAGTCTTTTTGAGCTGATTTGGGCAGGTTAAGAAATGGAAACATCATAAAAATCAAAGCAAGTACCGAAAGGGTGCTTAAATGGCATGCCAAATCTCTTGCGATCGCACCTCAAGATCTGTGGATCGCAGGTGATTTGCACCTCAAACCAGTGGCTGAGAAATATTATGGTTGAACCTACAGGGGAGAAGCACCTGCAGTGAACAATTTCGCAGGTGCAGAGGCACAGGTGCGCTGCCAGGCTCACAGGTGCGCCAGTGTAAGAGTGGCTAAAGTGCCACAGATGTGTAGGCAGCTGCATCCATCACAAGGTGAAGGCGTGGTGAGTTAGGCACAGTGGCGGTGACACACCTGTGGCTAAATACTCGCAGGTGCGCTTGTCGAACACTTTTTCTAAAGCTTAAATAGGTAAGTGCCCTTTCAAATCCCCCCACTTTCTATCAACCATCCTTACCCCTTCAAATTCTAAACTCCCAAATCTCTCATTATATCATCTCTCACTCTCGCACACTGTAATTCTCAAATCAAAAAGAAAGGAGGCAGTTTGTTCTTAAAGAAGAAAAGAGACACACAAGTTTAAAGTACTCGATCTTACCCTATATTTTCAAGGTATCTATTCTACTCCGTTAAATATTGTGGATGTTTTTGAAAGGTATAATTTTGGTGTGCTTCTGATTCTTGAAGTGTGTGCAATGATGTTGAACTAAGTAACTTAGGACATGAGTTTTTGGTTGTATAAATCTGTCAAAAATCAAGTTAATTATGCTTGTACCTTGATATGTTTAAGAAATTGGAAGTCTGAGTACAATTTCTAC
Organism: Jaltomata sinuosa; assembly: GCA_003996215.1. Taxonomy (NCBI): domain Eukaryota; kingdom Viridiplantae; phylum Streptophyta; class Magnoliopsida; order Solanales; family Solanaceae; genus Jaltomata; species Jaltomata sinuosa. The sequence goes on along the minus strand of QJPP01000607.1, from coordinate 100,772 downwards.
TACAAAAGCATGTTTTAATTGTTGATTGATAGTTGCATATTCTGGATTATCGCTGGAGAAGATGGCATTGCAGGTGCGGTCTTAGTGACGCAGGGGTGATACTGCATCTGCTCTCACTTGTCCACAGATGTAGCAGTCCTGAAATAGTGTAGAGGCGCAAGTGCACTAATTCACTACAACAAATATGATATTTAACTATGAAATTATTAGCTACGACACAAAATTTGTCACTAAATATTTATTTTTTATGACAAAAATTACATTTTGTCTTTAAATACATGAGTCAGATATTTTTAGTGAAGAAATACAAAAATTCTTAGAAAATTTTTTGTCTACTAAAATTTCTCACCAAAAAATGAGTTGGCGCCATTTATTGGGTTACATTAGCTATAAATTTTAAATTTCAGTGACACGTTATTTTGTCACTAATAATGTACACAATTTGTGACAAATTATTTTTTGTCTTAAAATAATCAATTTTTTAGACATGAAAAAATTTCGTCACAAAAGATATGTTACATCAGCGACAAAATAATTTTTATAGTTAAATATAATATGCTTTAGCCACACTTTTTATATTTAATTGTGATCTTAATTTTTGTCACTAATAATATAAACAATTAGTGACGATCTTTTCGTTGTCTCTAATCAACCTGCATTTAGTGACAACAAAATTTTATCACAAAATATGCAATATTTTAAATAGCAGTGATTTAAAATTTATAGTTAAATAATTCACCTATTTGCTACAAAAACAAAATTAGCTAATATAAAATATGATTTTACTATGATTACTAATGATTACAAGTGACAACTGACAAATAAAATTATAGCTAATATAAAATATTATTTTACTATGATTATTAATGATTACAAGTGACAACTGATAAATATTTTTTCAAGCACTTCATAAGAAATCGTCCGAGTTCAACAAATAATTGACGAGAAAAACAAAGTTAAAAATTAACAAACTCATAATTTTGTAAAAGTGATGGAATTCATCAATTTTCTTAAAATTACACAATTATAACACCATTCGAGAATTCAATCAAGGTTTGTATCGTAGCAGGGTACTGCTAAATTAATGGTGTTTGTTGGTCTTAGGCTTTTATTTTTCTTATTTATACTCTTAAGCCCAAATTTTTGCACGAAAATTATCAATGCATTTCGTTGATATTCTTTGAAATATAAAGGTTATTTTAATGAGTTGATCGATTTTTTGACAAAAAAGTACGATCGACTTGGTCATTTTTTTAATTTATGTTCAGGAGGTTCAAGATGAATTTTGAGGAGTGCACCAATTTTTTTGAATTTGGATGAAATTGTTGATTTTACTTGTTTTTTATGCCAGTGATTTCCTTCTTTGCGTTCGCGAGGAAAGGATCGCATTCGCGAAGAAGGAGGGATTATGAGTTTTTGCGTTGGTAGGGTCATGATTGCGTTCCTGAAGAAAAAGGGTTCATGGGACAGGTCCAAGTTCTTCATCGTGTTTCTGATGGATAATTCGTGTTCGCAAATTGTCTGGGTCGGATCAGGATTGCTTTCGCTATATGAAGCCGCATTCGAGAACATTTGACAAATGAGTAGACTAAAATTTTACTTTCGATTTCATAGTTTGTATTTCAATTTTGGGGGCGAGGGGTCTCTAATTTTTGTGATATAAAAGGCATTGTGCTTATTTTAGCTTGGGGGTAAGAATATAACCTAGTATTTACTATTTTCCCGCTATTTCATCATTAATTTTATAATTTAATTCCTAAAATTAATTAGAAATTTAGGATTCAATATATAGATTTGAATAATGGTAATTCTTCTATTTGGGGGCCGATTAGTGATCATATTTCAATGATTTTTTGCACATAAGCTTCTGACATTATGGGTAAATTAATTTTTGTGCCAATTTACTGTTTTGACGATAGAGGCTTGGGGTTGACTTTTGAGTTGACTTTTTGAATCCTGGATAGAAGTATAGCAATATAATTGTCAGCGAACTCGTATACTCATGTAAATTACATATTTGACTAGATTAGAATCATTCAAAGACGCTGCAAAAGGTCAAGTTCATAATTTAACTATTTGAGGTCCGATTAAGGAAAGTTTAGACTTACTTAACTCTTTAAGAAGTGTTGGGGTTATAATTTGGATGTTGAAATAAGGGGTAATGGGCGTCGCGTATAAATGAGATGACGGACATTCATGCGGGTACAAATGTCATATTTTTGGTAAATTAATACTCTCTTCATCTCATTTTCCTTAGCCTCTGTACTAACAATAGATCAATTTTTTTAATTTACTTGTCCATTTTTGTAAATCAAAAGAGTTTTATTACTTCTTTCTCATACTACCCTTAATATTAAATAACCATATAAAGTAGTAGTAGTAGTAGTAGTAGTCAAATTTAGAGTTCCAAAATATCATTAATAAGGTTAATTTAGTAAAATATACCTCTAATTGAAGCTTTCTTTAAGAGATAAGCCAAGTCATCAGAGGTCAAGTAATATAAAACAAAGAGAGCAATTATTTACTTGATTGTTGAGTGTTAATCAAGAGGCCATGAAATTTTGGCTCACAACAACATACACTCTAGACTTTTTACGATCTTGATTCACAACATTCTTTTTTCCAACAACCATAAAAATGTTGGTAATTTTCAATAAATGACAATAACTTTATTTAATTTTGGTATATATTAATTTTTTATGTTAGCAAATATTTTAATATTGACATATTTTATGATTGTTTAATATTTTTTTAAATATAACAATTTGACAATAATATATTTTTATTATTGTTGCTGAAACACTTAATTTTCTCTACAACTTATTATTTTGAAAATAAAGAATTTATTAGTAGTACTTGATTTTTGGGTGAAAGTTTTTTTTTTCAACTCTTTCCGCCTAAAAGAAAATCCCCCCCCCCCTTTTATTTTTCACTTCTAGGTTTTCACTTTTCAATTACACGGTTAGAACTGAATTTGGTGTCTCTCTATGTTAAATTGTGTTCTTCCTTTCTTCAAATTTTATATTATTTTTGGATGTTGATTTTTCTCCTTCTCTAACGTCATATTTACTTTGAAAGCACAACTTTAGGAATTCAACTAATCATCAGGTTCTTTACGATCTTTATTTTTCTTAGGATTTTTTGATTCCTTTTTTTTTTGTGTTTTTAGCATATTTTTATCATCAAAGGTTGTCGAAGATATCTACAAAGCAGTTATTTCTTCAAACTCCAAGGTTTGTGTTAGGTTTTTCATTCTTCCTCCGAATTTATCTCTTCATTTAGTAAGTTAGTGTTGGGTTCTTGTATGTTTTGATGATTGACAACACAGTGGAAAACATACATTAACATGTTCCTATTACTTGTTCCGTCACGCAGAGTCCAACTTGCATTAGGATTCTTTGAAATGAAAGAGTCTCAAGTAGAAAAGATCTCAAAGCTTGCATAAAGCACGAATCAGATAAGAGTCTACATATGATAAGGAGTATATACATAGGTAGATCAAGAGAGTCTAAGAATCAAGAGAGTTCAAGAAAGAAGAGAATCCATGAATCAAGAGAGTCCAAGAAAGAAAAGAGTTCTTGTGAAATTAGAAGTCTACTTACGTAAGAACTCAAAGTCTGCACAAAGCATGAATGAGAGTTAGTGTTTGACTACAACACTCAAGAAGAGAGTCCAAGAAGCATGGAAATTCTTGTGGAGTTAAAAGTCTACTTGATTGTGAAAATAAATGATAGTTATAAATACTCAAGGACTTCCAAAACAAAATTCATGCACTCATACTGAGAGAAAAAAGGTAGAACACGAGCAGATAAGCAAGTTGAGAGAGTTTTACCTACTTATCCAAGTGCTGCCAGTATAAAGAACCAGATCGAAGAACCAGATTGAAGAACTTGTTCCACAGGACTATGTTTTACAGTTCTTGAGTCTAGTTTTGAGTATTGAGTTGTAATCTTCATGTTGTCTTAGTACCAGTGTGTTATAAACAGATTTAGGAGTTTAGTCTTCAAGTTGGGATAACTCGAAGACTTGGAAATACAAGTCTTGGGAGATTTGTGTGTTTTTAAAAAATTAGAGTTAGTTCCTAGGATTGCAAGAGTTTTGTAATCTCATTTAGTTCTAGGGTTGCAAGAGTTTTATAATCTGATTTTCAAGTCGGAGAACTTGAAGTGGGATTCAACAGTCTGGGAGATTGTTGAAAAATAGGAATTAGGGTTTATAATTCCTTAGGTTACAGAGTTTGTAATCTTTTGTTGAGAGGCTCATTGTGTTTAGTGAAGTTGGGGTTAAATTCTGTAGAGGTACATGTCATGGTTTTTTACATCTTTTGTGAGCTGGGTGTTTTCCACATAAAACTATTGTGTTCATTACTTACTATCTTTACTGCTTTTGTTGGAACACGTCAGGCAACTCGTTCCACTCATAGGTAACTCGTAAGTAAAATTCACTGAAATATCAGGTCGTGTAGAATATCAATAGGTATCAGAGCGGGTATCTTGTTTAAAGGCTAACACCTTAAGATTAGATCCAAAAAATAAATTTTGCACCACCAATTGGACATTGTGAAGGACAATCCACCACCAGGCCTCCTATTTTCAATGGATCTCACTTCATTTGGTGGAAGGCTCATATGGAGGACTTCATTCAAGTTGAAGACTATAAGCTATGGGATAGAATCATTAAGGATTCCAAAATCCCTATGAAAACAGTTGAAGGTGAGCAAGTGAAGAAAGTGAGAAGTGAATTTACTTCAGCGGATCTCATCTCCCTTAAGAAAAATGCAAAGGCCAAAAATATTCTTATTTATGGACTTGGTCCTGATGAATACAACAGAGTCTCAAGTTGTACCACTGCCAAGTAAATCTGGGATGCACTAGTGAATGCTCATGAAGGAACAAGTCAAGTAAGAAAGTTCAGGATTGTAATGTTTTTCACTGAATATGAGACTTTCAAAATGGATGATGATGAGACATTGCAGGAAATGATTGCTCGACTGACTACCTTGATAAATGAACTATCATCACTAGGAAAGGTGCTAACAACTGAAGAACAAGTTGAGAAGGTCTTAAGGATCTTACTAAAAGAAAACTGGGATGTAAAAGTTACTGCTATAAGAGAAGCAAAGGACATTACCACGATGACTCTTGATGAACTAATGGGAAATCTGAAGACTTATGAGATGAACATGGATAACTTTAAAAGGGTTGAAAGTGGATACAAATCACTGGCCTTTAAGGCTTCTGATGGTGAGGACTTTGATTTAGATAAAGAACAGGTTGCATTCATCACCAAAAAATTTAAAAAGTTCTTTAAGAAGGAAAATGGCTACAAGAGGAAAGGGACAGGTAGCAAAACCCGGTCCAATGAGAAATCTCAGCTTGGATGCTTCAAGTGTGGAAAAATGGATCATATGATCAAATAGTGTCCATTATGGGAAATTGAGTGGAAAAAGGAAAGGGCTGAAAAGGAGGTAAAAATGAAGGAGAAGGCTAACTCTAAGAAAAAAAAAAAGGAATTATGCAATTGTAGCTTCTTGGGGTTCAGACTCTGAAGAAGAAACTGCATTCATGGCATTGGAGATTCATACTTAGAAGAAGAAGAGGCAGATTATGAGGTAAGTATTTTTGAGCTAAAAGATAAATTACATCTCTTCTCTAAAAAGAAACTTATTTCTTTGATGCATTCTCTAATTGATGATTTTCATGAACAGACCTCTGATAAGGATCAATTGTTTAGTGCTCTTGCAAGTCTAAAATTTGAATACATTGATCTGAAGACTTGAAAGATTGCAACTGACAAAGAAAATTGTACCCTAAAGGAATATGTCAGCCAATTTGGTTCAACCAACTTGGATCTAAAATCAAAAGTCTTAAAATTGGCCCGCTTATTGTAAATTGTAAAAATTGGGATTTACCCCCTTTATCTAATGCTGAATCGAAAAAGAAATTTCTGTCAGTCACCTTGCAGCTAACCATCTTCGTGTCATATTTTCTTCTTCTGAGTGTCTTATCCACGATCAGCGCATGGGAAGGATCGTTGGTCGGTTGGGAAAACTTTATTATATGGATATTCTTCTCTACATTCCTTTTTTTCAACTTCTTCATTAGGATAAGGAAGCACTTTCTAAAAAGAATAAAGAAACCATGAGCGAAAGTCATAAGACTATTGAGTCAGAACTGAAGCAACACAAAGAGAGTCTTCTTTGTGAAAGAGAAAATGTGAAAAAACTGAATCTAGAGATGTCTAGGTTAAAAATGGATCTTGAAAGAGCAAATAGGTGGTCTAACTCTTCTAGAATTGTAAATCAGCTAGGAAATAGGAACAAAAATGAAAGGGTTGGTATAGGTTTTCACGAAGAAACAATATCCACTGAAGATCTATGTTATATTTATGGAAAACTTGAATATCCTACCACTGAGTGTCTAGTTACAGTAGGAGTTAGGAACAGAAACATAAAAATGGCTGAAAAGAGAACTCCCAAAACTGATAAAAGGAGCAGGTGCACTAACATGTTGCCATCATGGGCAAAAAGAAGCTTAATTCATCCTTTTACGCAAAGAAAAGGGCCCAAGCTAGTCTGAGTTCCTAGAACTAACCTCTGATTATTTTGCAGGATTGAGTGAAAGTAAGCAAGCAGACATGATACATGATTAGTGCTTGCTCAAGGCATATGAATGGGGATAAATTAAATTTCTTTCACTCGCAACTATGAAAAGAGGAAATGTAGGCTTCGAATATAGTATAAAAGAAAGGATAAGTGGCATTGGAAAAAATAAAAACCTTGTGATTGGGAGAACTATGGATGAAACATATAGATGAACCTGGTCCATTGCAGGAGTTTAATTGGGGATGATTAAGACTACATGAGTATCCCTCAATGATTGGCTAAAGAACACTGTATAAATTATACATTAAGTTTAATTTTATGCTCAGGCTTGTACATTTAGTTGTATGTCTCTATACCATTTTCAAGTTCAAGTAACTCATGCAATATAACATTATATTTACCTATGTCATAGAAAAATGGCTTGAAAAATGGAAACATGATCAAGCATTGAAATATTTATCGAGGTATGTGCACCAATTTTGTTAAAAATTAAAAATAATTATAAAACATTTGTACCCGTTCCTTCTAAAATGCCCAAAGGAGATTGACTCTTAAAAAAATCTGTAACCATCACTCTTTCAAAAGTAAGAGAGAATTATTTGGGGGTGTGAATCAGGGGGAATATATTTATGAGGCTGTTAATGTTGTTGAGGGAGTTAAGGAGGATGTATCTTGTGAGGGGAAATATCTGGGTGACCCCATAGTTGAATCAAATTCATCTAATGGGCTCAATTTTATTGATGCATCTATTTAGAGGGAAATATTTAGGGACCCCTCAGTAGAACCAATTCTCCTATTGAGCTCACTGTTGAAAGGAATTTAGGATTGCTGAGCAAGGATGGACAATTAAGGGTTGGGTCTGAAATATCTACACCTATGAAACAGGTTGATGCACCTGGTTCTTCAAAAAGGTCCAATGCTCATTTGCAGAACCTAAAGGTTGCTTTGACTACTAAGGATGATAAGATTACAGCACGTCGTGCTTCTCACCTTGAGGTCTTGAATATGCTTCATGTGCAGTATAATATTAAGAAGGATGCTCTTAGAGAGGAAAATGCATGTTCTAAAGCTGAACCAAAAAAAAGGAAAGGCTACATTTTATGCCAATATACAAGGCTTGTTTGACTTGCTCAAGAAAGATCTTCCTTCATCATCTCATGCTCCATCTTCACTAAAAGCCTAGACCTCCTATTCTTAGACTCTCCCAAACCTTTTCTACTCTCATCACAAATGCTTTAATATTATTTTTAATTTTGTTAAAAATATGTGGTGCATCTTATGAATGATCAATGGAAATGTTTGATTTTAGTCTCTTGCTTCTGGCTATTCCCTTGTCTTTACAAATACCTTGTTATATCTAACTGAGTTTTTGAATTTTAAGTGTTTGTATAGATGATAGTCCCAGTGGCCATGAGTGTTTAACTTGTTCATCTTAATGTGCTCTTTGTGTCACTGTTTTATGATGCCAATAGGGGGAAGTGAGTATACTATGTAATGTTTATAACCCAGTGTTCTAACCTGGTTCTTCTAATGTGTTTCTCCTAATGCTTTTCTATCTATACGGTTGAAACTTTTTTATGATATCAAAAGGGGGAAGTGTGTATATTGTGAAAATGACTCTGACCTAGTTCATCTAACGTGTGTCTTCTGATACTTTGTTTAGACTCTGAATTGATTGAAACAGGTTGAGCACAGTACACAAGGAATGTGAGTTTGTCATCATTAAAAAGGGGGAATTTGTTGGGTTCTTGTATGTTTTGATGATTGACAACACAGTGGAAAACATACATTAACATGTTCCTATTACCTGTTCCATCATGCAGAGTCCAAGTTGTATTAGGATTCTTTGAAATGAAAGAGTCTCAAGTAGAAAAGATCTCAAAGCTTGCATAAAGCACGAATCAGATAAGATTCTACATATGATAATGAGTATACACATGGGTAGACCGAGAGAGTCTAAGAATTAAGAGAGTCCAAGAAAGAAAAGAGTCCAAGAATCAAAAGAGTCCAAGAAAGAACAGATTTCTTGTGGAATTAGAAGTCTACTTACGTAAGAACTCAAAGTCTGCACAAAGCATGAATGAGAGTTAGTGTTTGACTACAACACTCAAGAAGAGAGTCCAAGAAGCATGGGAATCCTTGTGGAGTTAAAAGTCTACTTGATTGTGAAGATAAATGATAGTTATAAATACTCAAGGACTTCCAAAACGAAATTCATGCACTCATACTGAGAGAAAAAAGGTAGAACACGAGCAAATAAGCAAGTTGAGAGAGTTCTACCTTCTTATCGAAGTGCTGCCAGTACGAAGAACCAGATCGAAGAACCAAATTGAAGAACCTGTTCCACAGGACTATGTTTTACAGTTCTTGAGTCTAGTTTTGAGTATTGAGTTGTAATCTTTTATTGAGAGGCTCATTGTGTTTAGTGAAGTTGGAGTTAAATCCTGTAGAGGTACATGTCTGATTTTTTACACCTTTTGTGAGCCGGGTGTTTTCCACATAAAACTATCGTACTCATTACTTACTGTCTTTACTGCTTCTGTTAGAATACGCCACACAACCTGTTTCACTCATAGGTAACTCATAAGTAAAATTCACTAAAACATCAGGTCATGTAGAATATCAGTTAGTAATTTTGCAATGACCATCTTGCTAATTTTATGCTATTTTAAGAATTAATTTGTTATGTATAATGGTTCAGTATCTCCAATTAGTATAGGATTCAAGACTTAAACTTCAATTTCTCGCGAAAAAGGACAGGTGATTGAGTTCTACTAGTTTTCAGAAGTTTCCTATCATATGATAGTGGATAAGCACATATTTTTTCTTTAGTTCTTCCTCAATTTCTCTATTTCCTAGTGAAGTATATGATTTCCTTAAATGTCAAACATGCAGTTGAACGTGTTTGGAGAGTATCCTTTCAATTTTTCATGACAAATTTTACTTTTAATATTGCTAACTTTATTATTGTATTTTGGTAGTTTATGGTGGAACTTGTGATGAGTATATCTATATTTAAAAATATAAGGGAGAGGCAATCTCGTGAATAAATCCATTATAATAGTCGAAATTGTTTAGAGTTCTGTTTTTTTTACTTTGCCATAGTTAGCGAGATTAGAACAATTAGGACTATAATAGTTATGCCATCAACAACTTTTCTAGCAAACTAGAAATCAGGTATATTCTAAAGTCAGAGTTGAGCACACCTTCAACTAGTCACCAGTGCCCAGATTTTCTGTCTCTGCCAGCTCGTAACCTCACTCCTGACTATTCATATTCACGGCTTATTCATAATCAAGGCTCTAACCTCCTAATCAAGGAGTGGAATTCTCTGCTCCCCTCAAAAAACTCCATTGCTTTGACCATCATCAATGACCTGAGGATGCTTCTAGCCTTCACTAGATAAATTGAAAAAGGTATGATAATGATCTCACTCCACGCATTGCACACTTTGTTCATCCAAGCTGAGTAGAGCTAGGTTCAAGATAGAGAGGGAGATCCCTTCCATTTCTTTGATGCACACAACTTTTTCACGGAGTCTGCTTCCACAGTTTCTTGAGCGACAACCACCTTGCGTCCCAACCTTCTCGGTATATTCTAAAGTCAGAGTTGGATTGCCACTAATCCTCCTTTGAAAGATTTCTCTATAAACTTAGTAGTCTAGCTATAGATTGTAACTGAAAGTTTACACCAATCACAGATTCAAAGAAGAATTCTATATATAGAAAAGAGGGGTTTCAACATGTGTGCTGTTTGTCATTTAAATTAAGAGTAAGGATATTTTGGTCATTAAAATTTATTGTTTCACCTACTGTTTTATCCTACATGTATTCCATTCTATCTTCGAGTAGACACGTAGCTTTTTCAAAAAGACACGTGGCATTCAGATTTAACCTGTAAAAGTTGAGTGTGTTTGTCTCTTCTTCTTCTCTCTTCTCTGTATGTATGTGTATATGCAAATTTAAGAAAGATCAGCCATAAGCTTGAATTCCTCTGCCTCCTCTCTATGGTATATGTTTCTTTATCAAAAAATTATACCATCTGATGTTTCGTTTTGTTTTTGGGTTATATTTGATTTGCTTTGGATTTCTCTTCATCTTTGAAAATTTCTGACTTAAGAAGACCCAATTCGATTATTGTATTTCTAACTAGAGTAGATCGAGTCATAAGATCTGTAGAATTTTATATGGACTATAAGAATTTTTTTTGTTGGATCTGCTATTTGAGGTGAAAACACATCTGATACTCCAAAAGCTTGCAACTTTTGTTTTCTAGCCACACAGCGGTAGATTTGGAAAAAAAGGATAAGAGTTAGAACTTTTTTCCTTTTTTATGGTAGAAGAATAGGACTCCTTTTTTTTTTTTTTTTGGATAAAGAAGAGTAACAATACTTTATTACTTACATCTCTTGTGATCTCTCTGTCTAAGTAAAAATTGGCTCTCGAAGATTTGGCAAAAAAAAAAAAAAAAGAGTTCGATTTTTTTTCCTTTTTTATGGTAGAAGAATAGGATTCCTTTGTTGTTTTTTTTTGGATAAAGAAGAGAAACAAAACTTTATTACTTAGATCTCTTGATGATCTCTCTGTCTAAGTAAATCTTATTGGTTCTCGAAATGACTTTAACTTATTGTTGTGATTTTTGGATTAATAATCACAAACTTCATCGATTTCCTTGTGACGTTGGTTACTGATAGTTTGTTCTTTTCCTCTATTTTGCTTTCTTTGTGATTGCAGTTTTTTCGTCCTAGCCCTCTATTCATGTGGTTGGAGCTCTCGGTTGGTATGGTTGTATGACATTCAATTAGCAGGTAATGTTTTTCTTATCAAAATTAAATGCAAATATTTTATGCTTATAATTTCTTACTAATATATTAAATAAGAATAAGCAAAGCTACTAAATGAAGGATTTGAGATGTCATGCTGCCTGATTTATGTATTTTCAAGTCTAATCGTAACAGACGATATTCCGAGGAAGTATGAGATTTTTCTAATGTTAACCTTTCACTTTAAATGCCCACAATTTATATCTTTCTCTCAGTTGAAGAACATGAGACATCTATACTACTCGAAAAAAATGAAATTTGGGAAAGGCATTTATACCATCATCTAGGACTTTGGCAGAATTGTCACCTACCTAATCTGTATAATTTTAAAATTTAAAATGTTATGGTGCAAGTTGGTTGACTTAATCATCTCTTTTAAGTTACTCCCTCCGTCCCATTTTATGTGGCATACTTTCTTTTTTAGTCTGTCCTAAAAAGAATGTCACATTTCTATAATTAGAAAAAATTTAACTTTGAAATTTCCCTTTTTCCCTTAATGAAATGATTTACAACCACACAAATATTCAAGGATTATTTTGGACCACAAGTTTCAAAAGTCTTACTTTTTTTCTTAAACACCGTGCCAAGTCAAAGATAGTCGCATAAAATAGGACGGAGGGAGTATATGACTTCCAGAACATAATTTGAAAGACACAAGATAGTTATTAAACAGTAACTTATGTTATTGAGGCTGCAAGAATAGAGAGAATTTTTGGCTAATGATACATGTTTCTTTGTGCGCAGTGGATGACAACAAGAAGTGGTGTAGTTCACTTAGAGCACTTTTAGGTGAAAATGGCTCAACAAAGAGTTAATGACCTACTCAAGGTAAGCAAGAAACATAAAGACTCTCCATTACAATTATATTCTTTTCTACATCTCAAGATTAAAGTTCTTATACTTATGTTCAAATATTATTATGTTTTCCTCACTTAGAGAAAATATAATTAAAATAACAAATTTGATTACACAACATATTTTATGTTTTTCAATGTCGAGTACTTTGTAAATGCAAAGCTTAATGAAAAAGCTTTGCCAACTATGTTTTGTTGCCACTTCAAAAAATAAAAAAAATCATACAAGTAATAATTGGAATCTTGATCTGAAATATTTAGTATTTTGACAGATTCATATTTATATATTTGTTGTGAATGTATATGTAGATGTATTCTCAATGAAAGGACGTCTGGTGCAACTTACTTTATTGAAAAATTCGTTCTTCGATCTATTCTAGCCTCGCTATAGCAAATAAACACAAAATATTGCAAAGTTAACTTTTTTTTAATAATATCATATTGTTCTACAGGGACGCCGCAGAGAAAATTTGTGGGAAGAAAGAGGATTCTAAAAGGAGTAAATAACGATTGTGATTATGCTATCAGTTTAAGCCTGTAAGTATTTTTTTTGTTTGATTTAACTAGATATACAAATTTGTGTAGATTGTATTAATTTATGTGAAAATTCCACTTGATTTTCATTTCGACCATTGAAAAAGTGTTTTCCTCTCTTGGAATTTTACAAAGAGAATCTGACATATGTTACCGTTTGATTTGTCATTCATTTTGCTTTGAGCATGGACATAAACTCATTGTTTCAGCTTTTTCCATGTACCCTTTATATATTTAGGGGTGGTTTCATTCATTGGATGGGATAAATAGGAAAAATTGGCAAGTACAAAACTTCATACATATGATAGTACTTCAATCGTGTTAGAAGTGTCTCGTGTTGCGTTTACCCTTATATATGAAGCTATACACATTCTCGGTAATGCTTAATTTTTCAACTTTGGTACCTAAAGCTAATAACAATATTATCTGATTATGATTCGAGCCCAAGTAAAACACACTCACAGGTAGACTGCCAATAATATTTAGTTTGTTAAATTTTAGTGGTGTGTGTCTTGAGACATTTGCATAGCTTGCTGAACATGTTGACTGCTCTATAAACACAGAGCACAACTGTACTTCTGCGATGACAGGATAATAAAATGAACATGATTGCTAGTCCTAGTATTGTCTCAAGGTGCCCTATGAAGTTATTGAAAGCCTGCTACTTGTGCTACACTTGCCAGGAGGGAAAACATCAAATAAACGTGTGAAGGAAGTCATGAAAATGGAGATGTTTAATAACTCGATTTGCTTGATGTTATGAGTTTGTATTTAGTTTGTAATGCCACAATACTGATGGCTGAATAGAGATTCAGTTTGTAATAACTCAAGTCCTCCCTTTGTAACCGTTGAACGGTCATAACATTATTGTTTAATGATATGAGCTGTTGGTTTGGATTAGCTTACCGGTTCTTTCAGCAACTGTAAAAATGATATTATGTTGGGCCAGCACGGGCCATACCCCCTAGTATCTTTAGAAGGAAAATAAGGGGAAAATTTTGCAAAATGGCCATGGGGATAACTTATTTACAAAAAAATAGTCAAGCTTTACTTTACAACATAAATGATAATTTGCCCTTGTTTTCTTCTTCTTCCCTATGCATAGCTTGGATTTCAATATCACAATGTTAACTACAGAGCTTTAAAAATCTGCTAAGGGATTTTGTACTTGTAAAAGATCAGTTATTATTAAATATGCTTGGATTTGAAAGAGCTGAGCAAAGCTTTGACAAGAATCTAGAAATTTCAAAGCGTTGGATTGATAAGGATCTGTAAATGAAGATAATTGAAATTTTTTGTGGCAAAAAAATAAGGGTTGTGAATGGAATTAGGTGTTTGATGGAGATTCTTGATGCCACTCATATATATATTTTTGGATTTTGAAGTGATATTTCAGATGTGAAGAAAAATGATTTTTCTGCCATTAATGTTGCTCATTGTTGTTTTCTATAGTGAACATGATGAATATTAATGGAGAAATTACTTATTTCTTTATTTGTTAATCACTATTTATTATAATTTTTGGATCAAAATCAATTAATACCTAGATACCCAAAACTTTAAAAGAGTGATGTTAACGGAAATAGTTGAAAGCTTTGTGAAATTTGGAGGAAGAGAAAAAGAGGATGAGCAAAGAAAGAAAGAAGAAGGCAGAGGATTGGATCACTGAAAATAAAATATATGTATAGATATAATGATTGTGATTATTTATTGGATGAGTTTGATTAAGCTTGTAGGTAGAGATCGTTAGAGACTGTCCTAATTGGATGGAATTTTGTCCATTTCAAGTTTCACTGGATTTGATAGCCTAAACTACTCAGCCTAGTCATCTTCTTAATTTCTGTTTCGAATTCTGATACAAAATTTTGCAGCTTGTTCAATACAATACAGGAGAAATTACTTATTTCTTTGTTTGTTAATCACTATTTACTATAATTTTTGGATCAAAATCAATTAATACCTAGATATCCAAAACTTTAAAAGAGTGATGTTAACGGAGAAAGTTGAAAGCTTTGTGAAATTTGGAGGAAGAGGAAAAGAGGATGAGCAAAGAAAGGAAGAAGAAGGCAGAGGATTGGATCACTGAAAATAAAATATATGTACAGATATATTGATTGTGGTTATTTATTGGATGAGTTTGATTAAGCTTGTAGGTAGATATTGTTAGAGACTGTCCTAATTGGATGGAATTTTGTCCATTTCAAGTCTCACTGGATTTGATAGCCTAAACTACTCAGCCTAGTCATCTTCTTAATTTCTGTTTCGAATTCTGATACAGAATTTTGCAGCTTGTTCAATACACAGATACACCCATAAAATTTTCAAGGTGGATCCTTACTTGATCGTTAGCCGAGCTCAGAGTTAAAGTTTACAGTCAATTGTTAGCCGAGCTCTTGGCTTTTGAATAAACACTAGCATAGAATAGAATAAAACAAAAAGAAAGCTTTTTTCTACGGGCCATCACTTTCCCCATTTCTTCATGTTTTTCAGTCAAGCTCCGGGCTGAAATTAGATATCGATACATTACATAATTATTTATACAATATCGATACACATTTAAATATCATTTATACAATATCGATACATATTTATACACCATTTATATAATATCGATACATGTTTAAATATTATTTATACAATATCGATATATATTTATACACCATTATATAATATTGATACACATTTATACACTATTTATATAATATTATTACATTACATAACTTTTATACATTATTGATACATTACATATACATGCGGTTATTTTTTTTGTAATTTTTTTTGTGGCTAGTTCATTTTTAGCCTATTTTTTTTTTTTGTAAATAAAACTTGGCTATATTTTTTATAAACTAATTACTTTATGGTGCGTATTTGAAATTATCCCAATAAGGGAAAAATTATGCAAAATGGCCATTGGAATAACTTATTTACAAAAACAATAGTCAAGCTTTACTTTATAATATAAATGGCAATTCGCCCTTGTTTTCTTCTTCTTCCTCCTCGCTTCTTCTTCTTCCTTATGCATAGCTTGGATTTCAATATCACAATGTTAACTACAGAGCTTCAAAAATCTGCAAGAAGATAAGGGATTTTGTACTTGTAAAAGATCAGTTATTATTTAATATGCTTGAATTTGAAAGAGCTGAGCAAAGCTTCGACAAGAATCGAGAAATTTCAAAGCTTTGGATTGATAAGGATCTGTAAATGAAGAGAATTGAATTTTTTTGTGGCAGAAAAATAAGGGTTGTGAATGGGATTAGGTGTTTGATGGAGATTCTTGATGCCATTCATATATATGTTTCTGGGTTTTGAAGTGATATTTCAAATGTGAAAAAAGAAATGATTTTTCTGCCATTAATGTTGCTCATTGTTGTTTTCTATAGTGAACATGATGAATATTAATGAAGAAATTACATATTTCTTTGTTTGTTAATCACTATTTACTATAGTTTTTGGATATGATGTTAATGGAGAAAGTTAAAAGCTTTGTGAAATTTGGAGGAAGAAGAAAGGAGGATGAGCAAAGAAAGGAAGAAGAAGGCAGAGGATTGAATCACTGAAGACAAAATATTTGTACATATATGTTGATTGTGGTTCTTTATTGGATGAGTTTGATTAAGCTTGTAGGTAGAGATCGTTAGAGGCTGTCCTAATTGGATGGAATTTTGTCCATTTCAAGTCTCACTGGATTTGATAGCCTAAACTACTCAGCCTAATCATCTTCTTAATTTCTGTTTCGAATTCTGATACAAGATTTTGCAGCTTGTTCAATACACAGATACACCTATAGAATTTTCAAGGTGGATCCTTACTTGATCGTTAGCTGAGCTCAGAGTTGAAGTTTACAGTCAATTGTTAGCCGAGCTCATGGATTTTTAATAAACACTAGCATAGAATGGAAGAAAACAAAAAGAAAGTTTTTCTCTACGGGCCATCACTTTTCCCATTTCTTCATGTTTTTCAGTCAAGCTCCGGGCTGAAATTAGATATCGATACATTACATAATTATTTATACAATATCGATACACGTTTAAATATCATTTATACAATATCGATACATATTTATACACCATTTATACAATATCGATACATGTTTAAATATCATTTATACAATATCGATACATATTTATACACCATTTATATAATATTGATACACATTTATACACTATTTATATAATATTGATACATTACATAACTTTTATACATTATTAATACATTACATATACATGCGGCTATTTTTTTTGTATTTTTTTTGTGGCTAGTTTATTTTTGGGCTATTTATTTTGTAAAGAAAACTTGGCTATATTTTTTGTAAACTAATTACTTTATTGTACATATTTGAAATTATCCCAATAAGAAAAAATTTATGCAAAATGGTCATTGGAATAACTTATTTACAAAAAAAATAGTCAAGCTTTACTTTACAACATAAATGACAATTCGCCCTTGTTTTCTTCTTCTTCCTCCTCGCTTCTTCTTCTTCCCTATGCATAGCTTGGATTTCTTCACAATGTTAACTACAGAGCTTCAAAAATCTGCAAGAAGATAAGGGATTTTGTACTTGGAAAAGATCAGTTATTATTAAATATGCTTGAATTTGAAAGAGCTGAACAAAGCTTTGACAAGAATCGCGAAATTTCAAAGTTTTGGATTGATAAGGATCTGTAAATAAAGAGAATTGAATTTTTTTTTGTGGCAAAAAAATAAGGGTTGTGAATGGGATTAGGTGTTTGATGGAGATTCTTGATGCCACTCATATATATATTTATGAATTTTGAAGTGATATTTCAGATGTGAAGAAAGAAATGATTTTTCTGCCATTAATGTTGCTCATTGTTGTTTTCTATAGTGAACCTGATGAATATTAATGGAGAAATTACTTATTTCTTTGTTTGTTAATCACTATTTATTATAATTTTTGGATCAAAATCAATTAATACCTAGATACCCAAAACTTTAAAAGAGTGATGTTAACGGAGAAAGTTGAAAGCTTTGTGAAATTTGGAGGAAGAGGAAAAGAGGATGAGCAAAGAAAGGAAGAAGAAGGCAGAGGATTGGATCACTGAAAATAAAATATATGTATAGATATAATGATTGTGATTATTTATTGGATGAGTTTGATTAAGCTTGTAGGTAGAGATCGTTAGAGACTGTCCTAATTGGATGGAATTTTGTCCATTTCAAGTTTCACTGGATTTGATAGCCTAAACTACTCAGCCTAGTCATCTTCTTAATTTCTGTTTCGAATTCTGATACAGAATTTTGCAGCTTGTTCAATACAATACAGGAGAAATTACTTATTTCTTTGTTTGTTAATCACTATTTACTATAATTTTTAGATCAAAATCAATGAATACCTAGATACCCAAAACTTTAAAAGAGTGATGTTAACGGAGAAAGTTGAAAGCTTTGTGAAATTTGGAGGAAGAGGAAAAGAGGATGAGCAAAGCAAGGAAGAAGAAGGCAGAGGATTGGATCACTGAAAATAAAATATATGTACAGATATATTGATTGTGGTTCTTTATTGGATGAGTTTGATTAAGCTTGTAGGTAGAGATCGTTAGAGACTGTCCTAATTGGATGGAATTTTGTCCATTTCAAGTCTCACTGGATTTGATAGCCTAAACTACTCAGCCTAGTCATCTTCTTAATTTCTGTTTCGAATTCTGATACAGAATTTTGCAACTTGTTCAATACACAGATACACCCATAGAATTTTCAAGGTGGATCCTTACTTGATCGTTAGCCGAGCTCGGAGTTAAAGTTTACAGTCAATTGTTAGCCGAGCTCTTAGCTTTTTAATAAACACTAGCATAGAATAGAATAAAACAAAAAGAAAGCTTTTTTCTACAGGCCATCACTTTCCCCATTTCTTCATGTTTTTCAGTCAAGCTCCGGGCTGAAATTAGATATCGATACATTACATAATTATTTATACAATATCGATACACGTTTAAATATCATTTATACAATATCGATACATATTTATACACCATTTATATAATATCGATACATGTTTAAATATCATTTATACAATATCGATACATATTTATACACCATTTATATAATATTGATACACATTTATACACTATTTATATAATATTGATACATTACATAACTTTTATACATTATTAATACATTACATATACATGCGGCAATTTTTTCTGTATTTTTTTTGTGGCTAGTTTATTTTTGGGCTATTTATTTTGTAAAGAAAACTTGGCTATATTTTTTGTAAACTAATTACTTTATTGTACATATTTGAAATTATCCCAATAAGAAAAAATTTATGCAAAATGGTCATTGGAATAACTTATTTACAAAAAAAATAGTCAAGCTTTACTTTACAACATAAATGGTAATTCGCCCTTGTTTTCTTTTTCTTCCTCCTCGCTTCTTCTTCTTCCCTATGCATAGCTTGGATTTCAATATCACAATGTTAACTACAGAGCTTCAAAAATCTGCAAGAAGATAAGGGATTTTGTACTTGTAAAAGATCAGTTTAATATGCTTGAATTTGAAAGAGCTGAGCAAAGCTTTGACAAGAATCGAGAAATTTCAAAGCTTTGAATTGATAAGGATCTGTAAATGAAGAGAATTGAATTTTTTTTGTGGCAGAAAAATAAGGGTTGTGAATGGGATTAGGTGTTTGATGGAGATTCTTGATGCCATTCGTATATATGTTTCTGGGTTTTGAAGTGATATTTCAAATGTGAAGAAAGAAATGATTTTTCTGCCATTAATGTTGCTCATTGTTGTTTTCTATAGTGAACATGATGAATATTAATGAAGAAATTACATATTTCTTTGTTTGTTAATCACTATTTACTATAGTTTTTGGATATGATGATAATGGAGAAAGTTAAAAGCTTTGTGAAATTTGGAGGAAGAAGAAAGGAGGATGAGCAAAGAGAGGAAGAAGAAGGCAGAGGATTGAATCACTGAAGACAAAATATTTGTACAGATATGTTGATTGTGGTTCTTTATTGGATGAGTTTGATTAAGCTTGTAGGTAGAGATCGTTAGAGACTGTCCTAATTGGATGTAATTTTGTCCATTTCAAGTCTCACTGGATTTGATAGCGTAAACTACTCAGCCTAGTCATCTTCTTAATTTCTGTTTCGAATTCTGATACAAGATTTTGCAGCTTGTTCAATACACAGATACACCTATAGAATTTTCAAGGTGGATCCTTACTTGATCGTTAGCCGAGCTCAAAGTTGAAGTTTACAGTCAATTGTTAGCCGAGCTCATGGATTTTTAATAAACACTAGCATAGAATGGAAGAAAACAAAAAGAAAGCTTTTCTCTACGGGCCATCACTTTTCCCATTTCTTCATGTTTTTCAGTCAAGCTCCGGGCTGAAATTAGATATCGATACATTATATAATTATTTATACAATATCGATACATGTTTAAATATCATTTATACAATATCGATACATATTTATACACCATTTATATAATATCGATACATGTTTAAATATCATTTATACAATATCGATACATATTTATACACCATTTATATAATATTGATACACATTTATACACTATTTATATAATATTGATACATTACATAACTTTTATACATTATTAATACATTACATATACATGCGGCTATTTTTTTTGTATTTTTTTTGTGGCTAGTTTATTTTTGGGCTATTTATTTTGTAAAGAAAACTTGGCTATATTTTTTGTAAACTAATTACTTTATTGTACATATTTGAAATTATCCCAATAAGAAAAAATTTATGCAAAATGGTCATTGGAATAACTTATTTACAAAAAAAATAGTCAAGCTTTACTTTACAACATAAATGACAATTCGCCCTTGTTTTCTTCTTCTTCCTCCTCGCTTCTTCTTCTTCCCTATGCATAGCTTGGATTTCTTCACAATGTTAACTACAGAGCTTCAAAAATCTGCAAGAAGATAAGGGATTTTGTACTTGGAAAAGATCAGTTATTATTAAATATGCTTGAATTTGAAAGAGCTGAACAAAGCTTTGACAAGAATCGCGAAATTTCAAAGTTTTGGATTGATAAGGATCTGTAAATAAAGAGAATTGAATTTTTTTTTTGTGGCAAAAAAATAAGGGTTGTGAATGGGATTAGGTGTTTGATGGAGATTCTTGATGCCACTCATATATATATTTATGAATTTTGAAGTGATATTTCAGATGTGAAGAAAGAAATGATTTTTCTGCCATTAATGTTGCTCATTGTTGTTTTCTATAGTGAACCTGATGAATATTAATGGAGAAATTACTTATTTCTTTGTTTGTTAATCACTATTTATTATAATTTTTGGATCAAAATCAATTAATACCTAGATACCCAAAACTTTAAAAGAGTGATGTTAACGGAAAAAGTTGAAAGCTTTGTGAAATTTGGAGGAAGCGGAAAAGAGGATGAGCAAAGAAAGGAAGAAGAAGGCAGAGGATTGGATCACTGAAAATAAAATATATGTATAGATATAATGATTGTGATTATTTATTGGATGAGTTTGATTAAGCTTGTAGGTAGAGATCGTTAGAGACTGTCCTAATTGGATGGAATTTTGTCCATTTCAAGTTTCACTGGATTTGATAGCCTAAACTACTCAGCCTAGTCATCTTCTTAATTTCTGTTTCGAATTCTGATACAGAATTTTGCAGCTTGTTCAATACAATACAGGAGAAATTACTTATTTCTTTGTTTGTTAATCACTATTTACTATAATTTTTAGATCAAAATCAATGAATACCTAGATACCCAAAACTTTAAAAGAGTGATGTTAACGGAGAAAGTTGAAAGCTTTGTGAAATTTGGAGGAAGAGGAAAAGAGGATGAGCAAAGCAAGGAAGAAGAAGGCAGAGGATTGGATCACTGAAAATAAAATATATGTACAGATATATTGATTGTGGTTCTTTATTGGATGAGTTTGATTAAGCTTGTAGGTAGAGATCGTTAGAGACTGTCCTAATTGGATGGAATTTTGTCCATTTCAAGTCTCACTGGATTTGATAGCCTAAACTACTCAGCCTAGTCATCTTCTTAATTTCTGTTTCGAATTCTGATACAGAATTTTGCAACTTGTTCAATACACAGATACACCCATAGAATTTTCAAGGTGGATCCTTACTTGATCGTTAGCCGAGCTCAGAGTTAAAGTTTACAGTCAATTGTTAGCCGAGCTCTTAGCTTTTTAATAAACACTAGCATAGAATAGAATAAAACAAAAAGAAAGCTTTTTTCTACGGGCCATCACTTTCCCCATTTCTTCATGTTTTTCAGTCAAGCTCCGGGCTGAAATTAGATATCGATACATTACATAATTATTTATACAATATCGATACACGTTTAAATATCATTTATACAATATCGATACATATTTATACACCATTTATATAATATCGATACATGTTTAAATATCATTTATACAATATCGATACATATTTATACACCATTTATATAATATTGATACACATTTATACACTATTTATATAATATTGATACATTACATAACTTTTATACATTATTAATACATTACATATACATGCGGCAATTTTTTCTGTATTTTTTTTGTGGCTAGTTTATTTTTGGGCTATTTATTTTGTAAAGAAAACTTGGCTATATTTTTTGTAAACTAATTACTTTATTGTACATATTTGAAATTATCCCAATAAGAAAAAATTTATGCAAAATGGTCATTGGAATAACTTATTTACAAAAAAAATAGTCAAGCTTTACTTTACAACATAAATGGTAATTCGCCCTTGTTTTCTTTTTCTTCCTCCTCGCTTCTTCTTCTTCCCTATGCATAGCTTGGATTTCAATATCACAATGTTAACTACAGAGCTTCAAAAATCTGCAAGAAGATAAGGGATTTTGTACTTGTAAAAGATCAGTTTAATATGCTTGAATTTGAAAGAGCTGAGCAAAGCTTTGACAAGAATCGAGAAATTTCAAAGCTTTGAATTGATAAGGATCTGTAAATGAAGAGAATTGAATTTTTTTTGTGGCAGAAAAATAAGGGTTGTGAATGGGATTAGGTGTTTGATGGAGATTCTTGATGCCATTCGTATATATGTTTCTGGGTTTTAAGTGATATTTCAAATGTGAAGAAAGAAATGATTTTTCTGCCATTAATGTTGCTCATTGTTGTTTTCTATAGTGAACATGATGAATATTAATGAAGAAATTACATATTTCTTTGTTTGTTAATCACTATTTACTATAGTTTTTGGATATGATGATAATGGAGAAAGTTAAAAGCTTTGTGAAATTTGGAGGAAGAAGAAAGGAGGATGAGCAAAGAGAGGAAGAAGAAGGCAGAGGATTGAATCACTGAAGACAAAATATTTGTACAGATATGTTGATTGTGGTTCTTTATTGGATGAGTTTGATTAAGCTTGTAGGTAGAGATCGTTAGAGACTGTCCTAATTGGATGTAATTTTGTCCATTTCAAGTCTCACTGGATTTGATAGCGTAAACTACTCAGCCTAGTCATCTTCTTAATTTCTGTTTCGAATTCTGATACAAGATTTTGCAGCTTGTTCAATACACAGATACACCTATAGAATTTTCAAGGTGGATCCTTACTTGATCGTTAGCCGAGCTCAGAGTTGAAGTTTACAGTCAATTGTTAGCCGAGCTCATGGATTTTTAATAAACACTAGCATAGAATGGAAGAAAACAAAAAGAAAGCTTTTCTCTACGGGCCATCACTTTTCCCATTTCTTCATGTTTTTCAGTCAAGCTCCGGGCTGAAATTAGATATCGATACATTATATAATTATTTATACAATATCGATACATGTTTAAATATCATTTATACAATATCGATACATATTTATACACCATTTATATAATATCGATACATGTTTAAATATCATTTATACAATATCGATACATATTTATACACCATTTATATAATATTGATACACATTTATACACTATTTATATAATATTGATATACATTTATACACTATTTATATAATATTGATACATTACATAACTTTTATACATTATTGATACATTACATATACATGCGGCTATTTTTTTTGTATTTTTTTTGTGGCTAGTTCATTTTTGAGCTATTTATTTTGTAAAGAAAACTTGGCTATATTTTTTGTAAACTAATTACTTTATTGTACGTATTGGAAATTATCCCAATAAGGAAAAATTTATGCAAAATGGTCATTGGAATAACTTATTTACAAAAAAAATAGTCAAGCTTTACTTTACAACATAAATGACAATTCACCCTTGTTTTCTTCTTCTTCCTCCTCGCTTCTTCTTCTTCCCTATGCATAGCTTGGATTTCTTCACAATGTTAACTACAGAGCTTCAAAAATCTGCAAGAAGATATGGGATTTTGTACTTGTAAAAGATCAGTTATTATTAAATATGCTTGAATTTGAAAGAGCTGAACAAAGCTTTGACAAGAATGGAGAAATTTCAAAGTTTTGGATTGATAAGGATCTGTAAATAAAGAGAATTGAATTTTTTTTTGTGGCAGAAAAATAAGAGTTGTAAATGGGATTAGGTGTTTGATGAAGATTCTTGATGCCATTCATATATATGTTTCTGGGTTTTGAAGTGATATTTCAAATGTGAAGAAAGAAATGATTTTTCTACCATTAATGTTGCTCATTGTTGTTTTCTATAGTGAACATGATGAATATTAATGGAGAAATTACTTATTTCTTTGTTTGTTAATCACTATTTACTATAATTTTTGGATCAAAATCAATTAATACCTAGATATCCAAAACTTTAAAAGAGTGATGTTAACGGAGAAAGTTGAAAGCTTTGTGAAATTTGGAGGAAGAGGAAAAGAGGATGAGCAAAGAAAGGAAGAAGAAGGCAGAGGATTGGATCACTGAAAATAAAATATATGTACAGATATATTGATTGTGGTTCTTTATTGGATGAGTTTGATTAAGCTTGTAGGTAGATATTGTTAGAGACTGTCCTAATTGGATGGAATTTTGTCCATTTCAAGTCTCACTGGATTTGATAGCCTAAACTACTCAGCCTAGTCATCTTCTTAATTTCTGTTTCGAATTCTGATACAGAATTTTGCAGCTTGTTCAATACACAGATACACCTATGAAATTTTCAAGGTGGAACCTTACTTGATCGTTAGCCGAGCTCAGAGTTAAAGTTTACAATCAATTGTTAGCCGAGTTCATGGCTTTTTAATAAACACTAGCATAGAATAGAAGAAAACAAAAAGAAAGCTTTTCTCTACGGGCCATCACTTTTCCTATTTCTTCATGTTTTTCAGTCAAGCTCCGGGATAAAATTATATATCGATACATTACATAATTATTTATACAATATCGATACACGTTTAAATATCATTTATACAATATCGATACATATTTATACACCATTTATATAATATCGATACATGTTTAAATATCATTTATACAATATCGATACATATTTATACACCATTTATATAATATTGATACACATTTATACACTATTTATATAATATTGATACATTACATAACTTTTATACATTATTGATACATTACATAACTTTTATACATTATTGATACATTACATATAAATGCGGCTATATTTTTGTAATTTTTTTTGTGGCTAGTTCATTTTTGGGCTATTTTTTTTGTAAAGAAAACTTGGCTATATTTTTTGTAAACTAATTACTTTATTGTACATATTTGAAATTATCCCAAGATAAAATATGGGGAACATTGCTTCACCTCCTTAGGCACTATTGGGTGATTTAATAACAGTTGTTATTAATGCCTTTAAAACTTGTAACGGACTAACAAAGTAATGTTTTTTTCTTTTTCCTTACTATTTATAGTACCCGCACGATGCGA
Source organism: Jaltomata sinuosa (assembly GCA_003996215.1). NCBI lineage: Eukaryota > Viridiplantae > Streptophyta > Magnoliopsida > Solanales > Solanaceae > Jaltomata > Jaltomata sinuosa. Next base: position 75,121 of record QJPP01000607.1, on the reverse strand, counting down.
GATTAATATAAAAATATTAATCATAGACAACTTTATAAAATATTTAAAAATATAAAATACATAAAGTTATTCTTTCTGACAATTAGTACTCATATAATTAGGAGTGACAATGGAGCGGGGCGGGGCGGGGCGGGTGCGGTGCGGGTTTTATCTTAACCCGCGAAATTAAAAATCGCCCCGCCCCACCCCGCATAACATTTAAATTCGCATAAATCCGCCCCGCACATATAACCGCGTACACCCGCCCCGCACTGCTCTACATTTTTTAAAATATAAAAATTATTTTGATTGTGTATGCGATTCAGCAAATAACAGAGCTTCAAATAATAATAATAGTGGATAGCAAACAGAGTTTTGAAGTTTGAACAACTCCTCATTACACCCTATTAGACTTTGGCACTTGACTTACAAATTAAAGAAAAAAGATGAAAATTCCCAAAAATTAAATATGACAACCACAACTGAAGAAGACGAAAGCTAAGGTGGAAACTAAAGTAATTACTTCAAAAACAGAGACAATCTTTTACTCAAAAAAATGTAAAACTGATAGTCTAGCTATCACAATACATATTCCCAGTACCAAGCTAATAATAGGTTTATACTCAAAAAAATGCAAAACTGCATAATGTATATTTCCAGTTGCCAAGCCATTAACAATAGGCTTAATTTCTCTTCCTCTTTCAAGATCAAAGTAGTTATAGACCAGTAAGTCCACTTGAAGGACCTAACTAGCTTCAACCGAGTTTTCGGTAGGCTAGGAAGCATTTCTTTTACTCTTCTATGTCTATTAAGTGTTTTGATCCTTGCGCCGATTCTCGTCTTTCTTTCTTTTGTGTGTCGAGCGAGTTTGGAAAGAAGGTTCCCGAAATCAGGCTCTTCCTCTTCGTTAAGTAACGTTGGACATGAAACTTTATCGACCGTTGAAGTCAAACCTAAAAAGAAAAATATGTGATTCAATTAATCAGTATTGTATTAAAAATTAAACACTATTATTAACATAAATAGTCATTGAGCAAATTGCTTACCATTTATTTCGTTCCATAATCAAGTGCGAGCACACATTAAAGCCTCCAAAGTAGTAGGATGAAGTCTACTACGATGCGAACTAATCAACCTCTCACTAGTGCTAAATACCGATTCTGAAGCAACAATAGAGATATAAATGGCTAAGAGATCACGAGCCATCTTCTGCAAAGTAGGAAATTTTAATCCGTTTGTCTTCCACCAACTTAAATTGTCAAATGATGGAGTTCGTGGTAACAAACTTTATTCTAAGTACAAATCTAGCTCAGATCTTATGTCCACAACAGCCCTATTCGAAGCCACAAATCGATCAAAGTCAGACAATCAATCTCCCTCAACAAGACTAGCAACTTCATTAGAACTAGATGCATCATGTGAAGCAGGTACTCTACTCTTGAAAAATATTTCGTATCTAAATATATAAATTAGAGATAACTTTGCTTTTACAATAGTGACTTACTATTTTGTAGTTGAAAGTTATCATATCGTCACTAAAAATATTGATTTTACAGACAAAATCAAGAATATAAGAGTAGAGTACCTGCTTCACATGCTGCATCTAGTTCTAATGAAGTTGCTAGTCTTGTTGAGGGAGATCGATTGTCTAACTTTGATCGATTTGTGACTTCGAGTAGGGCTATTGTGGACATAAGATCTGAGCTAGATTTGTACTTAGAAGAAAGTTTGTTATCACGAACTCCATCATTTGACAATTTAAGTTGGTGGAAGACAAACAGATTAAAATTTCGTACTTTGCAGAAGATGGCTCGTGATCTCTTAGCCATTCCTATCTCTACTGTTGCTTCAGAATCGACATTTAGCACTAGTGGGAGGTTGATTAGTCCGCATCGTAGTAGACTTCATCCTACTATTTTGGAGGCTTTGATGTGTGCTCGCACTTGGCTATGGAATGAAATAAATGGTAAGTAATTTACTCAATGACTATTTATGTTAATAATAGTGTTTAGTTTTTAACACAATATTGATTAATTGAATCACATATTTTTCTTTTTAGGTTTGACTTCAACGGTCGACAAAGTTTCATGTCCAACGTTACTTAACGAAGAGGAAGAGCGTGATTCAAGTGGACTTACTGGTCTATAGCTACTTTGATCTTGAAAGAGGAAGAAAAATTAAGCATATTGTTAATGGCTTGGCAACTGAAAATATACATTGTGCAATTTTACATTTTTTTGAGTATAAGCCTATTATTAGCTTGGTACTAGAAATATGTATTGTGATAACTAGACTGCCAGTTTTATATTTTTTTGAGTAAAAGATTGTCTCTGTTTTTGAAGTAATTACTTTAGTTTTCACCTTAGCTTTCTTCTTCTTCAGTTGTGGTTGTCATATTTGATTTTTGGGAATTTTCATCTTTTTTCTTTAATTTATAAGTCAAGTGCCAAAGTCTAATAGGGTGTGAGGAGTTGTTCAAACTTCAAAGCTCTGTTTGCTATCCAATATTATTGTTATTTGAAGCTCTTTTTTTTGCTGAATCACATACACAGTCAAAATAATTTTTATCTTTTAAAAATTGCGGGGCAGTGCGGAGCGGGTGTACGCGGGTATATGTGCAGGACGAATTTATTAAATATTATGCGGGACGGGACGAGGCGATTTTTAATTTCGCGAGTTAAGATAAAACCCGCACCCCACCCACCCCGCCCCGCCCTATTGCCACTCCTACTTGGTAGAGGGAGACCAGTAATGACAACTATTTCAGCAAAACTATAAAATGAGTTGAAAATACCTACTCGGATTTTTTTTCCCGCTTCATACAAGTTGAAGGAATTCACAACAGATGAGAAAGACACAATGATCATATTATTTTATATTTTTCAAGACAATCACATTTTTATCATAGGACATATTAGTTTAGTTATGACTTTTGTGACAAAACATAGTTTTTGTCCCAAAATTGCCTTTAGATCAATAATATAGTTTATTTTTTTACTATAAATTTATATTTCATTAAAATATTATTGTCATTAATCATGAAAAACTACAGTGACAAATTTTGTTTTGTCTGTAAAATCAATATTTTTAGTGACGATATGATAACTTTCAACTACAAAATAGTAAGTCACTATTGTAAAAGCAAAGTTATCGCTAATTTATATATTTAGATATGAAATATTTTTTCGTACATAAAAAGCTATTTTTAGTGACGAAACTATTATTGTTTGATTACGAAATACATATAGCTTTAGAAACAATTGACGTCATCGTTATTTTGCCTAAAAATTTAGTGACAAAGTAGTTTCATCGGCATTAATAACTTTTTTAGTGACGAAAGCATACTATTAACTATAATTTTTTATACTTTTTTTTACGGATGAGTTCCTCATAAATACTATGCATTTGGAGACGAATTTTTTTTTCGTACTTAGTAAAATTATATTTAGCAACGAAACACTAATTCATCTTTGTATACATTTAGTAACCCATGGTTTAGGGACGAATGATTGACAAATTGTTTTGTGTCACGAATGATTTTTTGTGACAAAATGTGATTTTTAAGTGACAAAATTATTCGTCGCTGATAATCGAATTTGTTGTAGTGTAACTTGACCGCTGTTGTGAGTCCGCACCTGCGATGAACAATTCCGCAGGTGCAGCTACTGTGCAGAAAATATGCAAATAGTAGCTTTGCAACTATCAGATCCCGAGCTTTTTCAAATGGTTTCATTGGATCAACTGTTTAACAGGTTCACAGACTCATTCTAAGTTGTTTCTACATTTTTAGGTACTTCAAGCATAAAAAATAGAGCACAACCTTGTTGATGATGAACCTTTGGTTGATGAAATTGAGGAGGAAGCCTAAAACACGCAATATAATACTATGAGGTTCATGTCACTTGACTGTCAGTGCCGATACTATTGTAATCTTCTCAAAAAAAAGATAAAGCCAGAAAAGGGAGTAGTTGAGAGGAACTTGGTGGAGTGTCTTCCTGATTTCCATGGGTGTCTTGTGGCCACGGGTTTGACATGTTTCATACCAATCCCTTTTGAAGCAAATGAGGAATGAGTGAGGAGTTCTATTTATGCAAACCTAAAGCGTAAAGACTTCAACAACCTGGAACTCATCATTAAGGGAAAGGTTGTGCGATTTTGTCTAGAGCAGATAGATGCATTATACAGGCTACCTAATCATCCACTTGAGCCAATGCATGAGAAGGATTCATGTTCAGGCACTTAGTTGGTGTCTAAATTGTGCCCTCCAGGGGCAACAGTGAGTTGAGCAAGAACACTAAAGTCAATATCATCCAGTGACTTCATCGCTGAGGCAAAGATGTGACTAGAAATTATTTGTAGTTGTGTGTCACCTAGCGGGCATAAGTCTGGCATCCCTCCACTTCGAGACAAGATGATCTCTTGCATTTTTTATGACATTACCTTGAATTCGGTCACTATGTAGTCCAAGAGCTCAAGGAGTATCTACTTTAGGACAACCCAACCTTGATGTTCCCCTCCTTGATTACTGAGTTATGTAGGTTGGCTGAAGTTGCTGAATGTCCGCGAGATCATTGGATAGACCCTGATAAACCATTCCATCCATTGAGAGTGAAAGGATAAGGAGGTATACCACAAATCAAGAGAGGAAGATTGACATAGTGGTGGATCAAGATCTCTCCTCTCAGGGCACACAAACTGAGGGACCTTTTGGGTCGATTTCTTCTCAGTTGGACTCTATTCGGGACATCATGGCACAGAATCCTAGTAGCTCTACATAGCCAGCACCTTTAGTCAACCTTTTCAGTAAAGCAGAGATGCAGTCTTACTTGGATGCCCAAAAGTAGCAAGCTGATTCCATTGCCACAGTGACAGCTTCTGTAGGGTTGCTTGAACAGGCCTTTGTTGAGTCATCTAAGTCCCATGCTACTCTTGAGCGAGATTTTGAGGCTGAGAAGAAGAAGAAAAAGAAGAGAAACAAGTTCATGGTCAAGATACGGAGAGGTATAAAATCTATTTTTAAATGGGGACAACCAAACAAGAAGATTCCAGTGACCAATGATGATGATAGTGAGGAGTACTCTTTCCTATTTGAGGAAGATATTGATTATGATGATTATGAGGGACAATCCTCTTTTTATCCTATTGCAGCCTATTCCAGTGTTTGCTTGTCTGATGCAGACTCCAGGGAGCCCTGCACTATTTCCTTTGTTTCTTATTTCTCTAGTTTGCATTGAGGACCATGCTTTAAGTTTTAGTTGGAGGTGACATTTGGGGTGATTGTTATATTTGTTTTGGATATTTATATGGTTTTATGCCCTTGTCGGGCTTATGTTAGATATTTTATTTTTGCCCTTGTCGGGCTTATGTTGGATATTGTGCCCTCACCGAGTTTTGTGATGTTTGAAATCTTATTGGATTTGTCACTTTCATTACTTTTTTATTTCTAGCTTCTTTATTTTATTTTATAGTAGCTTTGATTGGTGTTTAGAGCCAGGGGAAGTCTGAGTACCCGTTAGGCTAGATTGAACTTGCCTGAGTTGGGAGCACTGCGTTGTACATGCGAGACGCAAATACTGACGTGTGAAATACACGTTCTTTGCACATACTGGGCAGAAGGGAAACCTGTACTGCCTGGCATGTGCATTGCACATTCGATCTGCACGTTGGCACATACGAATCGCATGAGCAAACGTAGGTCATTTGTGTGTTTGGGTATATATATTGCTGAATTATGAGTAGCGATATCAATTTAGATAGATGTTTTGGCCCTATGATAGATTGGGTGACATCATTCTTAAGGGAAAATTATCATCTTTTGAGATAGTTTTGATAGTGATTTGTTTGGTACTAATAGATTTAGTCTTACATGTGAATTGAGTTGAATTGAGCATACCCCTCCAAAAATTCTTGTGAATAGTTGAAAAGCAAAGAATGATGTTAGTGAAAATTCCGTTATTCTTTTTGTGACTCTTGACCCACTTGCGAATGATGATTGGATACAAAATATGGCTCTATTTATCCTTGTTTAGGAAGTGAAAATTGACCCATCTTGAATAGTTCACATGCCATGTGTGGTGAGTTTTGTTTAATAGTTCTTGTACTTGCTTATGTCATCTAGAACTTCCCCGGTTAGTCGTTCAAATGCTAACCTTATTTGTGCTGGTTGGAGACATGATCTTAGGCCTTCTTTGTGATTTGTTGAAGCCTACTTAGTCTTAAAATCCTACCATTGCACTAAATTGTATCACTAGTTACCCCTTTTGAGCCTAATACCTCTTCTTTGGCAACCTCATTACAAGCCTTGAACCGTTTTGAAAATAAATCCCTTGGTTGAACTCGTCCCTCCTTGAACTCTACAAGTGTGAAATGAGGCTAAAATCCTAAGTTAGGGCTGATGAAGAAACACCTTGGAGGAATGCTAAGTGAGTTTATCATGGCTTGTTGATCGAATCCTAAAAGAATTATAAAAAGAAAGGAAGAAGTTGGAAAATAAACAAAAACTGAGAGGACAAGAGGAAAGAGAGAAAAGAAAACGAAACCTCCAAGTTGAATAGAATGATAAAAATTGGGGCATCAAATGAAATAAGTGAAATAGTGCTTTGTATTGCATAAAAATTGAAAAGAAAATGGCTTTGGTTTCAAATTGAAAAAGTTGTGTAGTGTTCAAGGAGGATGTAGTCACTTTAATCCAAATGTTTATCCTACTCTTCCCCAAGCCTAAATTACAAGCTTAGTAAAGTCCTTTGATATCTCTAACCGATTGCTCTTGAGTTAGTAGCGAATGAAAAGAAGGGCAAGCTTATCGTTTGATACTTGTTGGTACTTGAAGTCCTTTGTGAGTGTGAATGTTTGTGCATTTTTCCCTTGTTTTATCATTGTGAATAGAGTATTTTTGGGACTTTCTTTTTTGTGAGGGCATGTGAATAAAGATAGCGGTGATTTTGTTAAACTCCGAAAATGAGTCAATGAGCATTTTTGGGTAGCTAGTGGTTTTGAGCCACTTTTTGAGGATTGGTTGTTGTCACTTGATCATCTTTTGCAAATCTATCGCAACTCTTGGAAATGCACATGACATTGAAGGGATTGTTTGTTAAGAATTCACTTGTGACCGACTAATTATTAGTACCAACCAAAATAATATCCTTTGTGCTTAAAGTGAAAAGTGTGTTATGAAAATTATTGGATGGCCCTTGTGCTTGAATTAGTTAGAGTCTCTTTGAAGTTTGGTTGTAATTTTCTTGAGGACAAGTAAGAACTTAAGTTGGGGGTGTTGATAAGTGGTGAATTTATCACTTATTTATATCTCTTTTCTTATGCTTTTGCGTCTTCTAATGGTGATATGAGACCACTTATGGCATGTTTTGGTTATAATCCAGGTGATTCTTATTCATAGGGATATCATGGAGCAATTAGGGCAAAAGGAACAAAAGTGAAGCAAAAAGGAGAAGAGCAACACTGAAGCTGCCAAGTCTACCGCTCCTGCGCCCTTATGGGATGTAGCAGCAGTCCCGTGGCTGCGTTAAAGGTGCCGCACCTGCGGACTATATTCTACTTGGCTGAGAGCGCCCATGCGCTTAGAATTTCACCACATCAGTACCGCACCTGCGCCAAATCTACCACCACAGCAGCCATGTACCTGCGGTAAAAGTTCCACAAGTGTGGATGATGATTCTAGTTAGGCCCAAGTTGGTTATTTATCACTTTTTGGAAGCCCCAATCCACATTAAACATCTCCTAGATGTATCATTCAATATAATCAGAAGAATTTATTCTTAGCCTTGGAGTGAACAACTTTTGGCTAGCTTGGAGAGCAAGTTCATCATCCAACACCATTAGAGTGAAGATTGGAAGCTTATATTGTGAAATCTTTAGTTCCTTTCTTCAACTCTTGATTTATATTGCTAAAACTATAGGTGTATTGGTTGATTTGACATTTGGATATTGTGTTAGAGATAAACAATATTTGGGTTTAATTTCTTATCTTGTGCTTTTGAAATTAATTAAATATTTTTTAGTATATGAATTGGGTCTTTGATTATCTAATTAATCTCATGTTTGAATTGATTCTAAAGGGAGTGATCAACCCTTGGACTTGCCGCTTTTACTTCGATTTGGCTTGAAAGAGTGAATAGAGGTTGGGAAAAGGTTAGTTAGCACTAACTTGAGGCTCTAAACCTCATTTGAAGAATTGATCTAGGAATAGTCAATTCTAGTGTTGCCATAATTATAATAGCTTTGTTCACACTTATCTAGATTCGAGAGAACTAGTTGAGAAATATTTGCAAATTATCGAGAGATATTGGTGAATAATTGAGATTCTAAGGCATATTCTCATTGACCCATGATTAATCTAGTAAGTGTTGATTAATTTGTAATGGATCGTATACATTTGAAGTAATTCACATTCCCAAATCTCCCTTGCCATCCTTGCGTTGGGAAGATTGGTCAACGTCGCACTTGCAATCGCATTCGTGTTTTCAAACAACAAAACCCCCAATCATTTTATTTTTTTTGCTCATTGAACTTCAATAAGTTGCTTAAATTCTTTATTATCTCAATAGACTTTACATTGTTCTCCATGGATTCGACCCCGACATCCTGTTGGGTTACTTATTGTTTTTCTTGACAATCGCTACCACCTACTTCAGGAGAGTGCTTTTGAGCATCATCAGTATCCCTCCTATAGTATGGAAGAGTGCCAATAGCCATATTCCAAGGGGAGTTATATCTTTCCTGAGCGCCCAACGATTAGTTGGGAAGGGTTGCTTGGCCTATCTTTCTTACGTTCATGATACTAGTGCCACCACACCTTCACTTGAGTCAGTTTTTGCGGTTTGCAAGCATTCATATATGTTTCCTTCTGATCTATCGGGTCTTTCTCCTGATTGTGATAATGACTTTGCCATCGATGTTGAGCCAGACACTTAGCCCATTTCTGTTCTGCCATATGGGATAGCACCAGCCAAGTTGAGGGAGCTTAAAGATTTATTGAGTTGAGGGTTCATCAAGCCTAGTGTATCTCAGTGGGGTGCTACGATTCTGTTTGTAAAGAAGAAGGACGAGTCCATGTGTATGTGTATCGACTACAGGCAGTTGAATAAGGTGACAATGAAGAACATGTATCCGAAGCCATATATTGATGATCTGTTTGACCAACTACATGGTGCAGCGGTGTTCTCTAAGATAGACTTGAGGTCCGAGTATCACTAATTGAGGATTAAGGCTGCGAACATACCAAAGATTGCATTTAGGACTCGATATGTCGATTATGAGTTCTTAGTCATGTCTTTTGGGTTGACTAATGCCCTTGCAATAATTATAGAGTTAATAAACCATGTGTTCAGAGCCTATCTAGACTCCTTTGTGATTGTGTTTATCGATGACATCTTGGAATATTCGAGGAGTAGAGAGGAGCATGAGAAGCATCTAAGAGTTGTACTTCAGAGCTTGCGAGACCATTAGTTAAATGCCAAATTCACTAAGTGTAAGTTTTTTCTTGAGCATGTGGTATCCAAGGATGGGATTATGGTGGATCCGGCAAAGATTGCAGCAGTTCGTGATTGCGCTAGGCCTACTTCTCCTATCGAGGTCTGCAGTTTCATTGGGTTGGCAGGTTACTACACGGTTTGTGGAGTTTTTTTTTTCTATAGCAGCTCTATTGACTAGATTGACTCATAAGAATGTCCCTTTCCAGTGGTCAGATAAGTCTAAGGCAATATCTCAGATTTTGTGTCTAGGTGCAGCTATAATAAGGCAATATCTCAGATTTTGTGTCTAGGTGCAACCATAATGTATCGTGACTTACAATAGCACTACTAGTGGTATCGGATGATGTCACATCCCGAGGCTACCCCCTTGACGTAACACGGGATCTGGGACCACAAGTGCCCCAAGCTAACCCTTGGTCATAGCATAACTCAGATAATTCAAGTAGACAAGTGGAAGCATAATAGGAAGATCCAAAATCAAATGTATAGAATTATAGATAATCAAGTCAAATAGGAATACAAATCCAAAAAGAGACTCGCATACTGTCTATGTCTGCAGTTTCATCGGGTTGGCAGGTTACTACAGACGGTTTGTGGAGTTTTTTTTTCTATAGCAACTCTATTGACTAGATTGACTCATAAGAATGTCCCTTTCCAGTGGTCAGATAAGTCTAAGGCAATATCTCAGATTTTGTGTCTAGGTGCAACTATAATAAGGCAATATCTCCGATTTTGTGTCTAGGTGCAGCTATAATGTATCGTGACTTACAACAGCACTACTAGTGGTATGGGATGATGTCATGCCCCGAGGCTAGCCCTTGACATAACACGGGATCTGGGACCACAAGTGCCCCAAGCTAACCCTTGGTCATAGCATAACTCAGATAATTCAAGTAGACAAGTGGAAGCATAATAGGAAGATCTAAAATCAAATGAATAGAATTATAGATAATCAAGTCAAATAGGAATACAAATCCAAAAGGAGACTCGCATACCGTCTATGTCTGCAGTTTTATCGGGTTGACAGGTTACTACAGATGGTTTGTGGAGGTTTTTTTTTTCTATAGCATCTCTATTGACTAGATTGACTCATAAGAATGTCCCTTTCCAGTGGTCAGATAAGTCTAAGGCAATATCTCAGATTTTGTGTATAGGTGCAGCTATAATAAGGCAATATCTCAGATTTTGTGTCTAGGTGCAGCTATAATGTATCGTGACTTACAACAACACTACTAGTGGTATGGGATGATGTCACGCCACGAGGCTACCCCCTTGACGTCACTCGGGATCTGGGACCACAAGTGCCCCAAGCTAACCCTTGGTCATAGCATAACTCAGATAATTCAAGTAGACAAGTGAAAGCATAATAGGAAAATCCAAAATCAAATGTATAGAATTATAGATAATCAAGTCAAATAGGAATACAAATCCAAAAGGAGACTCGCATACTGTCTATGTCTGAAAAACCTCTAACTGTCATAAAGAGTTGCTAGGACAAGACCCCAGCTAACTCAGAATCTGAAATGAAAGCATAAAGATGGACGCTCTAACTCTAGTCCTCGAATATTGAGGGCTCACCGATACTCAGCTGAATTCTAGAGTAGTCTAGCCACGAGTCTGAGGGCAGGTGCCTGAATCTACCTCGTAAAAGAATGCAGCACAAAATGCGGCAGTACTATAGAATGTACTGAATATATGAGTCTATACAACAATAAATGTAAACGTGCTCGAATCATGCTTGAAAGACTGAAACCATGCATAACAAGAGAATTCATGAGTAAAATCATAGTTAAACATAAGACATGAAAATAGAAGATCAACTTTCAAAAATAGGATATCATATAACTTAAATTTAAAAGCTTTCATACGGGAGTTTCTTATAACTGACAATAGACCATGTGAGGTATATGGAATCTAACTATATAACCCTAGTTAGCAAAGCTATTTTGAACCCTACCAAGGTAAAGAACACCATAATCCAACTATATCACCTTGTTGGCAAAGCTGTCCTATGCCCCGCTAAGGCAAGGGCACCATGATAATAAAGAGTGGAAGCACTTTCATGAGCCCATCGGGCAATACATAACCTATGCTGGCAATGTAGTTTTTGGACTTGGGTAATCGAACCCTCATCGCTCGATGCTAAATACTACTCCCAAAACATATACATATAGCTCATAATACTTGTGACATATCTGATGTCAAAACTGTTCATAACTTAGGTAGACATATCTGGATGCCAAACCTTGCATAAATCATCGGGACATATCTAATATCCAAAACTGTTGAAAAAGCATAAGGACATATATGATGCCATGAAATTCACAAATCATGAGTCTTGAAGATTTGCATAACCATAGTTCAAAATGTACTTTCCTTTCAAAAATCATAGTTTAAATAATTAGGCATGCAATTTTATGAAAATAGAGGTCATGTTATCTAAACATACCAATTTTACTTGAAGACATGCAACTCAATGAAATCATGCTAGCATTTATCATCAATCATATGGGCTTTTATAAACACTTAAGGAACCTCAACTAAAACATGGATAATAAATAAGAAGTCATGAATTAATACTTTAAAACAAAGCCCATCAATTTCCCCTAATTTGGGTAAGAACCCTAATTTAGAAATCCATAAATTCAATTTAAAAGATTGGGGTTTTGGGAATAAGGGTGAAGGGATTCCCTTATTTAATACCCACATACCTTGATTGAAGCTAACCCAACTGAAATTGAAAAGAAGAGGAGACTTGAACTTGGAGCTTGAGACTTAGAGCTTGAAGGAGTTCTTTTCCCAATTTGGTAGATGAATAAGGTAATGAGAAGGGACTTAGGCTAATAGGTTTAGAAATCATGCTAAAAATGGCCAAAACAACCTCACTTAGGAGTTAAAAGGGTAGGTAATGACTGAAATACCCCTGGGACTTAATTAAGAAAAAGTTAAAGAAAGTCGACTTTCAGGAATCACGAATGGATTCCACGAGTCATAGACTAAACCACGGCTCGTGGTTTCCACTCGTGGTTCCTGTCCACAGAGTCAGGATGTAGAAGGCAAACCATGAGTCAATATAATGACTCATCAACTAGACTACGGCCCGTAGACCTGAGCCATAGTTCTAGGCTCATATTCAAGCTGCAGATGAGCAACTACTAGTCAACAGGATGGGCCATAGAATGAACTATGGTCTATAGACCTAAGTCATAGTTCCTGGGGAAAGTACTGACCTCTGGTTTAGGTTCCACGAGTTAAAAGTACGGTCCATGGTCTAAACTATGGTCTGTAGAATCAACCAGTGGTTCTCAGACCAGAAGTTGAACTGCAGGAGTCAAACCACGGTTCCATTCCATGACTCATGGTTCTAACCATGGTCTATGGTTTTGACCCGTAATTCCTGAAAACATGAAATTTTTTAGAGGTTTAAACTTAGAAAGCTGGTTCAATTTTTTGGGTGTTACATATGAAGAGGGATATCTCAAATTTTGAGCCTAGGTGCTTAAACTATCAGCATGTGATGTTTGAGCACTAGAGACCAGGTGGTTTGACTCAGAGGCTACCCATTCTAGAGTGAAAATAGGAGAAGATAGCTATGGACTTTATTATAGGCTTGCCATATACTTTGTGGTTATTTGATGTGAATTTTGGTCATCATGGATAGGTTGACGAAGTCTGCTCACTTTCAACCGGTTCAGACTTCCTACTGTTCTAAAAGGTTGGCTCAAATCTACATCCGTGAGGTTGTCCATTTGCATGGGGTACTAGTTTCTATCATTTCTGACCGTGGTACTCAGTTCATTTTGTGTTTTTGGAGGTCTATTCAGAGAGAGTTGGGTACCAGAGTTGAGCTTAGCACTGCTTTTCACACTCAGACTAATAGCCAGTTGAAGCATACTATTTGGGTTCTAAAGGATATATTGCGGGCCTATGTTATTTATTTTGAGGGTCAGTGGGACTAGTTCTTAGCCTTGGAAAAGTTCGTATATAATAATAGTTACCACTCCAGCATTCAGATGGCTCTATTTCAGGTTTTGTATAGTAGGCGGTGCAGATCTCTAGTAGGTTGGTTTGATGCCTTCGAGGTTAGGTCATGGGGTACCAACTTGCTTCATGATTCTATAAATAGGGGTTGGGTTATTCAGAAAAGACTTTTCACTACCCGTAGTAGGCAGAAGAGTTATGCCAACCAAAAGGTTCGAGATTTAGAGTTTATGGTTGGTGACCGTGTTCCTTCAGGTGTCTCCCATGAAGGTTGTGATGAGGTTCGGGAGGAAGGGTAAGATCAATGCTAGGTTCATTGGGCTATTTGAGATCCTTATCTCATTGGGGAGTTTTCTTATGAGTTGGCCCTTCCTCCTGCTCTTTCCAGTGTCCATCCAGTTTTTCATGTTTCTATGTTGCAGTGGTACATTTTGGATGAGTCTCACGTGTTTCAGTGATTCTTTTCAGTTGGATGAGTCTCTGGCTATTGAGGAGTAGCCCGTGTTTATCTTAGACAGGCAGGTTAGGAAGTTGAGGTCCAAGGAGATTCTGTCAGTTAAGGTTTTATGGCAGCATCGTCTTATCGAGGAGGCTACTTGGGAGATTGAACTGACATACAAACCCGCTATCCTCACCTTTTCAAGCCTTCAGGTGTCTTCTTTTCTTTAACTTTTGAGGACAAAAGATCTTTTAGTAGTAGATACTGTAATGACCCTCTAGGTTATTTCCTTTATTTTTGTGTTTTTTCTGCATTTCAAGCTCTTCCACAGCTACTACAAGTCATTTATGACTTGCCAGAACTGGTGGTTTGGTTCTTGGGCCGTTCATTTGTGTTTTAAGCTCATTTTCTGATTTTTCAACTCTTTAGGCTCGTAAAGTTGACTTTGATCAATATTTGGAGAAGACGGCCTCGGATGGAAATTCTGTCAGTGCTATTAACTCTGAAATATTGACTTTGGGTTAGAGGGACCTTTGGTTGGAGTTCTGAGACTTCCAAACTCGTTCTAGGCTATTGGGTTCTATTTTGGTTAAAGTTGGTTTTGGGTGTGGGGCCCACTTTTCTTTAAAACAATCTTCATTAGGAATTTCATTAATTTCATTGAGTCCAGAATGTCATTTCTGATATGGTAGCATATCTGGTTTGCATTTATGAGGTTTTGAATGAATCCCGAGGGTGCAGTCAGAGTGTTTGATTATGTGTTGTTGTAGCTGGTCCTGCTGGTATCTTGTATGGAACTCCTGCGTGCCTTGGGGAGCACCTGCAGCCGTCGGTAAGGGGCTCCCTTGCGCTCCTTTTGCCACGTCTGCGGTACTGCCCTTTTGGCATGTTCACTGCACCTGCGGGGGTTGGGGTTATGGTTGGCCACCTCCCCTGCGGTGTTTTGGGCTCCATGGTGATGCTGCACCTGCGTCATTTTGACCGCATATGCACCAATCGCTGGTAGTTAAATGAGGTTCTTCTCCTTCATTTCATATCATATTTCCAACTCAGTCTTCCATTGATAAAGCTCGGCTAAGGAGAGAAATCATCCATTTTCATTGATTCTTGTGTTCTATTGAGGTAATTCTCTTTCTATCCTCGTTCTAGTCCTCGTCCTAGCATTACTTCCGAATTCTTTTGTTAATTTATTCTTTTTGCATGTAATTCTTGAACAAAATGAACTTCAAGGCTGTTTTGGGCCCCGAGATGAGTCCCGTTCGCGCTCAAATTTTTTATATAGGTTTATAAATCCGTTGCAAATATAATTGTCAAAAAAATTCTATTTCTTTGCATGGGCCCCGAGGGTCATTTTTTGACCAAATTTTGATCCTGAATTTCCGTATAGCAATATGAATGTCATTCTTCTCGTCTTGACCCCTAATTTATGTTCTTGATAGCGTGGCAGCTTTTGAGGTTGTTCAGAAGGGAAAGGCACATGAGTGATGGTTGTTCTTGCAGTTTGACCCTGAGGTAGGTTATGGTTTACTATTTTAAGACTTGGCTTAGTTAAATTTTATATGTTATGAGTTGCATAAATGTTAGGCTAGGTTTAGATTAGAATTAGGCTTAAATACTACTTCTGCTTGTCTTGGCCATTTTCGGGACTGTAGAGTAATATTACCATGTTTATCCTTAGTTTAGGTTCCCGTAGTCTGTTGTGGCTAGCCTAGAATCTTTAGAATGATTTAGGGAAGTTTTAGAGGCAGAGTAGGTGCTTTTACTTATTTTCCTATTTTATTTCTGTTTTCTCCCTTTCATTCCTGTATTGGTGTATTTGTAAGCCCGAGGCCATAGCATGGACCAGATGGAGTACTAAGACAGTTATCATGTTTGGAAGGTGTTTTACCCTGATTGACTGATATTCTCTGAACATGGCATCATATCTCATTTCTGCATTACATGGCTATTGGTTTCGGAACTGAAATAAATATGGGATTTTTGGTTCAAATTTGAGATTTTACTTTACCACTGGTTTTTGAAAAAAATGAAAGTACCACTATTATGCCAGTCCGAGGGACGTTTCTGGACCCTTTATCTATTTTACTTTCTTGTTAATGAGTCTGAGGCATGATTTCAGGTGGCCTGAGGAGCATATATCTGGGTTTTACTTTTATGTATATGTTGATGAGCTCAAGGTTCCTTCCAAGCGCCAGGGGTACCACATACCAGATTTTAATTTTCTGCATTGGTCATACTCCACATCATATTATCTCAAGATACATTGCATTATATTATCTATGTGTACTTGGAGTGCATTTACCTGTTTTATCATTATTGTCTTCACCGTCAGATAGATAGTCCTGTTTTCTGTTGATAACTAGATTTAGGTGGATCTCTGTAGCTAGTTTACTTTCTTGTAGCTTATAAAACATATTATCTTTCTAAGCTCGGTCGGCCTATGATGCCTACTGGGTACCCATTATTTTAGTACTCATACTACACTCTGCATCTCTTTCTGATGCAGCACCTAATACGAGCCATCCTTGTTAACCCTCTAGTTATTCGTGGCCAGCTACTGTTTGAATCGCGTTGATCTCCTGGAATTTTAGAGACCCCTTTACTGATTTCCATCTACATATTTGTCTATATTTTTTTTATTTTTTATCGACAGCGCCTGTTGTATAGCTATTATGTACTTTAGACGCTCTTGTACCGGTGACACCATATCTGGGGTTGGTCTTGTAGATGTTTTATCTTCTCGGTCACTTTGGGGATTTTTTTGTATATTTATTACTGTTGGTATATGTATATTGTTGGCCCCCTCCTTGTATGCCTCCCTCTTGTATTTCACTATTTAAAATATTTTATTATACTTCTGCATCCTTGGATTTGCTTACCTACTGGGGGTTATGTAGGTGCCATCGCGGCCTGATTTTAGGTCGTGACGTATCTGTTGTATTTGTATTAATTATATCATTGAGCTTGCATACCCATTCACCTCATGGATCACTAAGTGGTATTATTGAGAGATTTCTGATTTTTGAAATAAAATGAACCACCTTATATTGTTTTTTGTCCGATGCGTATTCCATAAGAAGAGATATGATAGTTTTGAGTTATTTAGCTCGGAGCATATTTCATATGGAGAGTTGTATATGGACCTCGCGAGTCCTCTATAGGTCTCATCTCATAGCACACGATTGGAGTGGGTGTATACTGGTAGAAATTGGTCATTGCATTAAATACATACCATTGTATTGCATCATTTTTTACTACTGTGGTGTTTTAAAGTGATATTTTGTCACTATTGATATTTAACTGCTTGGACTTTTGTGCGTGCAGGGTTATTTTGTATTCTTTACTTGTTATAGTTTTTACTTGAACTCAATCAGCCTATGATGCCTACTGAGTACTAGTGGTTGTACTCACCCCTACCTTTTTTTATCCTTCTAATACAGATCCTAGTATGAGTTGTCAGCATGGCTTTTGATCGTGCACGTTTGCTATTTTTGAATCTGTTATGAGCTTCTACGTCAGATTTTGTCCTGGATTCCTATATCCTTTATTTTGACTTCTTTATTTCTTAGACAGTTTTACATTTTCAAGTGGTGACATCCTATATTAGACTCGTTCATATACTTGTGACATTTGAGTCCTAGGATTTGAGTTGCATTATTATGTTCTTATACAAGGTCGACTTTGAGTCATTATTATATTTATTTATTGTTAGCCATGATATTCTAATTTTTGCCTTACTTTGAGTTGGTTATGTTTTCTTGGGCCGGGCTTACCTACCATGGTCAGGTTGGGGTAGGTGCCATTAAACACTTGGAGTTTTTCGATTATGATAGTCTGGTCTAATAGATCTCGAGTATCCATAAGGGCCTATATGGATTGGTCTAGTGGATCATTTGAAATCCATCAGGGCCTATGATTCAGGATGATTGGTGTAGAAAACTTGATTCCCAAGGGCCTATGATTTAGGATGATTGTTCTAGGTAACTTGATTCCCGAGTGCCTATGGTTCAGGATGATTTATCTAGGGAACTTGATTCTTGAGGGCCTATAGTACATGATGATTGGTCTAGAAAACTTGACACCTGAGAGTCTATGATTTGGAAATGATATAATTGGCTTGTACTTGCGTGTTGCATGTATTACTTGTTGCTATATTAGAACTTTAGAAAGATATAAGTATGTATATCTTTTGTTGCTTTTATGCCTTTTATTTTCAAGACTTGCTATACGGGGTATGACAAAGGATGGGGTCGATGATCTTGTTGGGATTTATATTCACCCTTGTTGTTATTTCAATGTTCACATATCCTAGCTCTAGTATCGCAATGGTTCCTCTTTTATCTGGTTCGATGCAGTTGTTGTGTTCAATTGAGGTGAGCCAACCACATTCTGATCATGCTGGAACTTCTACTCTATCATCTTCATTTTTTTGTTATTATCGGGCTGTGTTCCCAGAATCGTATATTCAGATTTATATTAGATGCTCCTTGACTAGTTTGTGGGAGGTGAATTTCAATACTTGGATGTTTTTGGGTTTCGAGACATTATGTTGTTATTATTGACAACTGAGAATATTTTGGTTTTGTTGGATTGTTATTTGGTTGACTACAGGTTTTAGTGAGATGCTTCTGTTATAGGGGAAACTCTATTAAAATTTTATTGATATTTAGTACTTCATTGAGACAAATTATGGATCATTTGGCTTGTGTAGTTTTTTGCTAAAAGTGCCAATCATGGTCCTTAAATTTGGGTCATGACAGAAAATTCATTTACAATCAATAGTTATTGCAATAGGAGGTAAATCAGTAAAAAATCATGCATTATTTTTCATGATTGAATCAGCTTTAATTTTTATTGCCTCTTTATAAAATTTAGCATCAGAAGAAGATATAACTTCAAAATAATTTAATGATTCACTGTTAACAAAAATAGTTTGAAAATCATTTTCATAAAAAAATTATTCTTTTCTTTGCATTTTACTCCTTCTCAGTTCCCTAATATTAGCGGTAGACTCATTATTTCTTTCAATGGGTGCATGAAAATTTTTATCACACATTTTCATGAACCTAGTCTAAACCCTAGATATGACTAGCTCCCGAAATCACAAGTGGCCCAAGAAAATCCTTGGCCTTCCATATTTCTGAATTGAATGCTGAAAGATAATGCTGAAGCTAAAACATGAGCCAAACTTTTGTAATATAATAAACTTTCATTAACTGAGATATAGAGTCATTTGAAAACTGATTACAACTAACTGACTGATTGTCTATGAAGCCTCTACTAACATACTGAATATTGTTTAACGAGACAAGGCCCTAGGCAACCTTTATGTAAGCAAAGTCACTAAAGACTGAACTGAAAATTGATGACCATATCTAAGTCCTCTGGATGCAAGGAGGACTCACCACAACCTGAATGTGAAGGGCTAATGAAATGTCTGACCGCGAGTCTGAGTATGAGTGCCAGAATCTAAATAATAAAATGATGTAGCACAAAAGGAGCTTCAATATAATTGAATGTATTGGCATGTAAGGTGAAAACTAAATATAGTAATTACACAATAGCTGAAAGACTATAAAGTTGAGCATGACCAAGATATAAACAGTAACTCAACAAAGAGAATCAAAGCCAATAGCTTAAAATAAGATCTTAACTGAAAAGCTGGGACATGTACTAAAATTGATTATCTAAAATATGGTAACTGGGTAACTAAGACTGAGAAATACTTAAAACAATTTACAAATCATTGTAAAACATATTTAGCAAACTGGTGTCCTGGAGCCATAATTCTTACTCTAAAAGCTTTACGTAAAACTGAAGAATGAGTAGCTAGAAATCTGTATATCTGAATCTGAATAGTTGGATAGATGAATAACTAAAACATAAAATTAACTGACTATCTGAAATTATGAGCTGAATTGACTACAAAATCTTAAAGAAAATCTGAAAGTAAAATATTGTAAACAAAACTTATCTTAAAACTGAAGGTTTTATGTCAAAATAATCTTTCTTGAAAATAACTACATTTTCTGATTTGGAGAGTTTTTTACAACCGACATACACCATATGAGCTCATGATACCAAAATTCTAACCCAGCTGGGTGGACTTCTCTATATTTTTCCAAAGTTTAGAACCTATCTATCTGAACTGTGTATCCATTACTGAGCCTTTTGGGCTAAAAAGTAGTCGCCCGAGCTTGCGGTGCAATCCTATCCTACGGTGGCAACGTAGTTCTGGGTCATGTGTACTCCAATCCATACCCTCTCGGTGCTAAATAATCTTACCAAAACTATATATATATATATATATATATATATATATATATATATATATATATTCTCATAACATATCTATGAAAATAACTAAGATCATATAGTGACTCTTGCTCAAATGTTTGTTCTAAAACTCTACTGATGTGAGTCTATGCTCAAATTCTGTATCAAGAATCAAGTTCTGAACTTTCAATGAAACTATGTCTTCTTTCAAACTGTACTTCTAAAATAGATATGAAAAAATTCAATGAAAAATATGATATAACTTTGAAAGTCATAAAGTAGGTTTCAAGTTTCTTAAAGCATGCCCAAAGCACAAATTATTATACAATAATAGGGTATAACAATAATTTTTCATGAAATACCATAATCCCTTAACAAATCTTTCATATAATAGTACAAGGCATAAAGGAGTTGAAATTTAGGGTTTTGAACCCTAACTTTAATATCAAGTAATGTAATACTTTGAAACTATGGACGTGGGGATGAATGGATTTCCTTCACTAAATTTTTACGTAGCTTAATTGCTTTCCAAGAAATCAAGGAGGAACCCTATCTTGAGGAAGACGTCTCAAGAATTCAATTCTTAGGATCTTGATTGAACCTTTCTTGAAAATCCTAAGGTTATTGGGTTGAATTTCGTTAGTAATCAGTATTCGAATGATAGAAATAACTAAGATTATAGAAAAATCATGAGGGAAGCTTACCTTAGTGTAGGAGGATGAGGAGAGGAGAGAATAACTATCCTATCTTGAAAGAATATCAAAAGAAAATAGGGTTTTCTTGGATAAAACATAATTAAAATAAAATTTCATGTCAAGGCATTGTGCTGCTGCACAACGAGAAGCATAATGTTTCCAGTAATTTTACCATAAAAGTGCCTCAATTGTGCTATATATATGCACCAACACAATGCATTGTGTGGCTGCACAATTAGAGACACAATGCTTCCAGTGAGTTTGACATAAAGCCCTCTTCCATCCCTTCTTGTGATATGGGTCTGCGGTTCGCACAACATGATGTGCGATCGCACACCATAAGTTTCTTTGGAAGAAACTCTCCTTAGCAAAAAAGTCCATAACTTTTGACTTTGACCTTGGATGTACGAATGGTTTGGTGCATTGAAAACTAGATTTATGGACCTTCAACTAGATCATCAGGTTAGGATCTAGTTTTGCACATAGGATGGTTCAAATCCTATCCCGAAAGATTAGGGTGTTACAGAATAGGTCAAATCTTAGCTAAAAATTTGCGAGGTGTTACGATATATCCCTCTTGGGATCATTCATCCTTGAATGATGGTCTTGGCTAAAAGGACATGTATGAGTGGAACTGAACTGATTTCAATCACTTCTTTGGAATTGTACTCATAAAAGTGGACGGAGTTGTACTAACAATTAGGGGGTTTGGCAACAAACTACTAAGAAATGCAAAAGCACAAATTATGAGTGCAGGAAACAAGCATAGACATGATGAACTCAAATAAGGACATGAACTTGGCTCCTATAGGCCTCCTTAAGACATTGAAAAGGGACTCTCTCTCCCAAAACTCACCATTCACTTAGATCATCATCCTAGACATCATTCTCATAGGTATTCTCATAGCGCGTGAATGAAAAAGTATCATAGGCATGATTCATGTGAGATATCTAAATTTGAAACACTGCCATGACCTGTGTATCTTAGTCATCTGACATGGGTTCATAGAATACAAATGAAATAGATTTGGACATAAGTTACACTCGACCTAAAATTGTATGGCATGAAACATGAGTACATTAGGCATGGAGTAAGATTAGGAGTACTTTTGCCTCAAGCAATACGACTGATAGCTTTTAATCTTAGCAACATTTCTCAACTATGCTTCCTCCTAAAAAACCACACCTAATTATTTGCAACCTATAATCTCCACAAGGGTACACATAACTACTAGTGTCTGAGTCTAATTGCATGTCTTTTCCATGTTTAAGCCTAACTTAGAGGTACAAGGTGCTACACGTAAAGAGACAATGCTAGTCTAATACGGGGTTCTATATTCTATATATCCTTAGGAACTTTCATCCCAAGAATACTTCTTCTTCTTACCACCATAATCAACTAACCTCGAGTTCTAATCAAGGAGTTACTAGCCACATCATGCCATTACCCACAGGTTTATCAATCCCAACATTCAAGCTTATCACTATATTCACTTCATGGACTTCTACACATATAGTTAGCAACTTGAGGAACTTCTGCACGGAGTCACACTATATATACTCCTTCTAACTATTACATATAATAAACCCTCATCTAGCTCTTCCTCCAGACAACCTTACAGGGAATAAGCACACGATATTTTTCATAATAAGGAACAGCTACTCTCTCCCACCTACCATTACTCAGCTACTTTCATCACCACTATCAAGTGATCAGGAAAATCACTGAAGGACTTGAGTATGAGCATCACAAATAAGAGGGATATTATTCAATCATGACTTATACTTATTGGGACCTTGACACTCAAAATACGGTCTATGAAGTAAGGTACAATAGGCATGAATATTTCATATATCAAACATATAAAGCATGAACAAAGAGTTATTCTAGGCATAGGGAATGATATGACTGTCCATCACCATTATAGGTGGACGTACGTAGGGCTTAGAACAAAGAGATCATAAGCAGAAACTGTTCAAGAAACTTGATTTAAGAATATACATGATGTAGCATGGTGTCACTAGACATTAAATGCATATCATGAGTTCATAGGACTGAGCATAATGTGAAACAAGAGTGCATATATCATGAGTTGTACAATATAAGGCTGGAATTTATAGATTTATAGAGTAAGACTGGGATCATTGAGTGAAGATATTACTTCTCATTCTAAGAATTGAGCATGGACATGAGTCTGGATAGAGTGCGTGAACCTGGATCATAGGCATGACACTAATACACAAGAAATGAGTAGTGTCATCTTTGGTTAAAGTACAAGGAATATACTGAGACAAGAATGGATCGCTTCTTCATCATAACTCTTTTCTGCCGGAATTCATAACTATTTGTATCTTAAGACCTGACTTGATTTTTCACCCTATCATCTTCCCCTTAGTTCAAAAGTCAACATTCTAGGTCTATGGACCTATTATCTAACCTAAGCTATAATCACCTTACTCTACATGATTGTGTATCACTATACACATGAATGCTAAACTCTCCCTGATAGATTATATTTGAAGATACTAAATTCTTGTTAGGACTTCTTTATGAGATACTTCTCTTAATTTTCTTTTGCCTCTATGGACATCATTCTATAACTTATGCCCCTATTGGAGTACATAACAATTTCCTCTAACACTTAATAATCTGGACCTCTCTTATTAGTCTACTGACATCACACCTCTAACTTCATATCCACCTACATCAACAGAAATAAAACTACACTAAGGGACTTCAATTGTCTAGCCACCCAATTAAGGGGATTAAAGTTATACTAAGAGACTCAACACCGTCAATCTACAGTCCCTTTATTTCAGCTCATAGGGACACTATATACAATGTATACCTAGACATATACATACTTAGAAACTTAAAAATACTAGATAGGCACACATAACACTTATAAACTTAGAATCTCATGTAATAACATACTACCTTGGGTACAAACCTATCTTTCAAATGCTTAAGGCTCTCCTTTATCTAATGACTCAGACACCATTTAATAATTCATGAAGATTTTATATAACTAAATATTTCATGCTCACACCTTCACTCTTGCTATAAGTCATCAACTTATGCTCTTCCACATACCATATCGGGCCTACTAGATCAATTCCACAAAGCCAGCATTACTAACCCCAAGCTATCATTTTTTTTATCTGTGATGATCTAAATATCAAACTTAATGTCTAGTACTAAACTTGGATAGAAACATAACTTCTCACAAACTACACCACCTACATCTATAAGATAAAAAATCAAGAAACACTAGTCTAATGAAAGTTTATGACAAAAATATTTGACCCTAACCACAACTCCTAGCTAACTTCAACCTATAAGCACATTCTTCTTCACGAAATTACTAATACTCTTTACTACCTCATTATACATCTTTTTCCTAAGCTATTCATACCTTTGTGAATATCATGGTTCCTCTCTTCAAACTCATAAGGTACTATCTAAATTTGACAATTTCATAACTACCCCATCCTTCTGTTCACAACCTAAACATGATCATTACTAACACAATTGCCTCCTAAAGAAATTTGATGAAAACCATGATATAACTTTTGTAAAACCCATGAATCTGAACCAACTACTTTACAGTACTTAGCAGGAAAAGTGAAAAAAATCCAAACTTCAAAAATCATGGACAGGATCATGGGCCATTGTTTTGATTCATGACCCATGGTCTGATCTGTGGTCTGGCCTCCAGTGTTGGTCCCCCTTAATTCTATGGGTGACTTCACAGATGGTGGCTTGAAACCACAGCCCATCCTGTCACTCGTGAATTACCCATCAGAGAGGTACTAGTTTTCCACCTTAGAACCACAGACGAATCCACGGACCATTATTTAGAACCAAGGTCCATCCTGGCAACTATGGTCCAGCTCTTCAGAGGACCCTCAGTTTAGGGTCTAAGAACTATGGCTTCAATGACAGTCTGTTATTTTGATCCATGGATTGTCCTGCCATTCATGAATCAACCGACCAGAGAACCCCAAAACCTCAAGGGTAGAACCATGACTGAGTCAATGGTCCATCGGTCAGAACCATGGTCCATCGACTAAATCGTGGATCGATGTCCTGGGATTTTCAGCAGTTTTCTATTTTAATTTCTAGATGTATTTCAGACCTTTCCCACTCTTTTAAAACCAAAACCATGTCGTTTAACAATCCTAAATTAGGAGATTTAAGCCTGAACTACCCCAAATCCCTCATTCCCTCATAATTAGATCGACATTTAGCTTAGAACGGAAAAAAGAAATGGTTCTCCTCTCCAAATAAAGAAGTAGGGCTTTTTAACTCTAGGCTCTTCTAAAGTTTTCCTACAATAATAGCTTTCATTCTAGTATTCAAATGGCCCCATATGAGGCACTTTATAGGTAGAGGTGTAGATCACCGGTTGATTGGTTTGAGGTAGGTGAAGTAGCTTTGATAGGACCAGATTCAATTCCTGAGGCTATAGAGAAGGTTTAGCTCATTAGGGAGAGGTTGGTGACCACTCAAAGTCGTCAGAAGTCCTAGACAGATGTGAGGAGAAGAGACTTAGAGTTTGAGGTTGATGATTGGATTTTTCTGAAGGTGTTACCCATAAAGGGTGTGATGAGGTTTGGCAAGAAGGGGAATCTTAGTCCCCATTATGTAGGTCCCTATAGAATTCTTAAAAGAGTTGGCAAGGTGGCCTATGAGTTAGAATTGCCCGCAGATTTAGCATTAGTGCACCCAGTCTTCCATATATCTCTGTTTAAGAAGTACATGGGTGATCCAGCCTTAGTTGTGCCTTTAAAGAGTGTGGGTGTGAAAAATAGTCTCACTTATGAAGAGGTCCCAGTCCAGATTCTTGATCGTTAGGTTCGCAAGTTGAGAAATAATGAAGTCACTTCAGTGAAGGTCCTTTGGAGGAACCAGTCCTTTAAGAGAGCTACTTGGGAAGCAGAAGCAGCCATGATGACCAAGTACTCTCACCTCTTTTCTTTTGAATCATCTCTAGCTTCAGGTAATAGTTCCTCTCTAGTATCTCAATTTCCTTATTTGTATTTTTCCCCTCAATTTCATGTTCCCTCAGCTATCTTTGCATTTCATTATGCTTTCATGTCTCTAGAACTCAAGAAGGTTAGAAATCAGTTTTTAGTATTCAATTGGTAGGGATTGCATCTATTTTCCTCCAAACTCAGCGTGTTTAGTCTTCATTTGAGGATGAATGATCCTAAGGGGGAGATATTATAACGCCCTAGAATTTGAACCAACTACTTTATAGTACTTAGTAGGAAAAGTGCAGAAAAATCTAAACTTTCAGGAATCACGGATCGTCATTTTGATTCATAACCTGTGGTCTGATTTGTGGTCTGGCCTCTAGTGTTGGTCCCCCTTAATTCTGTGGGTGATTTCATAGATGGTGGTTTGAAACCATGGCCCCTCCTGTAACTCGTGGATTAGCCATCATAAAGGTACCAGTTTTCTACCTCAAAACCACAGATGAATCTACGGACCATAGTTTAGAACCATAGTCTATTTTGGCAACTGTGGTCAGCTCTTTAGAGGGCCCTTAGTTAAGGGTCCAAGAACCACGGTTCAAACGATGGTCCATCATTTTAATCCATGAACCATCCTGTTATTTGTGAATCAATAAACCAGAGAACCCCCAAAACCTCAAGGGAAGATTCACGACTAAGTTAATGGTCCATCGGTCAGAACCACGATCCGTCAACCAAACCATGGATTGATGTCATGGGATTTTCAGCAGTTTTCTATTTTAATTCCTAGGGGTGTTTCAGACCTTTTCCACTCTTCTAAAACCAAAACCATTTCATTTAACTATCCTAAACAAGGAGATTTAAGCAACTACCCCAAATCTCTCATTCCCTCAGAATTAGATTGACACAACTTAGAATAGAGAAAAGAAGTGGTTCTCCTCTCCAAAGAAAGAAGTAGGGCTCTTCAGCTCCATGCTCCAAACAAAGGATTTCTCTAAGAGTTTTGATCTTAGATTTATGAGAATTCATCATTGGGTATCCTTTCACCCATTGAGTCCCTAAGTTGATTCAGTTCTTCAGTTTCAGTTTAGTTTTCAGAACCTAGGGTTTCTAAATTATGTGAATCTCTTATATTTTGGTTTCCTTTTTATGTATGAATCTGTATTGCATGTTTTTTCAAAGTCTAGCATTATTTTATTCTCAAAATATTCAAACCCTTAGCATATTGTAATATCCATGATTTAGAACTACAATTGTGAACTGCATGTTTTATTCAGATTCTAAAACTATTATAAGTAGTTCAATTCTTCAGGATGGTGGGTTATGAACACCCGATCAGTTTAAGATTTCTTGCATTTTCATCCAGATACTCAATCATTCAGAATTAAATGATTAGAGTGATTTTAGTCTTAGCATTATATTTTTCGCTCTTAGAAAGCCAGTGTTTTGAGCTAGCTAGTATGTCAGTTTATATATACACATAATTTAGTTGGAAGTAGTAATTAGCACCAAGCAGATGAAGGGATGAAGGCTCACCCATCAGATAGGATGGAGACCTTTAGTAGAAGTCCCTAAGTCCCAGAACTAAGGTGCCACTGTAGGTTCTAAAGGGTCATCTATCTGATCAGGATTGACCCCTTAGCCCTTTTGGACATCAGTTTAGTGGATCCATGCCAGCCAGTGTTTGTACTCTTGGCAAGGTATGAACACCCTCCCAGCCAGGGTTATAGGTTGGCCTCATAGTTAGCTCAGCTTGGGGTATGTCGGTTAACAGTAGCTCCCACAGTTTAGATTCAGTATTGCATGACCTCGTAGTGAGTTTACTCAGCTCAGTATTGTTCAGTTGCATGTTTATCTACTGGGTCATTGTATCAGTTACATATTGCAGTTCCATGTTCAGCTTACCCTTTATGTTCAGTTATCTCTCATGCCCAGCATATATATAGATTTGTGCATATCTCACATGGTTAGTACATTCAAAGTACTGACCGCATACTTATTCCACTATATTGTTGGATAATATAGGTTCAGGTGCTCAGCATCCAGATCACGGTTAGTACGATCCTCCAGGCTTCTCAGCAACAGAGTTGGTGAGTCCTCATATTTCGAGGACGGGATTTATATTCATTTTATTTAGTATTTAATTCAGTTTTCAAACTATTAGAGTTAGCTGGGGGCTTGTCCTAGCAACTCATCTCAGTAGAGACTTTCAGACATAGAGTAAGTTTTCAGCTTTTATAGTTAGTTGATATTTCATACATTATTATATATATATATATCCAGAGATATTCATTTATTATTATCAGACTTATATTATTACACCAGTTTAGCTTTCACTCAAAAATGGTTTTAATCAAAATATTAGTATATGCCAGACCATGAGTTAGCTTGGGATCACTTGTGGCTCTAAGCACCGTATTGCACCTAGGGGTAGCCTTGGGGCGTGACAACTTTGAAAGTCATAAAGTAAGGTTTTCAAGTTTCTTAAAGCAGGCGCAAAGCACAATTTAAGAACCAATAATAGGGCATAACATTAATTTTTCATGAAATACTATAATCCTTTAACAAATCGTTCATAAAATATTAGAAGGTATAATAGAGTTTAAATTTGGGGTTTTGAACCCTAACTTTGACATTAAGTAATGTAATACTTTGATACTATGGATATGGAGATGAACAGATTTCCCTCACTGAATTATTACGTACTTTAATTGCTTCTCAAGAAATCAAGGAGGAACCCTAGCTTGAGGAAGAAGTTCCAAAAATTCAGTTCTTGGGATCTTGATTGAACTTTTCCTAAAAACCCTAAGGTTATGGTGTTGAATTTTGTTAGTAATACATATTTGGATGATAGAAAAAAACTAAGTTTATGGTAAAATCATGAAAGAAGCTTCTCATAGTGTAGGAGGATGAGGAGAGAAGAGGAGAGAATAACAGTCCTGGGCTTGAAAGAATATCAAAGAATAGGGTTTTAAAAAATGATTTAAATAAAATTTCCTATTGGGGCATTGTGCCTCTAGTTGTGCACCAGGAAAATGCATTGTGTGGTTGCATAAAGAGAAGCATGATGCTTCTAGTGAGTTTGACTTAAAAGTGCCATATTTGTGCTACAGGTATGTACCAGCACAATTAATTGTGTAGATGCACAACAACAGTGTAACAATCCTTTGAGTCGCTATAAGGTGGTTAAAATCATAAGTACCCTGTTAGAGTTTTCCTAGTGAGTTGAGTTAATAAAATCTCAGGTTGGAGTGGTTTAAGACTAAAAACTAGTGTTATATGTAATTGTGGTAAATTGTGATTCATGGTCTTGTATTTTTAAGTGTCGTGTTCCAATAGAGGTTGACCTAGTAATCTAGACCTCCGTAGGAAATTATGAGGCTACGAGTAAGTGTGTTGCGTGTAGTTTTAGTGTTTGCCATATTGGGGTGGTTTTGTGATATCTTAAGTTTAAAAAGTATGTTGTAAAATGGGGCTTTTGAACATAATTCTCAAATTACTGGTTCTGGCACCGCGGCAGGGGATGGATTCCTGCTACAGCGAGACTGCACTAGCAATCATAATGCCGCCATAGCGAAACCCATCAATTTTCTAGGGCTCGCCATATCAAGCCTAATTTCACTATAGCATTCTCGCCGCAGTGAGGAAAGTTCCATTGTAGCGAGTGATGGGAGGCATAATGCCTGTTTAAGTGACTTATTTCGAGTTTCATATCATAAACTCTAAAATTTTATTCTAAAGCTCTAGAGAGGCGATTTTTTCAAGATTAGGGTGGATTTTCTCGTTGAGGTAAGTTATTCCATCAATCTCTTCGTCTAGTAATCTGTTAGAACCCTAGGTTTATGAAAATTATCAAAAAGCCTATGGGTAGCTGAAATAATTATCTAGAATGTTTCTGGGGTATAGACAAATACTTTCTAGCATGAAATTGGTGTTCTTAAACATGAATTGTATGGATTTAGAACCCCGAGTTCCATAAAAATAGAACCTTTAGCATAAACACTGCTTAAAAAGGGGAAATTATAGTAGAAACTCTATGAATGACGGTAATGTAAATTTTATGGGAGTAATTGATGAATTATTGGTCCCTTGGTAATGTTATAGATCTCGAATAAGGGTAGAACTAGTAAGTTTTTGAATTCCTAAAGATCAAAATTAATTAGTAAATGATTAATTACTCTTGTAATTATTATTTTTAGACTTTGAATGTTCTGAGGCGTTGAGGAAAGTAAAGCCTTTGATGATTGAGCTTTCTTCATTTGGATTCTTCAGTTGAGGTAGGTTATGATTTTTATGTGGAGTTAGACTTATGTAGTCCCTCATATATGTTATTGAATTGATAAGCATGTTGGTTGGTCTTTGGACATAATACGTGATTACATAAGTGTTTATCTTGAAAATACTTGCATAAATGAGCTTAAACTTGTTTGAAGTCTGACTTTAAATGATTATGATTATGAAGTGCACTTGTTATATTTTGTGTACTTGCTGGTAATATCCTGAGAGATGGTTGAGAATGAGAACATACTGAGATATATTAAGAGAATGAAGAATATACATATTATTTTACTATTGAGTGGATCAAGTCTGATGCAATCTTATGGATGAGCAGATATATGGAGGATCGAGTATCACGCTGGTACAGTACATGGGATACTAGATTGTCCCTTGCATGTCATGACTAGTTGGACAAAAATAAGACCCTTTAGCATGTGTGTATATATGAGTGATTATTGTGAGTATTGATATGATTTAGAGTGAGGCTGATGAGATACAAAACCTTATAACTATGAAATTAGTGTGAACAAGATCCATGGTTTGTAGTGTGACTGCTTATAGTTGTAGAATTCTGAGATGACTTCATTTGTCTATGGTGGTGACTTATATGTCTTTACTGTTTGACATTGATATGTTTGTGTTTGGGGCTGTCTATTTGACTATGGTGATGAATTGATTCCCTGTGTTATTGATTATGTGTTGATGTACTTGCCAACCTGTTTATTTGATTCATGAGATATACTTGTTACTATTTTGAGTCATCTATAATACCTACTTGTCACGACCCAACTATTGGGCCATGCGGGCACCTACTCTAATCCACTTAGATAGGAGAACCCTTACCATCCGAACCAACAGGTAATGCGGAAAAATAAATAAAACCATGAAATAAACCTTTTTGAAATACAAGAAACATCCTTTACAATATTTAATGAATAAACCATTACAATTTGAAAACTGTCCTCCCCAGAACCTAGTCTAAGCCGGTACAAGAGCTACTACAAGAGTGATACCAAAATAAAAGAGGACACAACTCCAACCATAGAAGCAAGAAGTAGCAGCTGCTGGAGAATCACTGTCATCCTGTACCTATGAAACATCACCAATCCTGCAACCAGACTATACCCAAAAAGGTATAGCAAGAGTAGTATCAATACAAACACACATACTAGTAGGCATCATCGATCGACTCGAATCGATACATACCATCATATAAGAAATCAACGAAAATACACATTTAAACTATAACACCTCATTTCCTCGAGATCCACCTTGATCAACCCGCTTCGAAACCAAACCTTTCTAATCCTTCTGCTTCCAACTCCACCACTCTAGTCTTATTCTCTGACACCTAGGACTCCCCAAGTCACACATAACTCTTAGACTTCTCAAGTCATCTTAATAATAACCACCAACTATGTTCATACCCGGACTACCATTTCCTTACCTAAGTCAACCACTATGACTCAATAACCCGGAGTAAACCCCACTACTTAGTGACGTAGACCGCACCTGTCGTACTGCCACCTACTAGTACAAAACTGCCCCAATGACCCCCAGGGCCATACTCGACAAGTAACAACAACCAAAATTATAACCAGACCATAAGTCTCCTCCTTAGCTTATCAACCGCACGTAGCAAGTCTAACTGACATTGACAATTCTTTGTGACAATATATCCTTTTTATATAACCCGGACCAAACAAGGATCCCTAGTACATCATTTGTTACCATAACATATGACCCCGATTCATAAAATAACCACCTTGTCACTTAACCACACTAACCCGGTCCTTCAAGGATCAACTATACGCAAAATAATAATCACTCCCGACCCCCTCAGGAACCCAACGTATGAAGAACAAATAGTACACCCACACTGAGTAAAGCAGTACAACATATAATAACAGCCAGTAGCGTAACTCCAGACTCTCAGTCTACCTTTTGACTTATCAATCACAGGGAATAGGTTCAATAATCATTCAACAGCAATAATAATATGATATTTACCCTTTTTCATTATCGGACCAATCAAGGATCCCTAGACCAACACCTAAGTGTTAACATGCGATGCCTGATCCACCCCAGGACCATCCCCACATTTAAGTGTAATAACCCATCCACTCAAGGACCAATGTAATCAATCACAGATTTAACAATCAACCCAGTCCACTCATGGAACCGTCAATAATGCATAACTAAACCCGTACCAGGCGTGGTGCCCGAGCCAACCAATATAGAACCTGTACAAAGCATGGTACCCGAGCCAACTATTAGTATCCTATACCAGGCGTGGTACCCGAGCCAACTGTTAGTAGTCCCGTACCAGGTGTGGTACCCGAACCAACTGTTAGTAGTCCCGTACCAGGTGTGGTACCCGAGCTAATCATTAGTATTCTCATACAAGACGTGGTACCCGAGCCAACTGAATGTCACATCAATCCAATCAATCAACAACATGAACAAAGTATACTTGTAAACTAACAAGCAACAAAACAAGTTTATTTCACAAAGACTGATTACCGGATAAATAGACATTCATAAACTCATTCCCTGAGTATGCAACTCACACAATACTAAAAAAAGTACATGAACACATATTGCATAATGGGAAATCAATAACCCTCACCTAAGTGTTCAACATGCCATCTCGGTCTACAGTAAGACCAACCCCACACTTAAGTTTAACTATCCGGCCTCTCATGGGCTGGTATGAAATAATCACAGTTCAATAATTAAACCCGGTCCACTCATGGGACCGTCAAAAATTACAAACAATAGTGGATAATTAGACTCGCCCGAAGACTAATCTCCTGCTTATCATTTAGACACATGTAGTCATTTTCATCTAATCCGGACCCCCATTCCTGAAAAGTAACTGCGTCCTAGGGATTTCATCCCTTAGCAGTACAGACTCTTGACCCTGCCTATTCATTCTATTTACCTTATTTCAAATATTCCTGGGAACCTGCTATAACTTAGCAATTTCCTCATCCCCAACTATTACCGGTTCCCTGAACCTACCCAACCATCTAGTTCTCCGGAGTCTAGCATCACACACAATTTAACAAGTATAAAATACACCCGAATGAGCACGTCGCCCTGACGCTATCATTCTCTATTCAATCAAATAACCAAAATAGTACAATAATCCTCCAGACTCCGTGCCCAAAGGCCTAAAACATGAATCCTCCCATCAATCTACATAATAGTATGAAATGAAAGCAGGTCAAAATCTACTCAATGAAAAACCTAGTCTACCTGGATGCCAAGCAGCTGCGCAGTGAAATTTTTAGCTCCGTGAAGGTGTTCCCCGCCCGATGACAAGCCTGAAATCCGTGGGTTTGCACCCTTTTAGCTGTAATCCCTCCTCCCCATGGCTCCCAAGCTTTGGAGCAGCCTAGAAGGGTTTTGGAGCAACCCTCTTCTGTTTTTGACTAAAGAAGGGAGAATGGGATTATAAAACCCATTTCTAGGCTTTCTGGTTCCGTCATTCCGCTATAGCAAACTGCCAACTGCTATGGCGGTACCGCTATAGCAACCTAAATCCTGCTACAGCGGACTCAACTTTTCAGCATGAATAGTCTTCAGTTAAACAGTCATAATTTTTTACTCGGAAATCATATTAACAAACGGTTGGTGGAGTTGGAAAGAGGACTCAGAGATATTTAATTTGATGGGTATTGGGAACCCTAACTCCTTATATTCTAGGAGTAATACTCGTATGAAGTTGACCCTAGTTTGAACTTAGCCCAAAACTAAATCGGTAAGGAAACTTTCAACTTAACTTTGTGCTAGGAATATTGTATGACCTTAGTACATACCAAATGTACTATCATACTAAAGAATTAATCGTAACTCTTATTATGAATGAGAGGTACCTGCCTTGATCGCAGATATTTTTAGTAACGATGAAACAGGTCGTTATAACAGATACCAATTTACCCATCGTTAATCCCCAAATGATCTCTAAGGCAGAAGGAAAAGAATAAAACAGCCCCTTGAACCTTAACGCTCTACTATAATAGCATAGAAACAGCCTTACGCGAACCATCGAAACTCTCAAATCCCCCCGATGTACTCAAACTCAACCAAAATTTAATTCACTCCCACTCTATCAAGGGATTCCTTCCATCGAGATGCACAAGGCTACTTAGATTACCCCCCCTCTGAGTGCCCAAGAAATTTGGGGCCTCGTCAAAACACCAAAGCGAAAGAAATTAACACTTAATGAACCAAAACTTAATTCCCACGCTATGGTGCTGACCATCGTTGACTTCCGCTATAGCGGTAATTTCTCCGTTATAGCGGAGGTCACAATAGTATGGCGGTTGACACAGGACAAAAAGTTCTCTAAAAGTGACCATTTTACAACATACTTAATTTCCTGATGTTCCGAAACAACCCCTTCACATCAACCTACATATCGAGAGTTTTACTTACCCGAATTCAATTACAAAAGTCCCCTGGACTCCCTTATGTCTTAGCTAAAAGGAAAAATAGCTCAATACAAGACACGTTACCCAATCCTCACCCGGATTTCCCTAGATCATACCTCTCTCAGAATCATTCGAGACTAGCCTAGCCTTAAAATTCTAACTCCTAACCCGAGAAAAATCTTAACCTGGGCAATTACACCCTAAACAATGATATA
Organism: Jaltomata sinuosa; assembly: GCA_003996215.1. Lineage (NCBI taxonomy): Eukaryota > Viridiplantae > Streptophyta > Magnoliopsida > Solanales > Solanaceae > Jaltomata > Jaltomata sinuosa. The sequence continues at coordinate 40,351 of QJPP01000607.1, read as the reverse complement.
TCAAACATAATATTACCAAATACTACACTGTGTTTTCCCCTTGGGATATCCACCTTATGACCCTTTTTACCCCTCCGTGATCAACATATAAGGATAGACCATCTAGAGTATAACCACTAACCAAGACACTACTATAACGCATAGATTTTCCACCATCTCTTACATTAGTCTATTTAACCCCCATCAATTTATCATTTATAACTAACCAACTTTTTAGTTATCACTCGAAGTCAAGCTATGCTTATTTATCCTCACAACTAGCTTATAACTAGTCAAATTATCGACTCAACATGTCTCAATCACTCAAGGAAAATAATAACCAAGTAATACCGTATCCACCCATTTCCTTTTATCGCACATGAATATTAATCCGTATAACTTATGTACTAGCTCACAGCTTAACTAGTGATTTAAAACAACCCGGGAATGAAAAACAAATCAGGTAAAATTAAGACAGGGATTGTGCCCTGTCCATCCCGCTATAGCGAATTGCACATCGCTATGGCGACCCCCAACAATAGCAGCCCAGAAAATTTTCTATTTCTACAAAATTCCCTCATTCCTCTTCCTTGGTTTCAACATTAACACAAGAAATCACGTTATGGTCTTAAAACATAACCTCAAGACTAACCTCAACTATGCATAGTTGAGAATTTAGCACCATATTTTCATAAAATCAGTTATGAAATGCATCAGAACCGTCATAAAATAACATATTCCCCCTATCGTACACTACTAGTCCCTTTTTTTTCCTTTCTATGGTTCCCAACTTATCCTGACTGTCCCAAAACCAAAGCTTCCCCACAGTCGTCAATCCCTTTTATTCTCTTACTATCTACACCGACGGTAAGTCTATACTCAAATATAATATAAACCATTCCAATTAAGGCATACCACAATTTATCATTAAAGCAGATTACAAATTTTAAAGCCAGAATAAATTTCCTTAAGTCACAATCATGAGTTACCATAACATTTTCTTACCGCAATTCTCGCTATCAAGCAATAATAGCCCTTTTTCCTCATGGTTCCCAACCATTTCGACTGTCCTAAAATCGAAGTTTCCCTACAGTCATAAGCCTTGTTCCCTTACTATTTTTACCAATGGCAAGTCCATTTCTGAATTGTAATACCACTTTACTAATCCATTCAAGTACACACAGAAAGTCATTACCAACCAAAGCACACAAATTCAAGTTATGACTCCTCCTGGACCAAAATATTCACCACAAGGCAAGCAATTTCAACCCACACGATTGCAGTCATACAAGTAGTATAATACACATAGTTTCAAGTTTCAAGCCACAGCACAATCAAATAATTGGCACTACACATTTACAGTCATTCAAACAACATCAATACACATAAGCACAATCTCAAGTCTCAAGCTTTAACACTCAATCAAATCAGTTTCATTACCTTTTATTCGCTTCATGGATGACCGTTGGCCGATTCATCCATCTTTTACATAGGCAGACCAGATACCAATTGGAATCTTCCCAGTTCTACTTTCCCTTGCTTGTCTTATCGCAACCGGAGTCTAATGACACACTGCACTTCATTGAGATACCAATTGGAATCGAGAGATACTAATTGAACTCAACCCATACAAGCAAGTGAATTAACCGCATGAAAGAATGAAAGAAGAGAGAGGTTTCCTAGAATGCTTCATAGCTTCCAGAGATTAGATCTGGATGTCAACACACCAATCTGTGAGACTCTATTCGACATTTTGCTCTTGTACTGGGAGACCGGTAACTGATAAGTCAGTAATCTACCTACTTATTGAGCCTATATCCATGAATTATTGCTATGTTTTGAATCAATTTAGAGGTTCTTATGACCTTTATTGATGTCTATGCAGGTACTTTTGATAGAAGATGAAGAACAAGGATATGGACCCAAAAAGAGCCAAAAATAAGCTAAGTGTGAAGAGTTGAGAAAAGCTGGAGAATCTGCTATGCGATATGGTGGCTGTGCGATATGCACAAGCCGAGGTGCGGTTCACACCTCCTCCGCACGAGGCTACAAAAGTTTCTTAAGATTCTGGGAAGGAGTTCGGTCACTGTGCGACACACACAACCCGTGGTGCGAAACGCACCATTTTTGTACAAAGCTCACTTATGTTGCTGAAGGCACTGGATGATCTGAAGCAAGTGTGCGACGCGCACAATGCGACATGCAAATTGCATGTCGCATCGCACATCGCCTGGAGGGAAAATTTGTCCTAATTTTATGTGATGACTTGGGAACATATAAAAGGCCAATTTAGGCTCATTTGGTAGAGACAATACTTTCAGCCATGAGTTTTAGAGCAATTTTTTGCTTTGTAAACAATTTTCCACCTCCATTGAGAAGAGGGTTTCAATCCAAATCTCTTGTTTAACAATTTGTGTACCTAATTTGATTCTAGAACTTGAGATTCAGCTACAATGGATGGGAATTTGAATTACCCTGATGATATCTCTTCTTCTTCTACTATGAGTGGCTAAATTCTCTTGTCTAGGGGTGTATAGATGATGGGTGCTTAGCTAATGGGTGTGGGTGTTGTTAATTCACCTTTATAATTTCTTATTTGACATGGGTCTAGTAATTTCACCAAGTTTTAATCCTAAAATTGGTGGTTGCAAACATTAATTTACATTACTTAGCTATGTGATTTCTTGGGAGAGAATTTCATAGTTGTGGATGTGAAATTGCTAGTGGGTACTTGGGAATCTATCTAGATTGGAGGCTAGGAATAACTCTAATTGTAGGAATCTCCCATTTAAGGGTCCGAGCTAGGAATAGGACGACCTCCCCAAGCATATGTTGGTTAATTATTTACTACACCGATGATGTTCTAACCAAAATCATTGGAAATGTGGATGTTGATCGGAAGATAGCATTCCACACCTATGACCAACGCTATTCATGTCAATAGGTGAAAGTATAAGTGAATTAATGATTACCCTATCCTATAGTGAATGCCCCATCGGATATGCATCCCTAGTCTTCTAAATCACTTGGTACACCCATTTTTAGTTTTATTGTTTTTTGTTGAATTGTGTTAGTAGTGACAACTTTCCCAATTCCCCCCATCTTTTTACTTGTTTTTGTTTAAACAATTACTCTCACCTTGAAATCAACTCAAACAATCTCTAGTTGGCTAAGTCAAGTCCTTTGGGTACGACCCCAATATCCGTTGGGTTTATAAATTTGGTTTTGCTACACGATCGACGTGGCCTCCTAATTGGAGAGCACGATTTGAGCGTTCATCAAAAAATGGCACCATTGCTGGGGACTTGAGTGTTAGCTAATTTTTAATTGTTGTTTTGAAGTCAACTTGAGAGTTATTGTTTGCTTTTACTTTTTTGTTATTTGTGTTGATTGAGTAGGCTTGCTATGGACGAAGCCGATGATAATGAGAGCGTTTGTGGCTTCGACAATGCTAATGATGTCGAGCCTATGATACAAGGAGGTGTAGGTGTTATCTGCCTACCCCCCATGGTGGAAAAAGTTATCTTTCATGTGACAAGCACCATGCTCCATTTGATTCAAATGAAGGGCCTATTCGATGGAGCGGCCCATTCATGTCATTGTCGCTTATCATCCTTGTTAGAAAAGATATTTCCTCAGAGATTATCACCCAATTCCAAACGAAATTAAAAATCAAGGAAGCCCTTCGTTCAGACATAGTGCAAGACATGTCTCTTTTTGAGAAAAGAGGTTTCTACCACTGAACTTGCTTATGCTCCCCTTTGATCGAGTGCTATTTCTATAAATAAGATTGAGTCCCGCTGCGGCCTCTGAATGTCCCATTTCATATTGATGTGGCTATACTTGTATGTAGCCAGCCATGTTAGCTCCACATGAGAGCCTAGAAAGAGCGGGGTCTTACTTATTCAGGGGGGATGAAAGACAAATAAAGGGATCAGGGGGCTTTATGATCGGAGAAAGAGAAGGGGCATGGTTGGTGTGTCACTGGGTCGGTGGGCCGTAGGAAGGAGGGACAACCTACCAAATTCACATCAGAAATCGCCAACATGAACACAAATGAAATCTTGAATTGCGTATAGCAAGAAAATGAACCACTTCTATTCTCGGAGTTGAGGTATATGAAGAATGGATTTTTGGTCCCTTTCATCCAGTGGTTAGGACATCATCTTTTCATGTCGAAGACACGGGTTTGATTCCCGTAAGGGATAGTCATTCCCGGCCGCTTTCAGTTAGTGTTCATTGTTGAGTGATCGCTTGCTATATGGCTGGAAAAGATGGTCCGGAAGCTTCCTCTCTCCCAGCAAGTGATGCTAACCAGCATATTCAGAATTTTGTAGAGATTTTCCAACCGTTCATCTTCCAATATATCTCCCAAGAGTCCATCCGATTGAGCCTATTCCCCTTCTCATTGACAGGGAAAGCCACGGCGTGGTTGGAAAAATTGTCCGATAACTCTATCACATCTTGGGCTGAGTTGGTTGAGGCATTTACCTTGAGATTCTTTCCTCCATCTCAAATAATGAAGCTAAGAGATGATATTACCAACTGTAGGAAACTCCCGGATGAGCCCCTACATGAGGTTTGGCTACGATTCAAGAAGAAGCTTCTTTTGTGCCCAAATCATGAGTTGTCAAACAATGTGTGGCTCCAAAGCTTCTACCGATCATTAAACTCCGTGAACAAATCAGTGGCTGATAACCTTGGAGGTGGCACCTTCATGGATCTAGAATTTCCCGTCTCCTCGATGCTACTAGAGCGTATGACAAAGACCAACCAAGCTTGGCACACGCGGGAAGCAGAGGTGTCTACTTCGGGAATGCCCTCAACAATCCTAACAAATAAAATGAGAAAGAAAGATGAGGAGCGAGATGAAGCTTTGGCGAAAATGATGACTCAAATCGATTTGATGGCCAAGAATGTAATGGGAGCTGGTGTTAAGAAGGTGAATGCAGTGAGTACACCGGAGATTCAAGTGAGTGATATGGAGCTTATGATTGAGGTTGATGGTAAGCTATGCTTTTTGTCGGTGGGTTCTTTCCCTGGGTATTATCGTCCACGGGAGGAGAATCACGATTGCATTAGAGATAAAGAGAGGGATGGCAATTGGCATGACAGAGACAAGGATGGTGATCTCTTCAATCACCGTAGTTCTAATCTTTACATCCCCCCAAACAAATCTAATTCTCTCTACCAACCAAGCACAAGCAACCCCGGCTAATCCAAGTTAGAGGACATGTTATCCTTGGTTCTTAAGAAGGTGGACACCACAAATTCAAGAGTAAGCGAACTAAAGAGTGAGGTCTCAACACTTCACCAAATGGTGAGCTCCTACAGTTCCTCGATAAGGCATCTTGAGGCCCAAATGACGCACCTATCAAGCCAAATGAACCCACGGATGAAGGGAACATTTCCTAGCGACAACGTCAATAACCCCAAAATGAATGAGGATTGAGGTAGTATCGTTATGCCGCAACGTTAAATCAAGCGCTGCTTGGGAGGCAACCCAAGTTTCTTTATTTTTTTTTGGTTAATGTTTGTTATTTTTTTTTTGATGTTTTGTAGGGAATGCATAGAATAGAGAACTCAATAAGGGAAAGCAAGGCAAAATGGTGTCGTGTGGTGGACTGTGCTGACTGCACAAGCACTTGTGCATGTCACACAACCAATTGCACACCAAAACAGATAGCCTAGAGGGAATTTGAAAAATAGAGGTGACCTATGCTGGGCTATGCAGACCGCACAAGCCCAAGTTCCATCGCACGAGGAAATAGAAGCCTGGGAAAAACCAGAGGAGAAAAAGGAGCATGTGCGATACGCCATGCGGTCTGCACCTTTCTTGGTACGAATCGCATATCATGATGCACAGGAGGTAATTTTTAGTTTAAATTGACCTAACCCATTGACCGACCCGACCCAGAGATAACTCGGCCGACTCTTCTTCTTCTTTTTCACTTAAAACTGCCTTTTCTTTTCTTTTTCCACCATCTTTCTCCATAACTCTCAAACTTCTCTCCCAAAATCCTCTTTAAATCCCTCAAACTCCCACAAAAATCTTCTCCTCTTCTCACCCAATCATCTCCACCATCACCGTTGTCATTCTCTGGGAAGTCTTGTGGGTCACCATTGTTGGAAGTTTAAAAAGCTTTGATTTTAGCTCTTCCCTTCATTATCTTCACTTGTGTTAAGTTTCCCGATGTTAAATAATTATTTTTATGATTGTTGGGAACTCATATTGTGAAGCATGCGTAGTAGATTGGCCATGTTGATTTTAGGTGAGATTCGAAAATTTTGGGTCCCCAATTTTGAATTTTAATGATGAATTCTCTTAGTGTCAACTTGGTAGATTGCAATTCTTTACTATGCATGTTGATTGGTAGTAATGTTTAGCCTTAAAATCTGTGTTGGGGTGAAGTCTGAGTAACCCACTCGTGACTAATGTTTGATTTGGCCCGATGATAGATTGGGTGATGTCTTTCTTAAGGGTAAGTCATCGTTAGTCATGAGGTTTTGATTGATAGTTGATTATTGAGGTTAAATGTTGCTGACTGTTGGCCCATGATCTTTGTTGAAAATCTAGTTGGGTCTTATGATCTTGTGCAGGGAGGAGGTTAATTATTGATATGCTTATTGGTGCCCATTGTTGCAAGGAGGTCTTGATGTTCCCGATGATAGATGGGGTAACGTCCATATTAAGGGAAGTCGTTGAGTCCTTTCTTAGTAGGTTTGTGTTAACAAAAATCTGGGGAAGTCTTAGTACCTGGAAGTTATAGTCATGAACCCCTTTGCCCCCCTTTTGTTATTATGAATTGGTTGTGTGTGGTGCTAAGTGCCAAAGCACATCTTGCTCTATGGATCATATCTGCAACTTACAAGAACATAAGGAACCAAAAATTCCAATTGTGCCTTTGTGCTTTTCACATACAATGCATAGATCTTGATGTGTGGGTCACACAAGGCATCGCTCCAAGTTGAAAAAAATGTGCAGGTCACTGATTTGAGGGGCGAAGCTTGGCGCGACACGCACTTCTGATGGTGCGGATTAAACCAGCATCACATCTCAATAGAAATATTCTCTGAAGGTTCTGTTGGCTTGTGCGATAGCACATGCAATGCACACTCCTCCTAGTGCATTTTGCATGTGGTCTGCACAAGACAACAATTACCTACTTTGTTTCTCTAAACCATTGCATTCCACCCTTTGTAGTTGCTAACTACTTTCTAGGCTTTGTTTTTGTTTCTTGGCTCACATTCTTTGTGTGCAGAATGTGTCCTCTAGCAGGAGAAACTCTGGAAATCAAGAAAGGCAAAGGTCAGCCGTAGATGAAGCAAGGCTTCGCTTTAGGGTAGAGGGCATGAGATCCTACTACACTCGGGATAAAAACAGAACTTTTAATGTGGAGCAAAGCTTTAACTTAGGAGAAGTTAGGGATGAGCTGCCCAACATGGACAATCCATTTGCTATTAGGGAGTGGCAGCCATTCCAAGACGTGCTTGGGGGATATTATGAAGAGATAGTCCGGGAATTCTTCGCGGCCTATCAATCCATACAGGATTCAAAAGGCTATAAAGGTCCCAAGGATAGATTCCCCAATCTAGATGCTGCCATTGTCAGGGGTAAGAAAGTGTATGTCACCCCTGCTACCATGAATGTTGTATATTGTGGACACCCAATTGATCCTGCACAAGAACTCATGGCTAGATTGATGGCTGAAACAAAGCCATATCAGGAAACAGCCCCTACCATTGTTGTGGGCACCCTTGTGTGGTCTACCATGGGAGGAGATATCCTGATGAGGTCGTTGGTTTTTGAGGTGAGGCTTTGGTATGATCTAGTTCGCAACTGTCTTCTCCACTCTCAAAATGACCAAAATATAACTCAAAATGGGGCTATTCTAATCGGGGCCATCATGATAGGGGCACATATAAACTTTGGAGAGGTGGCAGCAATGGTAATACGGAGGAAATCCCATCACGGAAATGATTCCCTCCCTTTTCTGACCTTAATCACCAAGCTGTGTACTAAAGCTGGTGTTCCTACTCTTTCTTGTGATGTGTTAACTCATGCCATCGGGGTCATTGATCTTGACAAAAATACAGACAGAGACGCCCCAAGATTCAAGAAGCAAAGGACTGAATAGATGAGTGAGCTTGACAGTAATGAGCTTGGTGCTAGTGTTGGTGCTTCATCTCCCTCTCGGACCACTTCTGAGGCATGACCACATGCTACCACACCCTTTATGACCAAGAATAGGCTGCAGGATATGGTGGACAAGACATATAATCACGAGAAGCAGCTAGCCAACTTAGCCACAAAATTGCCCGGAATGATCTATAGGGCAGTCAAGAATGCAATGAAGGGGGTGGTAGAGAGCTTGAACACATTGTGCAAGCGGGTTGATTTCATGGAGGGGGGAAATCTCTAAACTTCATAAATATGTTGACAAAGCCAAGGGTAAAGGATTTGTAGTGCAGGAAGATTTGACGACATTACCTCCACCTCGGAAGATTTTTGGCCCCTTGGATAACTTATTTGCTACCTATGATGATGAGGAGATGCCCGGTAATGATTATCAAGAGTTGGATGAAGATGAGAACCCTTATTTTGAGTGGGGTCTTCGTGATTCCACTCTATCTGCGAACTCCCGACGGGGTGGTGCTGGCCCGAGTAGCAAGAATGTTGAGGAAGAGGCTGCTGCTGATGATTGTGATAATGAGGATTAGTTCCTCCAGGGAGTTCCACCCTTTTTCCCATTGCACTATGAGCATTGGGGGCAATGCTTCTTTTATGGGGAGGGGGTGGCTTTACTTACTTGCTTACTTTTGGTGCCTGTGAGTGGGCTTGAGACAATTTATTGCCCTTGTCGGGCCTAGTTGACATTTCTTCTTAGTTTTATTTGGCCCTTTTAAGGCACATTTAGGATGATGATTGTGATGCCATTGTTTTTCTTTTCTTTAGATTATGTTTTTGCTTTACTTTTTACTTTGAGCTTAATTTTGCCCTCGCCGGGCTTGTATTTTATTGAGTGTGTGCCGGGTTGGTCTCACATGCCCCATTGTTCCACCATCTGTGCCTTGCAAATGCGCTAAATTTCTATGCTTAGGCTTGTTCTTGAATAAAATTATGAACGCAGATTTGGTTATCGCCTTGTTAATAGTAGTGTAGAAATAAACTCCGAGGGTTTTCTTAATACTATGGTTCTTTCCCAAGGAGCAAAAGTTTTGATTATTTTTTTTCTTTTCTTTTGTTTTTATGTGTCAAACCAAGTTGGTGTTTCCCTATGATAGATTGAGAGGCAACTTTTTTAAGGGAAAATGCCAAGTTTTACTGTAGAATTAAGTCTGTAAGTGCTTGTCTCAAAATAGACCCACCGAAAAAGTTTCCATGGCAATTTATTTTTGAAAATAAAAGGAAGAAGTAAAATGAATTTTTGAGGAAAAGCATTCTCTTGTCATGACTTACACACTCTCGCTTTGGCTTGATTGACTCACAAACGAGTGTGTAATGAATTTAGAATAGCTTGTCAAAAGTCATTTGTCCCAATTGATTGCAGGACTAATGAATGAAGTCTTGTGGCATGATGCCTTGTGTGGTGAGGATGTACCTTGATTCTTGTGCATAAGTGTCATCTAGAACTTGCCCTGAATGTGATTCAAGGCGAAATTCTAGGTGTAACTGAGCTTGGAAGATGACCTTAGGCCCTTTTTGATAAGCCACTTCACCCAAATGACTTCCCAATGACATCAAATCCTAGTGAACCCCTTTGAGCTTGTGACCATTCTTTGGCACCTTGTCAACACCTTGACCTTTTTGGAACCTTTATTTTGGCACCCATCCTCCCTAATAGCTTGAAAATAAAAAGTAGGCTAAAAGCCTAAGTTTGGGGGGAACAAAAGACAACATAGGCAAATGCCTAATTTTAGAGGTGCATATGATTAAATGAGGAGAAGAAACGAAGTGAACTTCAAGTACAAGGTAGCACCTTAACTTCAAATTGAAAATTGCTCCAAAATATCAATCCAATGAGAAAATTGAAAAGCAAAAATTGGTGCTACCAAGTGAAGGTGATATAAGGTGTAAATGATCATGGGTTAAAAAGGAGAAATCTTGGGTTGTGCGAGGGAGGAATAAGGTGAATTTGAAATGGAAAAATGTGAGCGGTGTTCGAAATGAGAACAAAGAGCATTAAGGAGGTGTAGTCACATGAACCAAATTAAATCCTAACCTTAGCCCTAGCCAACATCGTACCCCGCAAGTTCTTGGTGATTCCGAGCTTGGCTACCCTACATTAGTGGCAATCTACATGAAGGGCAAGCCTATGGTTCAACGCATATGCACTAGAACTTCCTTAAGAGAGTGAGAGTTTTCTTGGTTCTCTTATAATCCCGTGTTTCTAGAATTGAATGATTGTGAGTGGGATTCTCTCTTGTGGTGAGTGGCATCATGCACTCGTATTGAAGCATAGAGTCTCTATTTCAATTGAGGAAAATGAATGAGACAAATTGTATGGCGAATATCGAGGCAAACCTTGACGGTCCATGCCAGTAACTTGAGAAGCTTAAATGTCTTGTTTTGAATGACAAATTCCCTTGATTTTCAATGAAAAATGATGTCCTTTTGAAAAAGGTTTTGAAATGACAAATTTCCTTGAGTTGTGGGGGTCCAAATTGAGATGAGCATAGTAGTTGAGTCCTTTGTTTGAGTCTTTTGTTTCTTTCTTAAGTTTTTAGTGTAGAGTAGTCTTTTGTGGCTTGATTGAGCCTTAGCATAATTCATTCCTTGCCTTGGGAGTATCTTGCTTGAGGAAAAGCAATAGTTTAAGTTTGGGAGTTTGATAAGTCGGTAATCTACCTACTTATTGAGCCTATATCCATGAATTATTGCTATGTTTTGAATCAATTTAGAGGTTCTTATGACCTTTATTGATGTTTATGCAGGTACTTTTGATAGAAGATGAAGAACAAGGATATGGACCCAAAAAGAGCCAAAAAGAAGCTAAGTGTGAAGAGTTGAGAAAAGCTGAAGAATCTGCTATGGGATGCGGTAGCTATGCGACACGCACAATTCAAGGTGCGATTCGCACCTCCTCCGCACGAGGCTACAAAAGTTGCTGAAGATTTTTCTAAGGAGTGCAGTCGTTGTGCGACACGCACAACCCGTGGTGCAAAATGCACCATCTTCGCATAAAGCTCACTTATGTTGCTGAAGTCACTGGACGATCTGAAGCAAGTGTGTGACGCGCACAATGCGATGTGCGAAATGCACATTGCATCGCACATCACCGAGAGGGCAAATTTATCCTAATTTTATGTGATGACTTGGGAATATATAAAAGGCCAATTTAGGCTCATTTGGTAGAGACAATACTTCAGACCTGAGTTTTAGAGAGAGTTTTTGCTTTGTAAATAATTTTCCACCTCCATTGAGAAGAGGGTTTCAATCCAAATCTCTTGGTTAACAATTTGTGTGCCTAATTTGATTCTAGAACTTGAGATTCATCTACAATGGATGGGAATTTGAATTACCCAGATGGTATCTCTTCTTCTCCTACTATGAGTGGCTAAATTCTCGTGTCTAGGGGCGTATAGATGATGGGTGCTTAGCTAATGGGTGTGGGTGTTGTTAATTCACCTTTATAATTGCTTATTTGACATGGGTCTAGTAATTTCACCAAGTTTTAATCCTAAGATTGGTGGTTGTAAAAATTAATTTACATTACTTAGCTATGTGATTGCTCGGGAGAGAATTTCATAGTTGTGGATGTGAAATTTCTAGTGGGTACTTGGGAATATATCTATATTGGAGGCTAGGAATAGCTCTAATCGCAGGAATCTCCCATTTAAGGGTCCGAGCTAGGACTAGGACGACCTCCCCAAGCATATGTTGGTTGATTGTTTACTACACCGATGATGTTCTAATCAAAATCATTGGAAATATGGATGTTGATCGAAACATAGCATTCCACACGTATGACCAATGCTATTTATGTCAATAGGTGAAAGTATAAGTGAATTAATGATTACCCTATCCTATAGCGAATGCCCCATCGGATATGCATCCATAGTCTTCTAAATCACTTGGTACACCCATTTTTAGTTTTATGAATTGTGTTAGTAGTGACAACTTTTCCAATTCCCCCCATATTTTTACGTGTTTTTATTTAAACAATTACTCTCGCCTTGAAATCAACTCAAACAATCTCTAGTTGGATAAGTCAAGTCCCTTGGGTACAACTCTGACATCCGTTGGGTTTATAAATTTGGTTTTGCAGCACGATCGTTGTGGCCTCCTACACTACAATATTTTAGGCTTTTGGCCACCCCTGTAAAGTGTGGTCTAAACTAGAAAAAAGTGTGGTCTTTCATCAAAGGCTACGATTTTTGACTTTAGACAACACTTTTTCGGGGGTGGCCTAAAGAGGCGTAACCCTTGACTTTATGCCACGCTTTCAAAGTGTTGTTGTAGCGGCTACGCTTAAAAAGCGTGGCTGATGGGGTACAATGGCCACGCTTTTAGTATCTTATCAGCAACACTTTTATTTGATAAAACTACACTTTAAAGCGTGGCTCTTTACTTTGTTATTGGCCACGTTTTAAAAGCGTGGCCTTTACTTTGTCATTAGCCACGCTTTAAAAGCGTGGCCTTTACTATGTCATTGGCCACGCTTTAAAAGCGTAGCCTTTTATACCTCCTCTACAACAACACTTATAAAGTGTAACCTTTTTTTTAGTACATGCCACAATTTACAATTAATAAGTCACACTTTTGAAGTGTGGCAACGTTTTCTAGAATTTTTAGAGCCATATTTTCTAATTGAAAAATTATAAATTTGATTTGCATATCTTTACTAATCACATTATTATATATATATAAATGATCTCAAGCGCTAAATTACCTAATAAATAATTCAAATATGTATATTTGCAATAAACTTCTAAAAACAACATGTCTTGTACTACACATGCTTAGAAAGAAATAATTTAAAGATTTGTTCTAGCGATGAATTCCACACAAAACCAAATGTATTCAAACATATAACACAATAGTTCAAAAACCAATAGTTCAAAAACTCTTGATCGTTCACTTCAATCGATCGAGTTGACTTGTTGCCACCATTCAACTTCGATCACCTGCATTTTCCTATACATTCAAAATGAAATTAAAAGTTATGGTTCATAAAATTGAGTGACAGCTAACCTCAAACATTTGAAAATACCAAATAAAAAGAAAGAGAATACCAACATGAAACAAGCAGAGGAGAATTATCAAAATCCACCATTAAGATTGTTAGAATCAGATCCATAGAAGACCAAAATCTTAAGCATAGTTTATTCTCATCAAGTAGACAATGATAAATGTGGGTTCACTAGTGACCAATACAAGGAAATGATCAATAGTGCAATTAGGTAGTTCATTTCTAATTGCAAGAAGGGTCAAAAATATGAAAATATTGGGATTAGTTAAGAAACACACAAGGGGAAATCATGATTTTTGTAATAAAATTGCAGAAAAGATGACTTTGTATGGAGAACAGTTAAAATGAGGCTCTTGAAACTTACATATGCAAAAACATCTCTTTTAACAAAAGTAGACAACAATATGGGGTAAAGAGAATTTTGGGACAAAGAGAGGTGTATTAAGCCTTTATTATACTGAAGAGAATAGGACCCGTAAGCAAAATCTTGTGTTGACATAGTTCCCCAATGTAAACTACTTACTACATTTTATTCCCTTTTTTTCTTCATCCATGCATGTCTACACATATTGAACTTCCAATCCCGATAGCCCAAATGACATGTTCTCCTCGCTAATACTGTTTCTAGATTCTTTGAAGCGAGGCAGTTGTATTTCTCATGCCAGATATGTCATTTAGCATGCAAATTATCATTTTTTGACAACTGTTGTATTTAAGCCACCTTGTGCGCTCTTCTCGACTAATTTCATGAAGGCGTTACCTCCCACCAGTACAAACTCCAATTCACTGACAGGTGAATAAGATATGATTTTACAATAATTTATTACTAAATAAGAAAATCCCTTTAAGTTATAGACACGATAATACATGGCACCAACAACCAACTGTAGATCATAATTGTACACAATGAGTATTTAAGACAGAGTTCTCATCAATCTAGTGATGAGATTGAGAATACAAAAGAATGAAATATAAAGTACCTTTTCAAGAACTGAAACATGAGTTATGGGAGAAAATCTTGGTGTACGCAATTTTTGACTCTTCTATGAAGATCATCCGCTTATGGATGGTTTAGAAGGGGTAAAAATCATCCATACTATTAGTTAGGGATCAGTGTAGTCTGTGTTATTTTCTCCCAGAATAATTCACAAATAGAAAACCAACAACTAGGGGTAGGATAAGCAGTAAACAACATACAACCAAAAGAAAAAAGGAAAGGAAGTGAATGACGTGCCCAAGGTTGTAAAGAAATGTGGATCAAACAGAAATATAAGGTCTACTTAGTCTACCCCCTCAATATTAAACAAATACAAGATTACTCCCATAATTCTCGCCTTATCCATAAACCAGAACCTAAGGCTATATTTTAGCAAATAAATCTTAAGATTGTTCAGATTTGTTTGGTAAGAATGGTAATCCAATTCAAATTGCATTTCTTGAATCTATCAGGGAAGGAGTTGTTTAGTTCATTCTAATTTAGTTACTCTTGCAGTATAAATGTAAGATTTTCTGGATAATCTCTTACTGATGACAACTTGTTCAGAGCGTTGTCAATGACCACAAAATATGCTTCAAGATGATAAATATTTTCTTGACCATTAGATGAAGCTGAAACACTTTCGTGTTTTCTTGAGCTCAAATTACTAAATGCCCGTTGCTACTTCTACATCCCGATGGTTGATGATACAGGTGAGCCTGGAGCAGATCTTGTTGTTCCTCTAATTTTTCTAAATATATCTGCTTGATCATATGAATCATTATTAAAATAATCCTCCTTCCTCTATTTCTTTTTGTCAAGTACATCTCAGCCATGTCACCATCGTCATCCATTAGATGTTTTATTTAATCACATACCTGAACATTTTTTTGACAAGTAATTTTATCGAGGTATGAGATATGTACACGAGAGACATTTGTGACTCCTATTCTAGGCTTAAGGAGTCAATACATTCAGCAGATTCCCCAAGTCATCTACAATATCCCCTCTATTCCATTAATACATGTATTGGAGACATCTGTATGCCTGAACAGATAGTCAAGCAGTATCAGACTACGTATACAATCATACCTTTTGGACTCGTTGAGTCAAGGCAAGCAACTGACCTTTCAATCTCTCGTTCCAAATTTAGAGTGTTAATAGATGACACTAGTTCATCAAGCACGGGGTATACTATCAGTTCTAATTCTTTCACCTGTACGTGAAAAATAAGTTTTGATTGAGTAACGTTTAATCGTGAGAAATTACTGCTATTTGTTTGAGGTACTGGGTACAAAGAGAGAAAAACACATGTCAAAGTGTAATCATATTTCGGCCAATACCTCACATCACGATGATAATAAAACAAAGTAATAAACAAAATGGACGGGATTTACGAACATCCTAAAGCAATTGATGCAAGGCACCTTGAATCCATTTTTAGTTAACCAACATAGAACTATGAAAGCTCAACTTAGAATGGATCAAGCTGCAACTAAGCTTTAAGATATTCTATATTCTTTCTATAGTTCTTGATTATGATCATCACATTATGCAACAATGGCACATTTATTGGTGCTAGTATATTTTGCCTGCTATGGTCAGAAAATATTTTAGTCTATTACAAATAAAGAGTTGTCAATCAGCCACCAAATGAGTCAGCTGCATACCTGAGCATCAAGAGACAGGCAAGTTAGCTCCAAAGCAAGTTCAAGGGCTCTGAACTCGAAAGGAAGACCATCTGAATTAAACAACCACTCATAGTGAAAAAATTAAAATATCTTCTTTAGTGAATTTACCATATATCAAAAGAAACATCACACTGGAATAAAATAGGTTCGAATGGAGGGAAATGGATATAGATGATTTATCGAATAGACATCAACAAGTTTGGGATGAAGTACTTGTTGTTGTATCAAAAGACATATGACGTCAAACTAAATAAATGCAAAGGGGAGAGAACACTTCAGAATAATCACTGTAACTACATGCACCCTCCAACAACAAAGACACAATTGGTTACTGAACATGCTTATCATTTATTAAAAATGGGATATCTTCTATCTCTTCTAATAACTATAGATACTTTTTATTTTATTGATAAGTAGAGAACTGCAGATACTAAGTACAGAAGTTTGATTAAATTAAACTCAAAGATGTAAGACAAGCTATCATTCTAAAGCTCACGCATTGTGGAAGACAATTTAAGATTATTTAAAGCTATGTAGAAACAAAAGGAGACAACCTAGCAATAAGCTAAGTTGCACAGAATAAGAGCATCCACTGGATTTCAACTTTTAGACAGAAACTAGCATTCACTGGTTTTCATCGCTTTGATAAAAAATCAAGGTTTAGTGCAGAGAGATAAATAAAAATGGATCTACCTGGCTGATCTTTATTTGTATGAAGGCATTTACACAATTCAGACTCGTATTGCAGTACACAAGCATCCAAAGAATTCATCAGTATAACCTCATCAGCAGTGATGACACATCTGATCTGTTCAAGGTTTACCATAATAGCTTGCTCTCGCCCTAATATTGTGGAAGGATAGATACACTTAGGGTCCAAAAGATGGAGATCCCTGGCTGGCAAAGCACAATGTCTCATAACAGTATTCTTATCAAATCTCAAGACCTTTAAATTCCCATACTCATCAATCTTTATCCAACAGCGACTGCCATGACCTTGGCCTCTCCTCTTAATATCAGGTAGACCATACCCATGAAAGTTGTTATTTGCCTATACATCTGTATTAAACCTAGTAGTCATAGATTTTGGAAAATCTATAAAAATAGATGGACCATTTTCTTCTGCCATTTGCTCACTTTCTGTGAGTTAGGAACAAATCTCAGAAACAAAGATTTCAGCATTGATCAAATCCCCTACTACTCTTACTCCAACTGCAGCATTGTTGCTTTTAGCGCAGTGTTAGTGCAAGCAACATTAGTAGCTCTTCCTTTTACAGTTCTTATAACCTTTTTATTTTTCATATTTTACTGCCCGCAAAATAAGTGTAACGACATAATCAAATAGATGTAACTTATCAAAAATAAAATAAATAAATGTAAATTTCACTAATAGCTTCATCTTGAACCAAACAACATAAGCACATAAGAGCCTCAGAAGAAAATTTATGAACACATTGATCCTAAATCACACTCTCCAAACGGAAGACACATGCTTAGGCTACTCAGCCATACAGTAAACTAACTGATTTACACAGTCTAGGTTAAATGAATGCTCAAAACTTGTTCATGCTACTTCTTTTTACTTAATTAACTATTCATACCAAGTAATTTAAATTTAGACAAACAGTGGTCTTGATTAAAGCAGGCAATAAGAATCAGATTTTTAAGTACTCCTGAATTTTAGACAAGCTCAACAACTTGATCAACTCATATCTTTACTTGTTTAAAAGGGAAGCAGACACGTGATAATGTACTTTTGGAAACAGTCTCTCCACTTCCACGAGATGGTGGTAAGGTCTACATACCTCTACCCTCCCCAGACCTCACTTGTAGAATTTCACTGGGTGCGTTATTATTGTTGTAAATTATTTTCAATTAAAAAGAATGACGTTTACATATAGATAGACTAAGTAGGCGTTTGACCATAGATTTTAAAAAAAATTATATTATTTTGGAATTGAAAAAGGACTTTTTGAAAAAAAAAAAGTATTATTCTGCTTCAACTTGAGACCTCATTGCACTAAAGTAACCTAAAGTAGTATTGAAATTACAATAACAATTAGAAGAAACACGATTGGGCCATTGACATCTAAATTTAGTTAATAGGCATAATAGATGTGCCAATTCAAAATTTGCCTTGCACTTTGATAAACATGGAGAAGCAAAACAAGTGCATAAACTTCTTCAACTTTGAATAACAAATCAGTTAGGAATTGGGAAAGAATGATGGTTGATTGAAATTGCTTTCATTCATCTCATACCAAATTTCATCTACTAACCATCTCAAAACAAGTATTTAGTAGAAATAGAAATGCTTTTTTTTATTGGATGAGAACTTCATTCTCAAATCTACGAGAATTTTTATGAAAGCCTTTCATTTGCGCGGTAGCACCATGAATGGTGCATAGAAAAGCAGCGCCCAATACACCGGCAACTCCCATCATATGAAAGGGGTTCAAGGCTCTATGGGAATACAATACATAAGGGACCAAACCAGTCAAGACAAGTTGAAGTCTGAACTAAGACCAAAAAATGGTAAGATGAAATAGTAACTCTGCCAAGTAGCTAACAATACAATGTATTTTGTAAAGTCCATACTTGGTTGTTTATGAATGGATTTAATTTGATGAAGTGCTTTTTGGATTTAGGAAAAGAAGAGAAATTATTGTTTCTAGGAAAAAAATGATTTCTTTTAATAAAAGGAGTGAGGGAGGGTGCACACATAAGCCAAGTTTTTGGGAGCAAAACTACCTGCGTTGGTAAGAACTTAACTCCTTGATAAAATAGTCAAAGTTCTCCCAATCTTGTCCAAACACCACTATTATAAAAATAACAAAAAAAATGGTTTTTCCTAAATCTGATATCCATTCGAGAGAGAAATACCTCAAACCATTGAGGTTGTGATTCTCCCAACTCAAATTGAAAAGAGTTTTTCGTACATTACAAGATAAGTAGGGACTAAATTATTTTAAGGACTAGAAAGTATGAAGAAGAATGTTCAATACTTTCAATTCACATTAAAGCTAAGACAAAGACTAAAAGAGTCTAGAGTTGGTTTTACAGACATAGAATAAAATCAGTCCACCTCCTACCTCATCAACATCAATTTTCGCATGTCAAGCTCTAGGTTTTGGGATTTAATCAATTACTCAAGTTAAGCAAGCGTACAACAGTCCAAGCCAGTAGTAATAAAAATACCAAAATCAAAAAAAAAATCAACCATCGGTAAGCAAAAAAAATCAACCCATCGATAAACAAGCAGAACCTAACACAAATCGTATCAACACCATAAGAAAATCTAAACCCACAAGTCAAAAATAGACAAGCAATAAACTCAAAGATTGTTGAGCCTTCCGATGGCAACAATAAACCCACAAGCCAAAAATAGGCATGCAATAAATCCACAAGCCAAAAATTTCTACCTGATAAACTCTTCCAATGTGATGAAGTTTTAGGCGATTCCAACAAAACCCTTCCAATGTGATGAAGTTTTAGGCGATTCCAACAAAACCTAAACAGAAGCGAAATGAGAGACAGATTTCTGAAACGAAATGAGAGTTTTCTGAGAGATGGATCATCAGTCTCCCATGGTTAGGGCTTTCTATTGTGAGAGTTTTCTGAGCAAACGCGAATGAGAGGTTTCTAGAGAGAGATTTTTCTATTTTCTGTTTTCTGAAAGTTTTCTATTTTATTTTAGAAATTGGAGGGAGAGTTAATATATCGGAGGGAATATTATTTTGTAGTGGAAATTTCATGAAAATTATGAGGCCACACTTATAAAGTGTTGTGTTAGAATTTAAAAAATAGCACATTATAAAAGTGTAGTCATATGTGTAAATAAATATTGTCAATTATATTATTATGTGGCAACGCTTTAAATGGGTAGCCTATACCACTAAAGAGCACGCTTTACAAGCGTTGCCAATATTACTGTGGCCAAAAGCTAAAAACTAAGGCTACGCTTTAAAAGCATACCCAAAAATATTTTAGGCAACACTTTACAAGTGTTGTCCAGATTTAGTGTGGCCTTAGGCCTAAAATGTTGTAGTGCTAATTGGAGAGCACGATTTGAGCGTTCATCAGTAACCTGGGCTCTGATACCATTTGTCACTACCCAACTATCGAGTCTTGCAGGCACCTACTCTAATCCACCTAGATAGGAGAACCCTTACCACCCGAACCAATAGGTAATGCAAAAAAAGAAATAAAACCATGAAATAAACCTTTTTGAAATACAAGAAACATCCTTTACAATATTTAATGAATAAACCATTATAATTTGAAAATTGTCCTCCCCAGAACCTAGTCTAAGCCGGTACAAGAGCTACTACAAGAGTGATACCAAAATAAAATAGGACACAACTCCCACCATAGAAGCAAGAAGTATGAGCTGTTGGAGAATCACCGTCATCATGTACCTATGAAATATCACCAATCCTGCAACCAGACTATACCCAAAAAGGTATAGCAAGAGTAGAATCAGTACAAACACACATACTGATAGGCATCATCGGTCGACCCGAATCCACACATACCATCATATAAGAAATCAAGGGAAATACACATTTAAGCTATAACACCTCATTCCCTCAACATCCACCTTGATCAACCCGCTTCGAAACCAAACCTTTCTAACCCTTCTGCTGCCAACTCCACCACTCTAGTCTTATTCTCTGACACCTAGGACCCCCAAGTCACACATAACCCTTAGACTTCTCAAGTCACCTTACCAATAACCACCAACTATGCTCATACCCGGACTACCATTTCCTCACCTAAGTCTACCACTATGACTCAACAACCCGGAGTAAACCCCACTGCTTAGTGACGTAGACCGCACCTGTCGTACTGCCACCTACTAGTAAGAAACTGCCCCAATGACCCCCAGGGCCATACTCGACAAGTAATAACAGCCAACATTATAACCAGACCACAAGTCTTCTCCTTAGCTTATCAATCGCACGTAGCAAGTCTAACTGACATTGACAATTCTTTGTGACAACCAACATATATCCTTTTTACATAACCCAGACCAAACAAGGATCTCTAGTACATCATTTGTGCCCATAACATACGACCCCGGTTCATAGAAGAACCACCTTTTCACTTAAGTACACTAACCCGGCCCTTCAAGGACCAACTATACGCCAAATAATAATCACTTCCAGCCCCTCAGGAACCCAACATGTGAAGAACAAATAGTACACCCGCATTGAGTAAAGCAGTACAAAATATAATAGCAACCAGTAGCATAACTCCAGACACTCAGTCTACCTTTTGACTTATCAACCATAGGGAACAGGTTCAACAATCATTCAACAATAATAATAAATATGATATTTACCCTTTTTCATTACCGGACCAATCAAGGATCCCTAGACTAATACCTAAGTGTTAACATGCGATGCCCGGTCCACCCTAGGACCATTCCTATATTTAAGTGTAATAACTCGGCCTCTCAAGGACCAATGTAATCAATCCCAGATTTAACAATCAACCCAATCCACTCATGGAACCGTCGACAAGCACAGTCAATAATGCATAATTAAACCCGTACCAAGCGTGGTACCCGAGCCAACCAATATAGAACATGTACCAGGCGTGGTAGCCGAGCCAACCGTTAGTATCCCATACCAGGCGTGATACCCGATCCAACTGTTAGTATTCATGTACCAGGTGTGGTACCTGAGCCAACCATTAGTATTCTCATACCAGGTGTGGTACCCGAGCTAATTGAATATCACATCAATGCAATCAATCAACAACATGAACAAAGTATACTTGTAAACCAACAAGTAACAAAATAAGTTCATTTCACAAAGACTGATAACCGGATAAGTAGACATTCATAAACTCATTCCCTAAGCATGCAACTCACACACTACTATGCAAAAGTACATGAAAATATATTGCATAATGGGAAATCAATAACCCTCACCTAAGTGTTTAACATGTCATCCCGGTCTACATTAAGACCAACCAGAAACTTAAGTTCAACTACCCGGCCTCTCATAGGCCGGTAAAAAATAGTCACCGTTCAACAATTAAACCCAATCCACTCATGGGACCGTCAAAAATTACAAACAATAGTGTATCATTAGACCCGTCCGAAGACTAATCCCCGGCTTATCATTTAGACACATGTAGTAATTTTCATCTAATCTGGACCCCCATTCCTGAAAAGTAACCACGTACTAGGGATTTCATCCCCTGACAGTACGGACTCTGGATCCTGCTTGTTCATTCCATTTACCTTATTTCAAATATTCCTGGGAACCCGCTATAATTTAGCAATTTTCTCATCCCCAACCATTACTGGTTCCCCGAACCTACCCAACCGTCCAGTTCTACAGAGTCTAGCATCACACACACTTTAACAAGTATAAAATACACCTGAATGAACATGTCGCCCCGATCCTATCATTCTCTATTCAATCAAACAGCCAAAACAATACAATAATCCTTCAGAGTCCGTGTCCTAAGGACTAAAATATGAATCCTCCCATCAATCTACATAATAGTATGAAATGAAAGCACGTCATAATCTACTCAATGAAAAACCTAGTCTACCTGAACGCCAAGCAGCTGCGCAGTGTAATTTTTAGCTCTTGAAGGCATTTCCTGTCGGATGACAAGCCCAAAATTTGTGGGTTTGCGTCCTTTTAGCCGAAATTCCTCCTCCTCATGGCTTCCAAACTTTGGAGCAGCCTAAGAGGGTTTTTGGAGCAACCCTAGAAGGGAGAATGGGATTATAAAATCCATTTCTGGGCTTTCTGGTTCCGTCATTCTTCAATAGCGGACTGCCAACCGCTACGGTGGTACCGCTATAGTGACCTAAATCCCGCTACAGCAGACTCAACTTTTTAGCACGAATAGTCTTCAATAAAACAGTCATAATATTTTACTCGGAAAGCAGATTAATAAATGATCGGTGGTGTTGGAAAGAGGACTCAGAGATCTTAAAATTGATGGGTATTGGGACCCCTAACTCATTATATTCTCGTTTTAAGTTGACCCTAGTTTGAACTTATCCTAAAACTAAATCGGTAAGAAAACTTTGAACTTAACTTTGTGTTAGGACTATTGTATGACCTTAGTACATACCAAATGTACTCTCATACTAAAGAATTAATCCTAACTCTTATTACGAATGAGAGACACCTGTCTTGATCGCAGATATTTTCAGTAACAACGAAATATGTCGTTACACTACCAGTACATAGTGTTGTACTGATGCTACTCCTGCACTTTTTTTTCTGAGTACAGACTATGTTCCAGAGACTTCGACATAATCTCATCTCTAGTACAGCTTAGTGACCGATTCGAGGGTGAGTTACTCTCATTCATGGCCGCCACAAATCTTCTTAGTTATATATATCTTCTTTTTGGATAATGTTATTTATTAGTGATTTTTAGATTACTCTTAGACTATTTAGTTAGCATCCTTTGTAAAAATGACTTTCGGATTTTGGGGATGTATTAATTTATTTCTGTATATTATTTACTTATGTTTTGAGATTTAGCTATTATGCCTTGCAAATTATTTTATTTTGTTTAATTGAATTGGTTAAGGCTTGAGTTAGATGATAACGCTTGATTTGCCCACTGGAAAAGTTAGTGTGGGTGCCACTCATGGCCATTTGGGTCATGATAGAGAGATACAATGCTTTCAGTGAGTTTGACATAAAGCCCTCTTCTGTCCCTCCTTATGCTATGAGTGTGCAGTTCGCACAATGCGATATAAGATCGCACCCCGTAATTTTTCTGGGTAGAAACTCTCCTTAGCAAAAAGGATCATAATTCTTTACTCCAACCTCGGATTGATGAACGGTTTGTTGCATTGAAAATTAAATTCATGAACCTTCGGCTAAATCATCGGGTTGGGTCTAATTTCGCATGTAGAATGATTCAAATCCTAACACAAGAGATTGGTATATTACAAAATGGTTTAAATCTTAGATAAAAATTTGTCGGATGTTACACACATGAAAAAACATGTTTAAAAAATTTAGCATTTTTTGTCTTAATTATAATATTGCAATCAAGAAATCACTCTTTAAAACTGTCAAGACTCGATTTCTCAGTCATGATGGCATTTACGATCCCTTAGTAGGCGAACAAATCCCCATAGCCCAGAATAGTTAGTAATGGGCTACCATCAATCAATTAAGCGGGAGAATAGTATAAATATGCGGAAGCAAGGGAAAATAAGTAAAGAAAAGAAAAAACAAGAATTTTTATATACATATATGGAAGCTAAACCAAACCCCAAAACCTGGTATCATAGTATAAAGCCAGAACTATATATAAGGAGTACAAACGATCCAAAATAATATATACAGATGTCTCTGAATGGTAATAGAGTACATAAAGCAAAAGATAAATTAAAGCTAAGATCCGGTCGCCAAGAGCTCACCCTCAGTCTAAAGTAGTCCCCAAAAGATCTCCGAGCATGAATCATAATGATCTAGCGGTGATGGCCCATACTAGGATCTGCACTAGAAGAGGCAGAGTATAGTATGAGCACTAATTGTGAAGGAACCGATACCCAGTATGTATCATAGGCCGACTGGGCACATATAAGATAAAAGAGTAGTAATAAGCAGAATAGAAACAAGTAGTCACTGAAAATAACGAAGGAGCACATGGAAGCTAGCACGGAAGGAATACAACCAAGATAACACACATGGCTAGCTACTAGAATATCAATCACATGCGGAAGAAAGAAATACGTACCCGGGATCCTTGCAATAACAAGTATATAAAGAAGGGCCTAAAAGTAGGAGGTATACCGGTAACCTCAATGAAAAGAGAAGTAGCAGGCGAATAACGGAAGTCATTCTCGAATACAGAATACTATCTTCCGAATAAGCATACTAATCTCAATCAAGATATACCAACTGGAAGCCAAAGTACAACCTTATCAAATCCAATTTCAAGTAACCATAATAGGGACAATATTACGAGTTAATAACAATAAGCTTACCTACAGTCCCACGGATGCCCATACACCCGAGGAACACAAGCAAGCAAAGACAAACCCTCCGGCATCCCATACTACCGAAGTATACACTGAGAAAATAGCAAATAAGGATGGAACCTCAAATAATATGATAATGTGATGAACTAGGTGTCGTAATAGTAACGCATGCTACCCGCTTCCGGCGTCCTATAAGGCCCAGAAGATAGGATCCATCGAAGGTCACACCCGTATACCTCTACTACACCGTATACCCTCCCTCCGACACTTCCAGCACGTAGCCCCTGGTCCGGAACGGCGAGGTCCATGGAGGCCCCCGACCAACATACTAGATTCCCCGTAATCTCGAAAATCCCCAAGTAAAGCTGCTCAGAGGGTATCCGGGTCTAAATCAGTAAATCAAATAGTTTTAGTGCACGTCCCCACCGAGCCTACTATTATCACGAAAGCTATAGTAAAACAAGTCTAGTCCTCAGCCCCGCCTAGCCTAGTATTAGTAAAAATAGTGCTAAAACACTGTTTTTATTTTCTCTTACCCCAAGAAAATCCGTTAAAATGGTACTAAACCTCTTTGCAATCATTTTTACCAAAAATGGGCCCTACGACCATGCAGGTTTTAGAAATCATTCAATAGAAGGCCCAAAGCCAAAACCATAATAAAATTATGCAGAAATCCTCTATATGCATGATAAATGGTGTATACAATCACAACAGTGGCTCACAGCCCACAATCAACCTATCGGCCCTGCACAGGCTCCAATCATTCTACAACACAGATAGCCAGCTCTATAACACTAATAACGATGTCCGAGACTCACGGACATTCCCAATAACCCACAATCTATGTTCCTGAGTCAATACAAGGCCACACAGGACTACAAGGGTGATAATATCATCTATAACAAATACTACAAACATCGAAGGAAAGAAACGAATTGAACATGAAGAAATGGTCAAGGTATGTGGTACCAAGCTAATCCAAGGATGCTAATTAGTATAATTATATCATATATATGTGGAGTCTAAAAGTGTTAAACCGTAATCTACCTGTCGTCTGATGACAAGCTGCTAGAACAACGATGTCCAGGCCCGAACCGCTTCAAGAAGCTCCAAAATAAAATTAAGCTCGAATTTAGGCTTGAATAACTTGACGTAGATAATCGATTTTCTATTAGGTTATAAAAAGATCGTCAACAAATTTCCCTACCAATTTCCCTTTCACGTGAATATATGAATAACTGTCGGGGCCTTGAATAGTTGCGAGATTAGTAACAATAGGAAATCATCAAATTTTCCTTTCTTTTTCACAAAGCTACTGGATATATATATATATATATATATATATATATATATATATATATATATATATATATATATATATATATATATATGTGAAGAAGATTGACAATTTGGCCGACATCAACTTGGTGGCTCACAATTTTCCTACTAATTAATTAATAATAAAAGAATGACAACATCTTAAGAAAATGATTTGATGAAATTAATTGGTGAGTTAATGAGGCTGCATCCTTACCTTAATGACATGTGGAGTAGGTGGTGTCACACCATATTCTACTTTATCTATTTAAATTGGATAGGGTCCATGACATATATGTACTAGGGTATTGCATAGGTTGGTGGTAAATTATATATAACTTTTTGAATATATCATTATTAATAGAAAATTATTTCAAATAAAATCTATTATATTATAATAATAATTTTCAACACAACTAAGTTTACTATCTCCATAAAATACTAATAAATTATAAAACTCTTACAAAATAATTATAGATGCAAATGTATTGTAATTAAATAAATTTTCATAAATATTTAAATATTTTTAGAAAATAAAACTTTTTACCAAATTCAATTTTCAAATCAAATACTTTCAAATATGTGTGATGTTAATAGAATTCTCAAAATTTAGGCTCGCAAGACTTTGATACGGGACGAAGGTTAAGGTCATACGATCGCAAATCACTACCACACGATTGAGATTAAGACTGAGCTCTAAAACAAGAAAACGGCCATAACGACCAAACAAATGGCCAGGGCACCGAACTACCAGTCCCAGCAAGCCATAAATAACTTGGGGCCGCTACAGGAAGGCTCTAACAGTATAAAGAAGGCACAGGCACAAAAATGACCGGAAGGATCATTACATTATCCACTACTAAAAAGGACTTTCATCCTCGAAAGTCAAGAACAGAGAAGTACCTGAAGGCTCAAATAGCTGCGGATACTGGGTTCGCATATCTCTTTCAGTCTCCCAGGTAGCCTCCTCAGCTGGACGGTGCCTCCACTGAACCTTAACAACTGGAATCTCCCTAGACCTCAACCTTCTAACATCTCTGGCTAGTATAGCAACTGGATCCTCAACAAAAGCCAACCTCTCATCCAACTGAACCGTGTCCCACTGCAACACATGAGACTCATCTGGAACGTACCGTCTCAACATTGAAACATGAAACACAGGATGTATAGCTGAAAACATCGAAGGCAAGGCTAACTGAAAGGCAACACTACCAACCCTCTGGAGAATCTCAAACGGCCCAATATACCTGGGGCTAAGCTTTCCCCGCCGACCAAATCTCATCACGCCCTTCATGGGCGACACTCGAAGAAATACCAAGTCACCAACACTGAACTTTAAGGCGTGAAATCTACGATCAGCGTAACTCTTCTACCTGCTCTGAGCTGCTCGAAGTCTATCCTGAATCACTTGGACTCAATCTAAGGAAGCTCGAAGCAAATCTATACTCTGTGGCCTAGACTCCAAACCATCAAACCAACTAATCGGCGATCGGCAACGCCTACTATACAATGCCTCAAAAGGTTCCATTCCAATGCTCGAATGAAAGCTATTATTATAAGCAAACTAGGCCAAAAGCACAAACTGGCCCCAAGAACCTCCAAAGTCAAGAACACAGGCCCGAAGAATGTCCTCCAAGACCTAAATAGTCATCTCGGACTGGCCATCTGTCTGAGGGTGGAATGTTGTACTAAGCTGAACCTTTGTACCCAAATCTCGCTGAATAGCTCTCTAGAACTGAGATGTGAACTGAGTGCCGCGATCTGAAATGATAGAAGCTGGGACCTTGTTCAAACGAACAACCTCACGAAGGTAAATCTGAGCTAACCTCTCTGCACTTTAAGTAGTCTGAACCGGCAAGAAGTGCGATGACTTAGTCAGCCGATCAACAATCGCCCAAATAGAGTCAAAACCCCTGGAAGTACGAGCCAATCCAACTACGAAATCCATAGTAATCCTTTCCCACTTCCACTCAGAAATGGGAAGTCGCTGCATCAAACCACCAGGTCTCATGTGCTCGAACTTCACCTGCTGACAGTTCAAACACCGAGAT
Source organism: Jaltomata sinuosa (assembly GCA_003996215.1). Classification (NCBI taxonomy): domain Eukaryota; kingdom Viridiplantae; phylum Streptophyta; class Magnoliopsida; order Solanales; family Solanaceae; genus Jaltomata; species Jaltomata sinuosa. Next base: position 12,164 of record QJPP01000607.1, on the reverse strand, counting down.
ACAAACTCCACTACGTTCCACTTCATACCACTCCACCAGTAAAGCTGCCTCAAATCTCTGTACATCCTGGTTGCGCCAGGATGGATGAAATACCTAGAACAATGCGCCTCACGGAAAATCAACTGAATCAAATCATCAACCCTCATAACACAAAGGCGGCTATCAAACCTCAGAACCCCATCTGAATCTAGAGTAGCCCGGCTGGTCTCACCCTAAACAACCTGATCACATAGGTCACACAATCACTGATCCTCAAACTGACAGCTTTAAATCTGATCAATCAACGTAGAACGAACCTCGACACTGGCGAGAACTCAGGTGGGATCCGACAAGTCAAGTCTAACCAAACGGTTAGCCAAGGTGGTGGCTCACAATTTTGGCCATATGAAGAAGATTTGACAATTTGGCCGACATCAACTTGGTGGCTCACAATTTTCCTACTAATTAATTAATAATAAAAGAATGACAACATCTTAAGAAAATGATTTGATGAAATTAATTGGTGAGTTAATGAGGCTGCATCCTTACCTTAATGACATGTGGAGTAGGTGGTTTCACACCATATTCTACTTTATCTATTTAAATTGGATAGGGTCCATGACATATATGTACTCGAGTATTGTATAGATTGGTAGTAGAATATATATAACTTTTTGAATATATCATAATTAATAGAAAATTATTTCGAATAAAACCTACTATATTATAATAATAATTTTCAACATAACTAAATTTACTGTCTCCGTTACAATACTAATAAATTATAAAACTCTTATAAAATAATTATAGATGCAAATGTATTGTAATTAAATAAATTTTCATAAATATTTAAAATATTTTTAGAAAATAAATTTTTTGACCAAATTCAATTTTCAAATCAAATACGCGTGATGTTAATAGAATTCTCAAATTTAGGCTCGCAAAACTTTGATACGGGACGAAGGTTAAGGTCATACGATCGCAAATTACTACCACACGATTGAGATTAAGACTGAGCTCTAAAACAAGGAAACGGCCATAACGACCAAACGAACGATCAGGGCACCAAACTACCAGTCCCAGCAAGCCATAAATGACTTGAGTCCGCTACAGGAAGGCTCTAACAGTACAAAGAAGGCGCAGGCGTAAAAATAACCGGAAGGATCATTACAAAAACTTAGAAATATATATGCAACACTATGTTCAGCATATCCAATAAACATGTAATTAATAGTCTTAGAACCTATTTTCTCTTTTTAGGTTCAAGCAAAAAAACTTTAGCAAGGCACCTTCATACTTTTAAATACTTTAAATTAAGTTTTTAACTTTTCCACAATTCATAAGGAGTTCTACCAATTTTTTTATGAGAAATTTTATTTTATAAGTGACATGCAGATAAGATAGTTTCACCCCCAAGTTATCAGGTGTATTAGAACTAAGTAACATGGAGTTCATCATTTCCTTCAATGTTTTATGTTTCCTTTCAGCTACTCCATTAGACAGAATTGAATAAAAGTTGAAGTTACTTCATGAATAATTCTTTCTTTTTCAGAAAAAAGAAATTTAAGATAAATATTCTCCACTTCTATAATCTAATTCTTTTGATTTTTCTACTAAATTAATTTTTAACCTCGATCCTACTAAAAATAAAAGCACTAAATGCATCATTTTTATATTTAATCAAATATAACTTGTTAAAAATCATCAATAAAAGTCACGTAATATCTTTATAGTATATTTTGAATCACTTAAATCTGTGTGAATCAATAAGGACAGTAATTCAGTTTTTCTATTTACTGAAAAATAAAATATTTTAAATAATTTTAGTTTCAGCACATATTTTACACTTATTAAAATAATTTGAGTGAAAATCAGACTGCATATTCTTTATATTTGAGACATTAATATGTTCTAATCTGGCATGCCACAAAGAAATAGATTCAGCCATATAAGCAGAAGTAGATACATTTTTATTGAAATCATCATAAATATTAAGCACAAATGAATCATGATTATAATTTTTTTTGCCTACAAAAATATTATTTTTGATCAATATGATCTCATCATCTTAAAAATAGATCTTCATCCCAATTTTTTTTAATAATCCCACAAAAATGAAATTGATTTGAATTTTAAGAATATGCAACACATTATTAAATGCCAAAGTTTTACTAGGTTTGAGTTTGAAAAGAACTTTTATTTTTTCAAGAAGTTGAACTGTTCTTAAGTCACCACGATAAACAATTTCTTCTTCTTTCTCAACTTGACTGTATACCATAAAATTATTTTTGTTCACACAAATATATCTTATAGCATCAGAGTCTATCACCTAATTTCTTACATTGACCTCAATATATATTTTTAAAATGACTGTAATAATTATATCATTCGTTTAAGCTAAATTCATTTTTAGCATAGCGAATTGACATTTCTTTTGAATATTCTCTTGCATTAAGGTGCACTCTTATGAAGATTTTTTTATTAGCATTGGCATTATAACCATGTCTATTTATATACCAGTAATCTAACATTATCATTCGGCTAAGTCGTAAATGCATCAGTGCTTGTACAACACCATCATTAGGAGCATCAACAATAGTTTCAGGACATATTATTTGCCACAGTTGTTGCATTGGTGGGAAACAATAGCAAAAATCTAATAATAAAATTACTTATTATCTATGAGCATAATAATAGTACTGAAAATTAAATTAAAATATTACTATCAAAATATTTTAAAGTAATACACAAATAATACTTAAATCGTGTTAGGCACTGTCTTAAAATATTTTTTAGTAGTGTGAAATATTTTTCTAGAATTAAATAAGTTTTCTCTGATTAATTAAATAATACAAGAATAAGCAAAATTACATAATACCGGCAAATTACCAAAAAAATAATTAGAAGCCTACTGAATATTTAAAAAGTACTTCCTCTGTCTCAGTTTATATGACTCACTTTCCTTTTTAATCAGTCCCAAAAAGGACACATTTCTATATTTAGTAATAATTTAACTTTAAAATACATATTTTACTCTTAATGAAAGAATTTACAGCCACAAACATTTATGACTTATTTTAGACCACAAATTTCAAAAGTATTTCTTTATTTTTTAAATTTCGTGCCGAGTCAAACTAACTCATATAAAGTGAGACGGAGAGAGTAATATATAATAGAAATAATGATAGTAGATACTCATTACTTTGAGAAATTTGCAGAAAACTATTTTTGGGTGTGTTGTTTCGGATGGTTCATCTCACTTATGAAGATATATTTGGTCACTTATATAAAAAATGTTCAGGTAGTGAAGAAGGAAAACTAAAATAAAATTAATGAAAAATGGTCAAAATTACTCTCAAACTATTTGAAATAGAGTAAATATACGCTCTATTTCATTTTGGGCTCAAACTTACCTTTGTCGTTAACATAACAAACCACAAATATCCTCTAACTTTAACCTCTTTAACCTGGTGACATGACATCTACGTGGCAGTCCAGGACAAAGCTATTCCACCTTGAATGTCATCTAAGATCCATCTAAGCACATCAAAATTCATTAACCATGGAAATCTGGCCTACTTAATATCCCGACCCATCTTCCAATTACCTGCCCCACTCTGTCATTTCCTACAAAACATTGCCATGATTAGTACTAATAAATTACCTGATCTTAATGTTAGTTAATTTCTGCCTCTTTTTGCAAATTTGCAAATCATGTTATCAAATTGGAACCAAAAAAGGGTAATTCACTTGTCATCAAATTGGATGACTCACTTACTAATGGGGCCCAGTTGTACGCATTTGTCTCAAAGCAGCTTTTGAAATATCCCACAACCGCGTAGCAAAAGTCCCTCAGAATAGGGGCACAAAATTTGTCCCTCGATAGTCTTGATTCGTAAAAGGCTGGTCTTTAGTTAGTCAGCCCCAAAGGGAATACACAAACACCTCATGGAAAACCAAAGAACAGATTTTTGAATTTAAATTTTGTGCACTGTTAATTATAAAATTATTTACACTATCAGGTAAATAAAGAATAATCATGTAACTTTTAAATTAAGATTTAGGAAAAGATATTAAAAACAATTAGAGTCCTAGTTGTACTCTAATCAAATTTATTATTGAGTAATATTATTTCCTTTTCTCGCGTAAATCAAATCTGTGTTCCTTGATACTTTTAACTAAACTTTTAAGTTTTCATTTTTCTAACAAGATCGTCACTATCAGTGAAGTAATCATTCAATGCGTTAGATATTGTGAATAGTTCTTCAATGCTTCAGCCATAGTTGATCTTGAAGAATTTCTTTTCTCCAAGAATTCAGTAGTACACATTTTTTTTTTTTTTGTGATTGCTATATAAACAAATTTTAATTTTCTTTTTCTATTTAGTTGAGAAGCATTTGTAAGTTGTAACTACAATATTATATAAAAGTTGCATTAACATTTTGAAGAGTATCAAGTGTTTGTTGTAAAACTAAGTTAAAAGATTAACAATATAGTAGACAAGAAATATAGAGAAGATATGAGAGATCAAGAGAGGAGAACTTTTCTTATTCTTCCAAGTGTTCAAGTGTATCTCAAGCATTTCAAGTCTATATCATATGAACCATTATGCCTCTATTTATAGTGTTTATAAAGACATACAAAAGGTTGTAACAACATAATATTAAACAAGAATATTATGAGGGAGGTTACAAGGTGTGAAAGTTATATCCATAATGGTGGGTGGAGTAGTGGAGGATTAACTACACATCATGGAGAAGATTGGTGGGAGTAAATTCTTAGGAGTGATGAACATTCACCATTATATTATTTTATAACAAGGAACGGCTAATTCTGGAAGATAGTAGGCCCTTTCTTCAGAATAATCAATTAGGTTATCATCCTGCGCACACTACTAAAAAAACTGTGAATACCGACCTCAAAATTACCGACCTCCTATGGAAGTCGGTAATTTCCGACCTCCGGAAGTCGGTATTGTTAAAAACAAAAAATTATTTTATTTTCTTAAGAAAATCGACTTCAAGATGTCGGTTTATTTGGAAAAAAAATGCGGGAAAACCAAATACCGACCTCCGATGGTCGGAAACTTTCCCAGAAAAAAATAAAATTAAGAAAAACCGACCTCCGATGGTCGGAAACTTTCCCAGAAAAAAATAAAATTAAGAAAAACCGACCTCTTGTAGTCGGTATCAAATTAGTAAATAAAAAATAAAATTTAAATTTATCTCAATTAAATATAAAAAAAGAAAAATTTTTTTTTTAATAACTTTTAAATAAACCGTCCTCCGGAGGACAGTTATTTATAAGATAAAAAATAAAAAAAAAACAAATTAATACCGACTTCTTGATGTCGGTAATATTAAATTTACATAATTGATTTTATTTACCTTAAATTATTCTCATAGTGACTTCCCGAAGTCGGTATTTATTTTTTATTTTTTATTTAATTATTTTATTTATATTATAAAATAAAAATAATATTAATACCGACATTCGGAGGTCGGTATTATTTATTTAACATAATTAATTTTATTTTCATTAAAATTAAAGGTAATACCGACCTCCGGAGGTCGGTATTTTACTTTTATTTTCATTAAAATTAAAGGTAATACCGACCTCCGGAGGTCGGTATTTTACTTTTATTTAATTATTTTGAATAAAATCGACCTCCGGATGTCGGTATTACCTTTAAAATATTTGTAATAATCACTATTTTTCTATTGTGTATAACACTAAGGGGTCGTTTGGTAGCTAGTTAAAGTTATATAGGTATTAGTAATGTAGATATTAGTTATGAGGGAATCTATATATTATTTATACATGTATTAGTTATGTAGGGATTAGTTATTCATGTATTAATTATACAAGTATTACTTATTCCACCTTCTATATCCTGTATAAGATAATACATAGATTCCCTCATAACTTATACATCGTCTTGAATATACATATGTCTCGTCTAGTGATGTATATACGTATATATATATATATAGTACGTATTCAAAAGCTAATTAACCGATCGATAATACATATCCAAATACGTATGGATACGTCATATATTACGTACATCTGAGTTAATATACGATCATTGAGAAATGTAATTAACCAAGTCCTATATATTATATATAATAATGATCCATCGTCTTGAATATATGTCTCGTCTAGTGATGTACGTATATATATAGTATGTATTCAAAAGCTAATTAACCAATCGATATATAATCCATAACCAAGTAGTATGGAATATGTTGTATATTACGTACATATGAGTTAATATACGATCATTGAATATAATTAACCAAGTTATTCTATGTACTATAATGATCCGTCGTCTTGAATATATGTTTTTTTGTTGCGATATTGTACGTATATATATAGTACGTATTCAAAAACTAATTAACTAATCGATAATCCATCCAAGCAGTGGAATACCATTGTATTACGTACACACGAGGTAATATACGATTGTTGAGTAATGTAAATAAGCAAGTCCTATATATATAGTAATGATCTGTCGTCTTGAATATATGTTTTTTTGTGGCGATATTGTACGTATATATATAGTACGCATTAAAAAGCTAATTAACCAATCGATAATCCATCCAAGTAGTATGAAATACATTGTATTACGTACATATATGAGGTAATATACGATCATAGAGTAATATAATTAATCAAGTCCTGTATATTAAATGGTCCATCATCTTGAATATATATGTCTCGTCTTTAGCGATGTATGTTTATATATATAGTACATATTCAAAAGCTAATTAACTAATCGACAATTCATCCAAGTAGCTAGTGGAATACGTTGTATTACGTACATATGAGGTACTATACGATGACGATCGTTGAGTAATATAATTAACCAAGTCCTATATATTACTGGTCTGTCGTTTAAATATATGTCTCGTCTAGTCATGATGTACATATATAGTACGTATTCAAAAGCTAATTAATTAATCGATTGATAATCCATTCAAGTAGTATGAAATACATTGTATAGTAGCATAATCATTGAGTAATGTAACGAATCAATAATGTATCTGAGTTTATGAAATATGTTGATGATTAAATAATTTTTATTAATTACTTTTAATTTTTTTAAAAAAACCGACCTCAAGTGGTCGGTTTTATAAAAAAATACTTTATTTTTAAAAAAAACCGACCTCAAGTGGTCGGTTTTATAAAAAAATACTTTATTTTTAAAAAAAACCGACCTCAAGTGGTCGGTTTTTTTTTTTTTTTAATTTTATTACCTAAAAACCCTAACACCCTAACACTAACACTCACACTAACACCACCCTCACCTCCGGCGCCCCCTCCCTCCGAAAACCTTCCCTCCGGCGTCCCCCCCTCCTCCACCTTCCATCGCTGCCGCTGCTGCTGCTGAAGGTTGTTGGTGCCTTCCACCGCTGCCGCTGCTGCTGCACATTGCTGCCGCTGCTGCTGCTGAAGGTTGCTGCCGCTGCTGCTGCTGAAGGTTGTTGTCGCTGCCGCTGCCGCTGCTGCTGCACATTGCTTCCGCTGCTGCTGCTGAAGGTTGCTGTCGCTGCTGCTGCTGAAGGTAGTTCTCGCCTGCCGCTGCCGCTGCTGCTGCTGAAGTTTGTTGTGGCCTGCCGCTGCCGCCTGTCGCCGTCTCTGTTGCTGCTCCGGTGGGGGTCCATCAAGGTAAGTAATTTTAATTTTCTTGTTAATTAATTATAGTTATTAAATTAGGTTTTATCTTTGTTAATTTTAGTTACTAAATTAGGATTTATCATTTAACTAGGGCATGTCATTGTTAATGTATTTGTTTAGCATAAGTGTCAACACTAGTTGATCCTATTGATGACAAAATTGATTTTCTTGGAAGATCAATTTATGTCCACCTAGTGTTGACACTTAGTCTTTAATTTAGTTATAATGTATTTGTTTAGCATAAATGTCAACACTAGTTGATTCTATTGATGACAAAATTGATTTTCTTGCAAGATCAATTTGTGTCCATCTAGTGTTGACACTTAGTCTTTAATTTGATTATAATGTGGTTGATTAGTAAGTGTCAAGACTAGTTGATCCTATTGATGACAAAATTGATTTTCTTGCAAGATCACTTTGTGTCCATCTAGTGTTGACACTTAATACTAATTAGCATTAAGTATTACCCTTGTGGCCCTGTGTGGCCTTGATTATGCCTCTGGACCATAGATGGTGGGTTATTTGGGAATGTCCGTGAGTCTCGAACATCGATATCTCGATTATAGAGCTGGTTATGTATGTTGTAGAGCGATTGGAGCCTGTGCAGGGCCAATAGGTTTATTTGTGAGCCATTGGGCTACTGATTGTGTTTGGCACATCATTATCATGCATATAAACTGAAAATATGAACTAGTGACTAAAAATTGTGAAATTTAGTAAGTCAAAATTGTGAACTAGTGACTTAAAATAAGTAAAGTGTAGTTAGTTGTTAATTGAACTAGTGACTTAAAATAAGTAAAAGTTAGTTGTTAGTTGAAATTTTGAACTAATGACATAAGATTGTGAAGTGTAGTAAATTGAAATTTTGAACTAGTAACCTAAAATAAGTAAAATATAGTTTGTATTAAGTTAAAATTTTTAAACTAGTGACTTAAAATAAGTAACGTGTAGTTAGTTGTTAGTTGAAATTGTGAACTAGTGACTTAAAATTGTGAAGTTTAGTAAGTTAAAATTGTGAACTAGTGACTTAAAATAAGTAAAGTGTAGTTAGTTATTAGTTGGAATTTTGAATTAGTGACTTAAAATAGTGTAGTAAGTTAAAATTTTGAACTAGTGACTTAAAATAAGAAAAGTGTAGTTAGTTGTTAGTTGGAATTATGAACTAGTGACTTAAAATAATGAAGTTTATTAAGTTAAAATTTGAATTAGTGACTTAAAATAAGTAAAGTGTAGTTAGTTGTTAGTTGAAATTTTGAACTAGTGACTTAAAATAGTGAAGTGTAGTAAGTTAAAATTTTGAACTAGTGACTTAAAATAAGTAAAGTGTAGTTAGTTGTTAGTTTGAATTGTGAACTAGTGACTTAAAATTGTGAAGTTTAGTAAGTTGAAATTTTGAACTAGTGACTTAAAATTGTGAAGTTTAGTAAGTTAAAATTGTGAACTAGTGACTTAAAATAAGTAAAATGTAGTTAGTTGTTAGTTGAAATTTTGAACTAGTGACTTAAAATAGTGAAGTGTAGTAAGTTAAAATTTTGAACTAGTGACTTAAAATAAGTAAAGTGTAGTTAGTTGTTAGTTGGAATTTTGAACTAGTGACTTAAAATAGTGAAGTGTGTTATATGTATCTAAAATAAAATACATTGTCAATTAAAAGACTTCATAATCCATCAACATTAAAGAGAAACAAAAAAAGAAGACAAAAAAAGAGAAGAATATTGTTCTAATGTGATACATGAGCTCTACTCAAAAGGTAAAACAACTTAAGGAACTGCTATAACAATAGGACTATATTAATTCTTGTTTGCAGTTCATTATTGGTTCTCTTCTGTCTGTTGATTTAGATAACTGCAATTAATTTTAGGTTGGTACTGTCAATCTGTCATATATATATGAGGAATAAATGAATACTAATAATTTTTTCAATTTTGGTCATTGTGTTTGTTGTTAAGCTTATTGTTCAAAATATTAGTAACCTGAGCATTTCTCTGTTTTTTCTTTTAACTTCACCTTCATTTTAATAGATGGTAGATAAGAACAAGGCTAACCAAAAGAAACCCGTCAATTCAAAAAAGAAAAAAAAGCTCTATACTTCTGAAAGACCCATTGAGGTCGTGATAGCTGATGAGCCCCCGCAAGCTTATATCTCACCACAAGCCTCACTTTCAGCTTCTCACTCGGTACATCAGTCACATAATGCCTCTACTCGCATGACTCCACTTTCTGGTCATTCTATATCTTTGCCCGTCATGGTACCCACTTCGGGTTACCAAACACTACAGGGTTATTCCCATCTTGGTCATCAGTCTACCTTGCCATCAGCCAGCACTAGTCAGTCCAGTGCTGCTAGTGGATCAATTGGACTTTCAGGTCTTCGTCTTGGTTCCGGTGGCTCGAGTTCTAATACTCCCACGACCCAGCACTCAGATGCACATGGTCCACGGCTAGGTGGTTTATAGTCAGGCGATAGAGACCATACCCAGAGACTCATCATCGAGCCTATAGGATATAGGTATTATTCAACTATATTACATCTTTTTTTTATATGTTTATTTTTTAATTTTTTAATTTGCAAATTTATATTCCAAGTGTTTAATCTTGTATTGCAGGTTATTTCCGGATGAAGGAATGACAAAAATAATCCTTAATTGCATCGGATCATTTTATAATGATATGTACCCGACTTGGGGTTCGATACCACTTAATATCCAAGGACAGATCTTCATAGAATTTAGGGTAAAAATATTTTTCAATTAAATTCACATTATATACATTTAAATTCGCTACACATTTCTAGAATAAATATTTAACTATTTTTTATTGCAGAAATATTACGTATGGGCTCCCGAGCATGAGAATAAAGTTCAAAGTAACTTCAAATATAGAGCTGGGAAGGCGCTTAGTGGCCTATTTTCTGATTGTCGGGCAGAAAATAGAGTTCCATCTTTTGTGGTGCCAGATATGTGGGCCAAGTTATTGAATTTCTGGAAAACTGATGAAAAATTTCTTAAGAGAAGGGAGATCGGGAAGAAGGCTCGAGCATCGGATAAGGGCGGCTCTTTGCACACTGGTGGGGCCATTAGCCAGCTTACTAGAAAGAAGAGAATGGTATATTTTCTTAATTTAGTTAAATAAAATTATCCTTTTTGATAAGTAGCTTTTGGAGATTAATAATCACATTATATGCATGTTGTTTGCAGGAAAAAGACTTGGGTAGGCCTGTAATACAGGAAGAGTTATTCAAAGTTTGTCACACAAAGACGCCAAAAAATTCCACAGATGAAAGTTGGTGTGAGACACGTGCTCAACAGACACATGTAAGAACTGCATTCAAACTATTTTTTTTATTCTTTTTTTTCTTTTATCTATTATATTCATATGCTAAGAGTTATTCATTTAAATATAGGAGTCGTTTGTGCAAAGAATTCAGGAGTACCGTAGTACTCAACCTCCTGAAAGTCAGGACACACCGCTTACAGATGAACAAGTAGAACAATTTTGGCGAGAGAGTGCGGGTGAACCAGTAAGAGGTTCAGTCTATGGTTACACACAAAAGGCTTTTGCGGAGAAGAAACCCTGGTTTTATTGTCCATCATCTTCAGGCTTCGATAATGTGGATAAAGCGGTCGTGTCTGTAATGAAGGAGGAGATATCTATGCTCACTGCCGAGCTTGCTGCATCAACCGAAAGGGAGAAGAAAAGAGACGAGCAAATTGCACAGATTGCAGCATCAAAGGAGATAGAGAACAAGAGGTATGCGGAGCTTCAGTCCCAGTTAAAATCTCTTTTTGAGTCGGGAAAGATTATTCCTCATTGTGCTAGTGATAAACGTCGATGCCTAGTGGATGAGTCTGATATCGAGGGTGAGGAGGGTGAGGAGGGTGAGGAGGGTCAAGAGGGTGAAGAGGATGCTAATGATGAGTAGTTGTACCTAACTACTAGACATTTTGGACTTAGTATATATAGTTTGTACACTTTTTAGATTGTTTGATCATATTTTAAGTTTAATTTGAAGTAGTGTAAATATAGAAAAATATCGTCTTGACAGCTATTTGAGCTGGTTTTGGTTGAATATATGCATTATCAAATATGCAGGTGGGCAATTCAAATTGCAGCAATTTACTGCCAATTTTATGGTAAAATATCGACAACAAACCGACCTCCTGAGGTCGGTGTTTTGGGTAAATTTTCCAGAAAACCGACATCAGGAAGTCGGTTTTTTGAATAAAATTTTTCAAAAAACCGACCTCAATTAGTCGGAATCAAGTGAAATAGGAAAATGAAATTTAAAATAATACCGACCTCAAGAGGTCGGAATATCAGAAAAATAATAAATTAAAATTTCAGTAATACCGACTTCCGGAGGTCGAAAAACCAAAAAAATAATAAATTAAAAATTCAGTAATACCGACTTCCGGAGGTCGGAAAACCAAAAAAAATAATAAATTAAAAATTCAGTAATACCGACTTCCGGAGGTCGGAAAACCAAAAAGATAATAAATTAAAAA